>JABWTJ010000362.1:0-600000 GCA_016801875.1 Solanum sitiens | reverse complement strand
AAGAAATTTTGTAATGCCTAATTGTGTTCGAGAAGATGAAATGGTTATAAGTCATTTATGAAATTCAGTTTATTGTTGAAAGGAATAAAGGTTTCGATTACTATATGTGTTTACAATAGATATGTTTGTAAGTATTTGGAATGCAATGTTTCCAAGAAGAAATAAGAATGAGAATCAAAGCTAGTTAATGAATCTTCAATGCCAAATCAACTTTATAGATTGGCCAAACTAGGCACTGAATTGTTCTTATAAGCTAATCAAATGTTAAAAGTTGGCTTGCTTAAAATGATGAGATTACTATAGTATATACATGAATTTAATTGACTTGGCTAGTGATAATATCATGAAAAGTGTTTAGTGAAAGTTTGGTTTATGCCAATAAATATGCCAGCAATATTATTTCCAAAATATGTAATAGAATTGGCCAATGATTAACTCATACCAATCTTATATGGCCAATGTAAATTATGATTTTTCTTGTAAGGCCAAATACATGCTAAAGATTGACTTGACAAGATGTAACTCAATGAACTCATAACCTAAGGTATGTCAATGATTAGGACAAGTCCCAACATACCCTATCTAAATGAACTTGTGAACATATTAGCACATTGAATAAGTCCTTATAACTTTCATAATGAATGGTGCCAGACTACCAAATAACATTGAACAAGATAAGGTGAGTAATGAAATAACTAAAAGCTTATGAGTTATGAAATTGACCAGAATGTGGTGTTAAAATAAGTGAGACAAGTCTCACTTGCACCTATCCAATTATGTTAAAGATACTCACATAAGAGGGTGTTAGAAATTGTGAGACAAGTCTCATTCACACCATGATGATAATGTAAGATTTAAGTTCACATTCATCAAGTATAGAAAGGGATGACAAGTAATCCATTGAGCTAAGCATACCTCATACTAGAAGAAATCTTCCATAGTGTATGAGTCAACTCTAAAAGTTGTAAACTATAATAAATTTAGCTAAGCACCGATAGACTAGTAATGAGCTTGTGCAAACACATGTAAGCCTCATGAGATGAGACTACCACCAAGGTGGATAAGGGTATCCAAATTCTCCTAGTCTTTGAACTATGTCACCAGCATATGTTACTAGCTAGTGGATCCACTTAAGAAAGCTAGGAAGTATTAGGTTTAACTTTGGCCGATGAACCACCTCTTTTTAGTATAGGGAAGAAACTGGATTTCATGTTAGCTCACATGATCTATGTCTGTTAAATGCTAAAGATTTCTTTAAGAAAGTAAGAAAGAAATAAAGAAAGAACTCGGAAGATTAGGGGTGTTCGGATAGGATGACCAAATGGTGAGGTTAGACTAAGTAAAGATGTAAGTCATTCTTAGTCATTGGACAGAAAGATCCCAATGGATGTCTTAAAAGAATATCCTATGTCAACCTAGCATGTTCAAAGTGAACATGAGATCAAAGAAGAATAATTGTAAGTTCAAAGTGAACTAAGTAAGCAAAATCATAAGAATATCAAATCATCAGTGTTTGATAAGAATGAAGTTTTAACAGTTATTGGTTTATGCCAATAAAGGGAGCAAAACATAATGACTCATCAATTGGAGTGTGAATATATGCCCCATCATCTTTGTATTATGCAAATGATCAAAGAATGGGTATAGCCAATAAATATTGGCTTATAAGGACTTCATGCCCAATTTAACAATAATGGAAAGAACAACTTGTGAGTAGGGTAGTCAAATCATTTCCTTAGTCTTTTGGATTACTTACTTGATTCATTGTAGCGATGGGACTACAATGAATCATTGTACTCGTAAGTAAAACATAGAATCAAAAGAGATCATTAAAATACACAACATAAAGAAGAAAAGACTGAAAAATAAACTAAGTCTAGGAGAGGGAGCTCTTGGCCTAAGGGGAGCAAAAATATTAAATTTTGCTTGAGTTGTTCTAAAATTATGTTCATGATTCCAAGGTCTTATGTTCATATAGAAAATGAGTTGTGTGCTTTAAATGCATGAAAATATGTCATATTCGTAGCATGATTCATAAATAATGAATTAGGAAAGTGAAGTGACTTCACTTTTCAAAAATGGCATATTGCTATAGGAAGAGCTTTCCTTGATCATGCATAGTCCTTATGTGTTTATGTGAATACACCCATACTTAGTACAAGTGTGTACTAACCCATATAAAATTAATATTTTTATAGGTGCATGTCCTTAACGAATATTGAAGATCAGTTGAAGCTGTTTGGACTAGTACCTCCAGAATTTGGTAGGTCCTCGAGTTTGAGGATGCCTACGCTTTATTTTCTAGCTTTAGTAGATTAAACATAGCTAGTGGATGTTGTCCCTAGAGTTTCCTTTCAAACATTTGTTGAAGCTTTTGTATTAAGGACGATTTGGCAACTATTAATGATATTATGAATTCTTCCTTTCAATTGTTCAATCTGTTAATAGATGGTTGTTTATTTTGAGCCATTAGTATATCACTCTTATTCAAGAATTATATGAAGTCTAAGTACACTTCATTAAAGTTTTAAATTTTATGCTAAATTTAACTGTGTGATTGTGACGAAAGCTAAGAAGAGGTTTGTCTGCGACCTCTGAGAGGTTAACGACGCCGGTTTCATCTAGGGTCTAGGACACAGGTGTGACATAAACAAACCATTAATCCACCTATACCGTCTGTGGTAGAAGATCAGATGAGAAAAAATGAAGAGGTAGTGGAAACTAGTGGTGAATTGGTGGACAAAGCAGTGAAAGAAGCAGAGGTACCCCAAAAAGTGATCCCCATTCCTAGACTACCACCACCATTCCTTTAGATATTGGTGAAGAAGATTGAGGATGGTAAATACCAGTGTTTTATCACTATGTTAAAACAGCTTTCCATCAATGTCCATTTGATAGAAGCTTTGGAAAAAATGCCCGGGTATGCTAAGTTCATGAAGGATATGGTTACAAAGAAGAGATCGGTATGTTTTGAGGATGATGACCGAATGCAGCATTGTAGTGCTATTTCTACAAGGTCTCTTGTGCCAAAGAAGGAAGATCCGGGCGCGTTCCGTATTCCATGTACTATCGGATTATTATACTTTGCTAAAGCACTATGTGATCTAGGTGCAAGCATAAATCTCATGCCTCTCTCCATTTATAAAAAATTGGGTTTGGGTGACCCAAAGCCCATTGCAATGCGGCTATTGATGTTTGATTCAATAGTGAAGAGGCCCATTGGGATACTCAATGATATGCTCGTGAAGTTAGAGTCGTTTATATTTCTGGCCAATTTTGTGATTCTTGAATGTAAGGTGGACTTTGAGGTACCTATTATTCTTGGGAGGCCGTTCCTTGCTACTGGTCGCGCCTTGGTTGAACAACAAAATAACAACATTCAGCATTTGTAGGACCATAAAGAAGAGTGGTGAGCTCCAAACGGTATCTGCTATATCTTACAGGGTTGAGAGTACGTCTGAGGTACAAATCGAAGAGCGCCTAGGTGTTGAGGCACTAGCGGCAGTGATCATGAATTTTGAGAGTGATGGCATTGAAGAGTATGGGTCTTTGGTTGCGGCAATTGAACGAAGTGAATATCGGTTCAAACAAAAGATATTGGAGGTAGATATGAAGCATTGCGAGTGTCCACCCGCAAAACCATCTTATGGGACATTCGTATTCAAGAGGATGCCTTTTGGGTTGTGTAATGCACCGGCCACTTTCAAGAGATGTATGATGTTGATATTCTCCGATATGGTGGAGGACACTATTGAGGTGTTCATGATGACTTTTTAGTTGTTGGTGACTCCTTTGATCGGTGTTTGAGTCACTTGGTTGAGGTTCTCAAAAGATGTGAAGATTGTAATCATGTGCTAAATTGAGAAAAATGTCACTTTATGGTGAAAGAAGGTATAGTATTGGGACATCACATCTCGAAGAATGGGATAGAGGTTGATCAAGCAAAAGTTGAGGTTATAGAGAGACTTTCTCCACCCATATCTGTAAAAGGTGTGAGAAGTTTTCTGGGACATGTAGGCTTCTACCAGAGGTTTATTAAGGATTTCTCAAAAATTGCACATCCTATGTGCAAATTACTTGAGAAGTAATGTAAATTCTATTTTGATGAATCCTATCTGAAGGCGTTTGGAGAGTTGAAGGAGAAGTTCGTGTCTGTGCCCATCAATATTTCCACAGATTGGAGTAAGCCATTTGAGGTAATGTGTGATGCTAGTGGGGTTGCTCTTGGTGTGGTATTGCACAAAGAAGGGATAAAATCCTTCACCCCATCTACTATGAAAGTAAGGCCCTAAATGAAGCACAAAAGAACTACATTGTGACTAAACAAGATCTTCCTACGGTGGTGTTTGCTTTCGAAAAATTTCGCTCCTATTTGTTTGGCACAAGAGTCATAGTGCATACTAACCACTCTTCTTTGAGGTAATTGATGGAAAATAAAGATGCGAAACCAAGGTTGATAATATAGGTGCTACTATAACAAGAGTTTGATTTTGAGGAAAAACACAGAAAAAAGAGTGAAAATGAAGTTGCCGATCAGTTGTCCAAATTAGAGGATGAAACTATGCGAGAGTTGGGTGAAAAGTCTGAAATTGATGATATCTTCCCTGATGAGCATGTATTGGCCGCTTCTCATGACTTGATTCCATGGTTCGACGATTTTGCAAATTATCTGGCCAGTGATATAGTCCCATCGGACATGTCCTTCCATAAGAAGAAGATATTCATGCATGATGTGAAAAAATTCTTTTGGGATGAGCCGTACTTATACTGGATTTGTGCTGATAGGCTTATTCGTCGTTGCGTGCCGAAAGTTGAGATGTTGAATGTTTTAGCGGCATGCCACTCCTCGCCTGTGGGTGGGCCTCATAGTGGTATCCGGACCGCCCACAAGATTTTACAGTGTGGGTACTATTGGCCAACCATTCACCAAGATGATCATGAGTTTGCCAAGTCATGTGATAGGTGTCAAAGAGATGGACGAATTTCGAAGCGGCAAAATCTCCTTTTAAATCCCATTCTAGTAATTGAGTTGTTTGATGTATGGGGCATTGATTTAATGGGCCCGTTTTTGAGTTCTCATGGGATGAAATATATACTTGTGGTAGTGGATTACGTGTCAAAATTTGTGGAAGCCATAACGCTTTCTAACAATGAAGGGAAGAGTGTCACCACGTTCTTGAAAAACAACATCTTCTCCAGATTTGGACCACATAGGGACATTATTAGTGATGGGGGATCTCACTTTTGCAATAAGTTATTCAAAGGGCTAGGAGAAATATGCGGTTCGCCACAATGTGGCCACTCTGTACCATCCACAGACTAGTGGGAAAGTTGAGGTGTCTAATAGAGAGATCAAGCAAATCTTGTCAAAAAATGGTAAATGCTAATAGAATGGATTGGTCAAGGAGGCTTGATGATGCTCTTTGGGCCTACCGCACTGCATACAAGACCCCCCATAGGTATGTCTCCATACCAACTTGTATATGGGAAGGCTTGTCACTTACCGGTTGAGTTAGAGCACAAAGACATGTGGGCAATGAAGAAACTGAAGATGGATTGAAATAAAGCAGTGGAACAGAAGCTTATTGGGTTGATTTATCTTGAGGAGTTTCGCCTAAAAGCATATGAATGTTGAGCTATCTACAAAAAGAAGATGAAGAATTACCATGACCAAAAGATTGAAAAGCAAGAATTTGCGGTTGGGGACTTGGTGCTTCTTTTAAACTCTAGACTACGCTTGTTTCTGGGAAAACTCAAGTCCAAGTGGCCGGGGCCATTCCTTATTACTAAAGTGTTCCACATGGAGCGGTTGAGTTGGAGAACAAAGAGGGTGAAAGGTTCAGTGTCAATGGGCAAAGAATCAAGATCTACCTAGGGCATGCGGAGAGTGTCCATGAAGTGGTTGAGGCATATAACCTTGATGAAGTATGAGTGCGTCGTGCCGCGACATTAAATAAAGCGCTTCTTGGGAGGAAACCCAAGATAAATCCTCTATACAACAGTAGGTTTTTCTTTTCTTTGTAGGAATAGTTGCATTCTCTTGTTTCGTTTTGTTTTTTCATGCATTATTTTTTTAGTGTTGGCTAGAGATTAGTTTAGGGTCCGTGTTTGAAAAGTGCCCAAAAAATACACAAAAATAATAGCTTAATGGGTGTTCAATGTGCATGGACCAAAACAAAGAATTATGCAGAAAATGGTTTGGTGCACAGATCTACGGACACCATCGACGGTCCGTCGAATGACTTACGAACCGTCGATGGGGTGTTGTCAATCCAAAGAACTAGTGACCCGACCCGAACCGGCCTACTATATTAAAAGAAAACTACTCATTAACCTCCAAAAATCTTTTCAAATTCTTTCCCAACCATTTCTCTCCCCTTATTTCCTTCCTTTCCCATTAATTTCACATAACTCTCCCTTCCATTTTCATCAGAATCCCCAAAACTCCCAAATTCCCTTAATCTACCAAAACCTTCTCCTTCCTCAATTCTACTTCTTTCTCTTGCTTTCTGCGGTCGGTGTTCAATTGCGGGCACGTAGTTTGTTCATAAGATCACTCACCTAGTCACTCCACTACGATTTTTACGTATTTTGATTTCCTTTGCTCAATGAATTCTCATTCGTTTGCTGTTGAAAAAGTAAATTGGATTGTGGGTCTTGACTTAGGGACAATTGCATGTTAATGATTGTTAAAAATATGGGTAATATGTCCCTTTGAATGATAGAAAGTGAATGGGTTGGTGTAGAATCTGTTCAAAGTAAGATTGTTGACTTTCCGACTTAGGGTTTGGTAGAATCTTAGAATCCAAGATTTAACCTTGCAAAATAGAAACCCTAAGGATGAAGAATTGGTCTTGTACTTGTTGTTGTGTGTTGGGTGACCTTATGAGGGTCTAAAGTTGTCCAAATATTCTCCTCAAAACATGGTCTAAAATATGTATTTGACCAACAACATAAGACCCCATCGCTTGATCGATGGGCCATCGATGGGGTCCGTCGATTGACCAACTTTAAAAATGCTGAACTTTGAGACGAGGGAAGTAGACTAAGGTCCGTCCATTGAGCTACGGGCCATTCTGCACATCCATAGTTTCCAACAAAAACCCTGCTTTGTGAGAGTTGAATAATTATTCTAATAAGTGTCATACGACGGAAGTAGATTACGGTTCGTCGATTGATCGACGTGATGTTTTGCACATCCGTCATTTCCAACTGAGAGGTATGTAGAATGAAGACTAAAAATATTTCCTAAGTGTCCAACAATGGACACTATTGATGTACCATCGTTTCATCAACGGGCCGTCGATATTGCTTGTCAACCAGTACTGCAGTTCAGTACTGGAGTGTGCTTTGTGTTTCCTGTTTCTGTTCTAATTGTTGTTTTTGTGTTGTATGATTGGTATGAGACTAACAAAGTGTTTTCTAGGTACATATGGACCCCAAACCGGACATCGTCTATTCCATGGGAAGGTCCAAGTCCGTGACTCCATCCCGTCAGATGATTGGCACGTCCGATGATGAGCGGGATCATGAATTCATGCCCCTAGGCACCCGGACCCCTACACCAGCTGCGAGAGCCACTCGGAGCACCCACCAGAATGTGGCATTCGGCGTAGTCACTGCCTCCCAGTATGATAAGGAGAGCACATTGACCGGCACACCATCTGGGTCTGCCTTGGGTTCTGAAGGAGTGTCTGGCTTCGAAGAGGCATCAAGTTCAGAGTTGTCACACTCTTTGGGGTCGAATGAGGCATCTGCCTCCGATTCTGGATCACTTGGAGCCACTCACCCAAACATGCCTGCCGTCCCAACCACGTCTGATGAGGCCCATAGTTCAGAGTCTACTCCGGCACCCCAAGATGATGTCTCTGCACTAGTTTCGGATGAGCCAAACCGGTGGTGCGTAGACAGTCAGTATCATGTATACAGGAATGCAAAGCTGCTGAATGATAAGGGGGTGATGACTCGGTTTGTGACAGTCGAGCGGAGAGTTCTTGCACGGAGCCTTCACATAGTCCCTGATGTGCATAACTTGTTTACTTGCCACAGGCTCAAGTGGATTGCTAGGAATCTAGGGTCATACACTGAGGAGATTGTTCGAGAGTTTGACGCATCATAGTGGCAACTCTCAGAGGTACTTTGGAAAGGCGGGCGAGACCTGCCAAACACGACCCAGTCACAGAGGTTTTAGTTCGAGGCTGCCGGGTGGAAATTTCTCCCACTTCCATCTGCCGCTTTCTGTATGGTGTGCCGACTGGAACTACGAGAGAGCCCCTTACTCCGGAGTTCGATTATAGGTGGGGATTGGTAAATAGTGGCCAATTTCAAAGGACCAGAGAGAAGAGAGAGTCCAGCAAGAGGTGGCTTGCACAGCATCTGTCCGTTGACGGTGAGGGAGTAGACTAGGTGTTAGAGCACAGAGGACTTATCAAGAAGTCCAACCACACCTTCACAACCAAGTTCTTATGGCTGTTAGTCCACTACCGCCTATCTCCCATGGAAGCAGATAATATTCTTACATGGGATAGAGCGGTTATAGTAGCAACACTGGTAGCCGGGTTCGAGATCGACTTCGCAAAGTTATTGATCTCCATGATACATGAGAGGTCTTTAAGACCTCTACTAGTTACTCGTTCGCTTGTATGATATTTGAGCTATGTAGGGATGCTAGAGTGCCCATTTGGCACCGTGATGCCCTCCGTACTCCGATCAGTACTGCGGATATAGGTCTCATTAGGGATGAGGCCAATGTGGCGGCACCGCGGAGAGGGCCTAGAGTTGATTTGGAGCCGCTGAGTGAGAATTTGGCAGATACGGTAGACTTATCCCAAGGGGTTGATCCTGTCACTTCAGAGCCCATTGATACCACCCCGTTTGAGTCTGGCCCTCGCACTAGTAAAGCACCCAGTTCCTCCCGGTCTACTCCACCGTCAGCAGCACTGGTTCCTATAGCTTGGGTCCAGAAGATAGAGGTACAGATTGTCACCTTGCTGCATCATATCCAGCCTTGGATGCAGAAATCCATTGCCGAGGCTGAGTACTGGATTGAGAAGAGGGTGGCCCAACAGACTGAGCGGAAGATTTAGGCGGTTAATCAGCTCCTTGATGTGTTTTAGTTGTGGGTTCTAGCACGCCCAGCCCCCACTATCTATTTGACTACTCTTCAGGAGGTTATGGCGAGTCTATGGGTAGATGTTGACAGAATACTGGAGATTAGGGGACCCTAGATAGAGACTGCACCCGTCGACCTAGTGGAGGACACGGTGCTTGGTGCACTATTCACTACACCCACTTCACCGCCGCCTGAGCCACGTGATCGTGCCAAGAGGCACCATTCTAGCTGCACCACCGAGGGAGATGATGCCCGTGCTAGGAAGAATGAGCGCACAAATCTTGAGGCTTCGAGGAGAGACTCTATGATTGATGAGGAGACCCGTCAAATGAGGGCTCGAGTGTTGGTTGTTGGGGCATCTAGTTCCAGAGTTGAGGTTGTTGAGAGGAGCACCACTGAGCGTGCGGATATTACTGTGGGCACCAGTAAGGGTGACCCTACTACTGAGGGTGCGGGTTCTAGGAAACCGGACCTGCCTGCTTGTTAATCATCGGTGCTATGCGCCTCAGGTTTGCTTTACCTACCACCCTATCTTTATATTTCTTATGTATTGGGGACAATTGCATGCCTTTTTGTTGGGGTGGGGTAAATGGAAAGTGAGTGTTAGGGTGAAGTCTGAGTAGCCCAACTCACGATCCTCACTTAGGGGTTTTCTTGCCTGTGTGCTTTTGCCCAAGAGACTGATTACTTTACTGTTGAACCGGCATATCGTAACTTGTACAAAGCATTAAAGTGAAATATGAATCATGATGGCTAAACATGAATGATATCCCGTTCTAAGAAAATGCTTACATGAATAGGTATAAAGAAGTTGAATGTGTTGGCTCTAATCATGACATAGAGATGCACCCACTGCGTGACCCTCAATCTAACACTCAAACTAGGTGTCCGATAATCTCATAGGGTAATGATGTGATAAGAGAGTGTGAGGAAATTTTATTGTTCCGCTGTTGGTACCTAGCTAGAACTTGCCCGGTTGGTCCTGCAAAATGAATCTATTTTAGACATTTAGGGAAGGATCATAGGCTCTTGTTCAAATTACCAAATATCTAGCCTAAAGTAAAGTGAACCAAATGAAATTGTTATCCCTTTATGATCCAAATATTTTGAGCCTATAATAGACCGTTCTTTTTTTCATCAACTCATCTTCTATGGGCATAATGTGTTAGGCCTGGTCCCTCTTTGGACATGTTCACCTCAACTTAGGCCAAAAATATAAGTTGAGGGTGGCTAATGCAGAAACTGACCTCGTGTTGGCCCTGACCCAACCTTGGGTAATGTGTACCTCTACTCATGGAAAAGCCATAAGTTGAGGGTGGCTATTATGAGTGATGACCTGAAAAGTGGGTATGAAAATAGTAATGTGGAAAAGAAAAGAAAAAGTGATCAAGAGAAGTGACTCAGTCAAAATTGTCAATTGAATGAAGTAAGAAAAAGAAGAAAGATATTAAAAAAATGAGAAAAAGGGTGTTGAACAAAAAGAAGTAAGAGTCACTTCCACAAAAGAGAAAAAAAGGAGAAAACAAGTCAAAAATGACAGGAAAAGAAAAGTAGGGCATAATAAACAATGAAAGCGGTAGGACGCTTAACCTTAATGTCAAGAGGGCAACAAGTCACTAAAATATAACCATATGTACCATACCTGACCCTGAACCTACGTTACAAGCCAAAAAAGTACTATCGTGATCCTAACAGTCTAATGTGGTGAACTTAAGTAGTGAAAATATGGGCAAGCCTATGGCAATAAGTACTAACTAGGTGTGAAATTGTTTTGAGTGTGAGTGTTGAATAATGATCCTTATATTCAAATTTAAAATAACTGTGCGAAAAAGGAGGATATCTTTTGAAGTGAGGGCACTAGTTGCAATATCGAAAAGTTGGTACCTTGGCGAGAGGCAAAAGAGTAGAGGTGTCGGTGCATGGTGAGTCTATGTCATGGTCTGATCCAGATGAGTGAGCTTATCAAACCTAAGAGTAGAAGCATGCACTAAAGCAACGAAAAAGTTAGGATTGATAGCCATGTGATTGCCAAAGCTTTAAAGAGGATACTTTTGTACAAAGTGTTTTGTTGAGTCATAGTGCATCGCTTGAGGACAAACGACGAATTTAAGTTGAGGGTGTTAATGTTCTGTGGTTTCACGGTACTTTTAATATTTTTTCCTTAAGATTGGTGTGTGTCTAGAGCCTTTTTGTAGTAATTTTAACATGTTTCTATCTTTGTTTTGCAGGAAAGGTGTCCAAAACCAAAACGAAGAAGGCAACTGAAATTTACTGCAGAGGTGACCCACGAAGGCCATCGACGGTTCGTCGTTCCATCGACGGACCATAGATGGTGACCGTCGACTGGAAGTTCTGGCATCTGGAGAAACTCGGGGAAATCTGACCAAGTGTGGGGCTATGGTAGGATCAATATACCGTCCTGTTAAATCATTGATCTGATCAGAGAATGTACCACTACCCAAATTTAAAGAAAATCTAAGTATGGTACGACGGAAGGCATCGACGGACCGTAGATGCGTCGACTGACCGTGTTGTTCGTCCGTCGATTGGATCAGAGATGATGCCACTTGAAGGATAAAAAAAATGCTATGTCTGGACTTACGGAGGCAGTCGACGGTCAGTCGTTTCATCGACGGACCATTTGTGGTGGTCGTCGATTGAAGCCGAATTTTTGGACAACTTTCCTTATTTGAATTCATTTTTTTAGGACAATGTTTTTTATAAATAGAGTGTAAAACCTCATTTTTGGGGTTGAATTCTATTACTACTTTCTTAGTTTTGTTCTTGGAGATTTGTATTGGCAACTTTGGAATTAATTCAAATTTCCGGATTTGGTTTTCAAGAGATTTTGTGGTTTCAAGTTGAATTTCTTGATATTCTTCAAATAAGTCAAAGTAAGTTCATGATTTATTGTTTATCAACTATGAATTCTGTTATCTATGCATGGGTAACTAAATCCACAACTAGGGTTGTGGGAACCATGGGTGATTAACAAAGTAAATCTAGCTTAATAACAATTCTAAAATAGTTTATTGCATGAATTTATAATTCTTTCGCTTAGAAGTCTTTTTAACGAGTGCACACATTAGAACTCGTGTTATTGCTACTTGCCGGACAAAGGGGGTAGTTAATAGTAAAAGAATTATCAACATAGATTTAGTGGGATACTATATAATAGGCTAGTCTCGATTGGTGCGAAGTAATAACTAAGCTAAACATCGAATACGATGCTTAATATAAAGTAAAGGTAAGGGTTATTAACTTAGACACACGTAGCCGGACCAAGGTACGGGGTGAAATTCTTTAAATGCTTGACCAAGGATTTAGAGATACCTAACTTATCACTTTCATGCAAAACACTAGGGAAGAATTGTTATAGCTAGGAATACAACCTTATTAACCTTTAGGGAACACTTACACCCTAGTTTCTCTCACCACTTGATAAACACCAAAGATTTACTCCTGTTACTTGTTTTACTTAGAAATATTATAAGACTTTTTGTTTCACAAAACCCCCCTTTAATTGCCTGTTTTCGGGAAAACTTGACTAAATAGAAGTAATCATGCATTGAAGTTAAGTCTAAACCATTTTCCTAGTGTATTGACCCCAACCTAATAGTTGGGTTCTTTAGTTCATACGACCGCTTATACTTCTTTAGGGAGGTGTAATTTGAGCGTATTAGGTTCATCATACCCAAATAGTCCCTTAACTACTAGCCAAAGAGGTTGTAAGTCCCTTCTATGGCCATCAGTTTAGTGATTATGTAAGCATGCCTTTATACCTCTGGTAGGGTATATTGGGTCCTCTCGATGTGGCGTATATATCAAACTCCACATTTATCTCATGTGGTTTATTATCAGTTATTAGTAGCTCCCACAGTTTAGTCAGATTCCATTGCATTGACCATTTATCAGTATATCCACTATTCAATTTTAGCATGTTATAAATTGGTTACTACCTTCAGTTATCTCAACATTCAGAATCTATATAATGTTTAGATTATATAATTTCTTTATTGCTTTGTTCAGTTATGTATTATTTCAGCTTTACTTTATGCTACATGCTCAGTACCTTTCAAGTACTGACGCATACGTGCACTACATCTTCTTGTGATGTAGGTTCAGGTTCTTAGCATCTAGATCATTCTTAGATAAATTCTCGATCTCCAGTTAAGCAGAAAGTGGTGAGTCCTCATTCTCCAAGGATAATAGTCATGAGTTTCTCTTCAGTATTTTAGTTCTTTAATTTTAGTTTTGCTATAATTAGTTGGGGTTTGTCCCAACATTTTTAATCAGTTAGAGGCTATTTTCAAACATAATTAGTTTCAGCTGAGTATTGAGTTAATCTTTTTTTTGTATTAAACTCAGTAGTTTTCATATATCTCAATAATAGTATATGGGCATTCTCCATCGTTTCATTTTAGTTATGATTTATCTTCTGTATTTATTATCTTTAGTACGTAATGATCATGCCAGCAGGGTTAGCTTGGGATCACTTGTGGTTCTAGGTCCCGTGTCCAGGTCTCGGGGGTAGTTCGGGGCCTGACAAACTTTGTATCACAACACTATGTTTAAGTGTCCTAGGATGTTTGAAAAGCCGCACTATGTAGAGTCCTTTTCATGAGTGTGAAGTGCACCACATCTAATGAGAGGAAGGCTATAAAGTGTTTTAGGAAAAAACATCACTTTCTTGTTACTCTTATCGTGCGTAAGGTATGATCTAATTCCATTCTAACTTAATGTTCTACGTTTCAGATCATGCCTCCAGAGTTAACGCCAGGAATGCAAATGCAGCTCCTCCACTCCCAGATCTGGAAGTCTCCATTGTGAATTCAGGAATGTCATTCAGATGTTGTCTCAGAGTGTCACTAACTAGAACAATCAGCAGGTTCAAGCTCATTGAATGCAAATGGTGGATCAAACGTATCTATGGTCCGTGACTATTGTAGGATGAATCTTCCTGATTTCTTGGGATCTCAAACTAGTGAGGATCTCGAGAACTCCTTAGATGAGATTAAGAAGATCTTTGAGGTGATGCAAGTGACTTGGGAATGATCGGGTTGAGTTGGCATCACACCAGTTGAAAGATGTTGCTCATATCTGGTACACTCACTAGAAGGAAAATAGGGGTACAGATGTAAGTCCTATTACTTGGGATTGCTTTAGAGAAACCTTTTTGGACAGGTTTTTACCAATAGAATTGAGAGAAGCAAAGGCCCACAAATTCATGAACTTAAGGCAGGGTAACATGATGGTCCAAGAGTATGCGCACATGTTTAACCAACTCTCCAGGTATGCTCCTCATATGGTTGTCGACTCCAGGGCTTAGACGAATAAGTTATTAAATAGAGTGTCAGATTTGGGTAAAATAAAGTGTAGAAATTCTATGTTACTAGGAGACATTAACATCTCTAGGCTTATGACTCAGGCTCAGCAAGTTGATGGTGATAAGATTAGGGAACATGCCAAGGAGAATAACAAGGATATGACTGGGAACTATGACTTCTCTAAGCAGAAATCGAGTGGTGGAAATCGCTCGCAATTTCAGCAGTGGTTTTTGACCCCAGCCCCTTCATCAGCTAGTGTTTCATTCTCCAAGAACATGTATGATCACAAGGTTAGGGCATCAATATCTAAGTCTCAAGGAAGTGTTTCAAGGTCCAAGACTTACCCCACTTGCCCTAAGTATGGTAAAAACCATCCAGGTGAATGTCTTGTAGAAAAGGAAAGATGTTTTGGATGTGTTCAGTCTAGTCATAGGTTGAGGGATTGTCCTTTATAGGTTGAAGGAAGTGGCAATAGTAGAGCTCAATCTACAACTTCAGCAACACCAACAATCTGCCCGACTCAACAGGGTAACTCATTTGGTATAGGTGGCGTTGAGCGCCTGAACAGGTTGTATGCTCTTCAGGCTCGCCAGGATTAGGAGGGTTCTCCTGACGTAGTCACTGCTACGTTAAGAGTCTTTGATCTTGATTTTATGCATTGTTAGATCCAGGGGATACTCTTTCCTTTGTAACTCCTTACATAGCAGTCCAATTCATTGTTAGTCCAAAAAATCTCTCACAACCTTTATCAGTATCCACTCTAGTCGGTGACCCAATTATAGCTAGACGTGTATACAGAAATCGCCCTGTCACAATATCTCAAAAAGTCACCTCGATAGATCTTGTAGAGTTAGAAGTGGTAGACTTCGATGTCATTCTAGGCACGGATTGGTCACATTCCTTTTATGCCTCATTCGATTGTAGAACTAGAATTGTTCATTTTTGGTTTCCAAACGAACAAATCTTAGAATGGAAGGGTAGTAGCTTAGCGCCTATGGGTCGATTCATTTCTTACCTTAGGCTAGAAAGATAATATCTAAGTGTTATCTCTATCATCTAGTTTGGGTTAAGGATTCTAACTCTGAAACCCCAACTCTTGAGTCAGTTCCAGTAGTCTATGAGTTTCCAGAAGTGTTTCGAGAAGATCTTCCCGGAGTACCTCCCGAAAGGGAAATCAACTTTGGAATTGATCTCCTTCCAGATACCCAGACTACTTCTATTCCTCCTTACATGATCTATCGAGCAGAGCTTAAGAAATTAAACGATCAGTTGAAAGACCTTCTAGATAAGGGTTTCATATGATCTAGTATTTCGCCATGGGGTGCACTAGTGTTGTTCGTAAAGAAGAAAGATGGTTCTCTTAGAACGTGCATTGACTATAGACAGTTGAACAAGGTCACAATTAAGAATAAGTATCACATCCCTAGGATTGATTACTTCTTTGATCAAATTCAGGGTGATAGTAATTTCTCAAAGATAGACCTCAGATTGGGTTATCATCAGCTTACATTCAAAGATAGTAACATTTCAAAAACCACCTTCAGAACTCGGTATGTTCATTATGAATTTGTAGTTATGCCATTTGTACTAACTAATGATCTTGTAGCTTTTATGGATTTGATTAACAGAGTATTCAAATAGTACTTGGACTTGTTCGTTATCGTCTTTATTGATGATATCCTCATTTACTCTAGGAATGATGAAGAACATGCGAGTCATTTGAGATTTGTTCTGCAGACTCTCAAAGATCACTAGTTATTTGCTATATTTAGAAAATCTGAGTGCCGGTTACAATCCGTTGCTTTTCTTTGTCATATTGTATTTAGCGAGGGGATTTAAATGGATTCGTAGAAGATAAAAGTAGTGAAACAATGGCCCAGACATACCTCTACTACAAATATAAGAAGTTTCTTAGGTCTAGCGGGTTATTACTGAAGGTTTGTGGAAGGATTTTCATCCACAACCTCACCATTGACTAGGTTGACTTAAAAGATGGTCAAGTTTTGAATGGTCAGATGATTGTGAGAAAAGCTTTGCAGAATTGAAAACTAGATTGACTACAACTCTTGTCTTGACTCTACCAGAGGGTTCATATGGTTGTGTGATCTCTTGCGATGCATTCAAAGTTGGCCTAGGTTGTGTGTTGATGAAGCGAGATAAGGTTATAACTTATGCTTCTAGACAACTTAAGGTGTATGAGAAGAACTATCAATTCATGACCTCGAGCTTGCAGCACAGGTGTTTCCACTCATGATCTAGTGACACTACTTGTATAGTGTTCATGTAGATGTTTTCACTTACAATAAGAGCCTTCAGTATGCGTTCACTCAGAAAGAGTTGAACCTTTGCCAGAGAAGATGGATTGAGTTCCTTAAGGATTATAATATGAGTGTGCATTACCATCCTGGTAAGGTAAATGTAGTAGCAGATTCTCTTAGTAGATTATGGATTGGTAGTGTAGCCTATGTTGAGGAAGAAATTATGGATTGGTAGTGTAGCCTATGTTGAGGAAGAAACGATGAAACTAGTGAAGGATGTTCAAAGGCTTGCTCGCTAGGGAGTTCTCCTTATGAGCATATCGGACAGTGGTGTAACAATTCAGAATGGGGAAGAATCTTCTTTGTTAGGGGAGGTTATGGAAAAGTAAGAAAGTGATTCAATCATGCTTGAACTAAAGGGGGCATTCCACAATCAGAGAGTCGAGGTTTTCTCCTAAGGGGGAGACAGTGTACTTCGCTACAAAGGTAGATTGTGTGTTCCTGATGTGTGTGAGCTGAGAATACATATTCTTCCAGAATTCCTTAGTTCCAGATATTCTATACATCCAGGTTCCACTAAGATGTACCGTGATATGCGTGAAGTCTATTGGTGGAATGGCATGAAGAGGGATATAGCAGATTTGTGAGTAAGTGCCCCAATTGCCAGCAAGTCAAGGTAGAACATCAGAAACAAGGGGGTATGACTCAAGAGATCAACATTTCTACTTGGATGTGGGAAGTGATAAATATGGATTTCATCACAGAGTTACCTTGTATTCGCAGACAACATGACTCCATTTGGGTGATTATTGACAAGATGACTAAGTCTTCTCTCTTTTTGGTGGTCAAGACTACATATTTAACAGAGGACTATGCCAATCTTTACATTAATGAAATTGTGAGGTTGAGTGGGTTTCCTTTGTCTATAATCTCTGATAGAGGTGCTCAGTTTACCTCTATTTTCTGAAAGTCATTTCAAAAGGGTCTTAGTACTCAAGTTAACCTAAGAATACCATTTCATCCAAAGACGGATGGACAGGTATAGCGTACCATTAAGACTTTAGAAGATATTTTGAGAGGTTGTGTGATCGATTTCAAGGGTAGTTGGGATGATCAACTTGCTCTTATTTAGTTTGCCTACAACAATAAGCACTATTCGAGCATTCAGATGGCCTCTTATGAGGCACTATATGGGCGTAGATGTACATCTCCTGTTGGTTGGTTTGAAAAAGGTGAAACAAATTTGATAGGACCGTATTTAGTCCTCTATAGCTATGGAGAAAGTGTAACTCATTAGAGATAGAGTTAAGACAACCCAGAGTCATCAGGGTTCTTATGCTATGTAAGGTGAAGTGAACTAGAGTTCCAAGTTGATGAATGGGTTTTCCTGAAACTGTCACCTATGAAGGGGTAATGAGATTTCACAAGAAAGGGAGCTCAGTCCTAGATATGTAGCCCCTTAAATGATCTTAAACAAGGTTGGGAAAAAGGCTCATAAATTAGAGTTGCCATAAAAATTAGCAGCATTGCATCCAGTTTTTCACATCTCGCTCTTGAAGAAGTGTATGGGTGTTTCACCCTCGGTAGTGCCATTAGAAAGTGTGGTGGTGAAAGATAGCATTTCTTATGAGGATGTACTAGTTAAGATTCTTGATCTTTAGGTTAGAAGGTTGAGAAACAAAGAAGTCATTTCAGTGAAGCTTTTTTGGAGGAGTCAGTCCGTATATGGAGCTAGTTGGGAAGTAGTAGCAGTCATGAAATCCAAGTATCCTCACCTCTTTCTTTCCGATTCCACTCCATGTTGAGGTTATAGTTCCTCTGCAGTTTTTCATTCACTCATGAATGAATTCATACTTAGAATCATGTTCCCTCATTTTCTACTTACATTTTCAACGTAATTGCATCTTCTTGGAACTCAATTAGTCAGAAATTTAGTTCTAAGTATTTCGTTGTAGGGATTGCAACCCTCTCCCTCAATTTCAGTAACTCTAGTCTTCTTTCAAGGACGAATGTTCCCAAAGGGGAGATAATGTAACATCCCGTATCCAAAAACAGACTAGACTTCAGTTTTTCAGAAATTGCAGGTGCAATCTACTGTCACCATCAATGAACCTTAGTCCAATCTACGGCCCGTACTGTGGGTCCATAGTTTACCACTGTAGCCCCTACCAAACACAACTTAGAAAAATCGGCTAGGTCTCGACCCACGGACAGACTTACGGTTTGTAAATCAAGACCCAATTACCCAACCTCTGACAGGAACTACGATTGACCAGTACGGTCCGTAGATAGACCTACGGAACGTAGGTTTGACTGTAGGTGAAGGTTAGCTGTTAGTTAGGGGGAAATTACTTATTAGGTCAACTTCAAATGGTCATAAATCTTAGCACAAAGTGAATTAGGTGTTCTATGACCTATGATATGATAGATAATTTAATCCTCTTTCCAACAACGTTGAGTTTGCTAAAATCTAACGTATGAGTAAAAAGTTATGCTCATTATAGTGAAGGCCTGTCGAGCGGACTCAAACGCCGGACCGTCGATTGAACGACGCCCCGTCGGTTCAATCCGTCGATTGCTACAACAACAATTATTTTAGGGGTCTTTTTGTCTTTTCCTTTTTCGTTTAAACCCTAAGATACATCATTGAAACCCTAAATCGTGAGATTTTAGTCAGTTTAAGCCTAGAAACATAACAAAAACTTACCTAAGTCAAATCATTAATCAAAAACTTAGAAAACTCGAAGCAATAGAGGAGAAAAAGGTCAAGAACCCTACTTCAAGAAATCATTAAGGTTCCATCAGTTCTAGCCCCGTAATCTAAAGATTTCTCCGTGGAATTCATCACTAGGTATATGGGATTTCACTAGTGGGTTCCTTTCACCCATTAGGTCCCTAGTTTTAGTCAGTTTCTTGATTTCCATATCATGACTAGAGTTAGGGTTTCTTGAATGTTAGAATTATTGGGTTCTTAGTTATTAGAATGATCCAAGTTAGATTATTACGTTAATATGCAGTTTAACGCATGAATTTCAGAACTCTAACTATTCATTTCTTTAGTTCTTGAATTACACATGCTAGGTCAGATTTTTCAATTATTCAGTTATACATGCCTCAATTATTAATGAATAATTATCTGATAAATAGTTGCATTCTCAGTTTGCATGTTCAGTTTGAGATATCCAATAATTACATAAACTCAGTCATAATCAGTTAATATCTTTTTTCATTGGGTAGGTTTCAGCGTACCCAAATAGTCCCAGAACTACTAGCCAAGTAGGTTGTAAGTCCACTCTATGGGCATCAGTTTAGTGATCACATCAGCATGCCTTTATACCTATGGCAGGGTATATTGGGTCCCCTCGATGGGGCGTATACATCGGACTCCACATTTAGCTCACGTGGTTTAATTATCGGCTATTAGTAGCTCCCACAGTTTAGTAAGATTCCATTGCATTGACCATTTATCAGTATATGTAGTATTCAGTTTTAACATGTTATAAACTTGTCACTGCATTCAGTTATGTCAGCATTCACAATATATATCATGTTCAAATTATATCGTTACTTTATTACTTTGTTAAGTTATGTATTATTTCAGCTTTACTCTATCCTACATGCTCAGTAGCTTCCAAGTACTGACACATACGTGCGCTACATCTTCTCGTGATGTAGATTCAGGTTCTCAACATCCAAATCACGCTTAGGTTGATTTCCGATGTCCAGTTCAACAGAATCAATGGTGAGTTCTCATTCTCCTAGGACAATAGTCGTAAGTTTCTTTTCAGTATTTTAGTCCTTTAGTTTTAGTTTTGCTAGACTTAGCTGGGGTCTGTCCAAGCATTTCTAGTCAGTTAGAGGCTATATTCAGACATAGTTAGTTTCAACTTAGTATGGAGTTAATATCTTCTCTGTATTAATCTTATGTTTTCATATATCTCAGTTATAGTATATGAGTATTCCCCATCATTTCATTTTAATTATGATTTAGCTTCCACATAAGTTTATTATCTTTAGTATATTCATGATCATGCTAGCAGGGTTAGCTTGAGATCACTTGTGGCTCTAGGTCCCGTGTTTGTGTCTCGGGGTTAGCTCGGACGTGACATATAACCTGTCAATCTCTACCAAGTCATCAAGATTAACTCTATGGGACAAGCAAATGGGACATATTCTATAAAACCACTTAGCCACCACAAAATCTCTAACAGGGTCTAGATCGAAAAAGGTTCTAATAACACGTCGGGGAGAATATAAAAATTCAAGTCAACATAAGGTGTCAGAAATTACAAAGTAGCAGTGGTATCTAACAAGGCATATAAATCAATAATAAGGACTTTTAACATGTAGGTCACTACATCCGGAGATATTTCTTTGTCATCTTGGGTTTGGAGAGCATAGAAGTTGTTTTGCTTTTTTGCACTAGAGTTTGAACAACTAGGAAGAGATTGATTTCCTTAACTCCTATTTTCCAGGAGCATCGAAGAATGTCTAATCTTGTGAGCACTCTTTCCATAAACAAAGCAAACATCTGCATGAACTAGGCACTTACCATCGTGCTTTCTTGCACACTTTGCACAATAAGGCCTAGTTACATAATAACCACCACCATTATATCCTTGAGGTTCAGATTTGGAAACCCTATCCTTGTTGAACCTTGGAGCTATAGAGGAGCCTTGGTTAGAAAATAAATTTATGAACCTTGGTCGACCTTGTCCATCAGATCTAGTATTGGGGAAGTTCTCATCACCGGTTCTAGTTCTTTTCACGTCCCTATTATTTTAATTGAGTTTTGAATCCTCAATTTGTTGAGCGCACACAATAAGCTTTCAGATATCTACGTCATGATGGAGCATTGCCGCACAACATTCTCTTTCTAGAAAGTCAAACATACCCGTCAAAAACCTACTAATCGCATTCCTCGAATCTGCCACCATAGTTGGAGCATACTTGGACAATTGAGTGAAATTTAAGGCATACTCCACGCTCATACTTCCTTGATAAAGGTTAATGAAATCATCCAACTGAGATTCTCTCAAATCTCAAGGAAAAAAGCCTATCAAGAAATTCCAATTTAAGTGCGCCACTATATGGGACCCGCTACTCCAGCCTACTGTTGTTCGATTTATTAAACCAGACTTGACCAAAACTTTTCAATTCGTAAGAAGCTAACTTCCCCTTCTCTACAAAAATTTACCTTTATAATAGTTAGTACCTTATATTCCTCTTTGAAAAATTCTTTAGAATCCTCCTCCACATTAGAGCCACGAAACTCAGGGGGTGTGGGTAGGGGGGATTATGCTTGAAAAATCTATCACTTTGAAGCCGTCGAATTCGGATTAGGATTCAGATGAGTAATAACATCTCTATTGCTTTGAGCCTCCAAAGCTTGAGTTAACATTTGAAAATCTTATCTAACCTCCAGATTTGACACAAGTAAAAGATCAATCAGAGCTTGAGGAGGAGCACCTTGTTCCACATTGTCACCCACAATTCTTCTAGAATTTTCCCTTTTAGTAATCATATCCTGAAGAACATAGGGCAAAGATTAGGATAGATACTTTATGGAGTTAAAACCTAGGGAACGACCTAGAGTAATGAAAGAAGTGAAATGAACGAAAAATCTTATAGTTTCTCTTTGTTAAATGTGGCGCGCTTCGAACTAACGAACAAAAATTTAATAGAAGTGGATTATAAGACATCATTCTAGAATGATTCTAAATCTCGTGCATTGATTTTAACGACCTAAAGGTACACCCTACATGTTACAAGGCACATGAAACCTTAAAAGGCTCCATCTAAGCCACTTAACATAGCATAGTATAAGAATAGATCAATATTTAATAAAACACATTTCAAGTCCAAAATTCTCATAAATGAAAGAGGAAGTCTAGACTTGTCTCAATATATCCATATATTACAATATTCGGAATGAGAAAGGGACACAACCCATACAACAAAGTACAGAATGGAAACACAATGAATGAACTACAGTGAGATAACATTCGTCCTCGAATCATGAGGATTCTCCAACAAGCTACGAGAATAAGCAAATACACTTTTTAGCCACAACGATGATCACCCTGAGAACCAGACCCTACATTTGGGGGGGAATGTAGGACAAGTAGGTGTTGGTACAAAAATGGACTATGTATGATGGGCATGCATAAAAACATTAAAATATGCTAAAAGGGACATTTCATTCTAATGCATGCATTTTACTAAGTTAAAACATCATTATTAAGATAGTAGAAAAGCATAACAAAACACTTCACACATACCCTCAAAGACAACTTGTGCAATGCATGAATCAGACCCCATAAATCTCACCCATGCTATGTAAAGCTTTTGAGTAACCATATTTCATAATTCATATTATTGTTCATGTTTTAGTTGTGGGTAATAAGCCTACCTGACATAGACCATATAAGCTTAACATGGAATCCGGTGTTCCCCAAACTGAAAAGGATTGTCCTACTTGCCTAAGGTAGAACCATACTCTTAGCTTAGGTGGATCTAATAGCTAAGTAAACTATCACTACTAGAAAACATGCCTGTAGCAACAATTATTTAGCAACAATCAAATATGTGTTGCAATAGATACTCATTCGCAACGGTTATAACTTTTGCAATAGACATGTGATCCTAATGAAACACTTTAAGAATTAAATCGTTGCATTAGTGCTACAACCGTTGCCATAGTATCTTTATATTGCAACGATTCCTACAAATTATCGTCTTAGGTACTCTATGGCAACGGTTCCACCAACTATTTTTTCTCAATTATTTCCCACCACTTATTTCACTACACCCGCCAAAAGAGTTTTTTAAAATTAATTGTAAAAGTTAAATAAAAGGTAAAATATCACATTATGTGTTGACATCCAATTTTGACCGACCTTTATCCCTTTAGGGGAATGCTATCTGATTAAATACGTACTTTAAAAAATATTTCGAGTTTAGAATTTTAGTTGAGTTTTTCTAAAATTATATATTTTAGTATGCTTGCTTCATAAAATTATCGTAAATATTATTAAAATATTTTTAAATTATTAGTTAAATTCAAAATAATTATTTTATTCAAATGTTTTATAATTTAAGCTGTTTTGTTTTTTTTAAAAACTATTATAATATGTGTAATATTTAGTCGGATAACATTTTCTTAGTTTTTTTTTTAAATCCTTTTAAATTTGACCTATTCTTTTCAATTACTTCCAATTCTAGCCTATTCAATTCCAACTCTATTTCAATTGTAGCCACCTTCTATTTCGATTCTAGCCTCTTTAATCCAGTCACTACTTCAATTATAACCTTTTGAAATCAAATATTAGAGTCTTTAATCTAAACCGTTGATCTCTCATATTCAATCTCAACCTTACATCTCTTAAAAAATAAAGATCTAGATCAAAATAATTGGCTTTACCTATTTTATCTACCAAGGGCAAAACTCTTCAAAAAAATTCATTCCCCACCCTTCTCCTCCTACTCGCCGCTTTTCCGACCAGCATAAGATCTAGGGACGTCCTTTCTCTATTCTCCTCCCTCTCCTATCGCTGCTTCCTTATTCGCCCCCGGTGAGAAACAACAGCCAGCTCCTCCATCGAGCAGGCTCCATCAACTTAAACAACAAGCTCCGGCCAACGAGCTCAAGGCAGTGTCGCCTCTTTCTCTTTTTCAGCTAGGACGAGAGAAAACAGCAACACCAGAATCCGTGATATCCCTAGCGCCTCTCTACGTTCTTTTCTCTTTTCCAACAGATCTGTCGATGACCAGCAGCAGCACAGAGGTGGCCAGCGTCCGGTCATCTCTTTTCCATTCTCCGATCAGCGAACTACGAGGCAGCAGCTCCGACGCAATCTCCTTCTCCTTCGGAGATTCGAGTTCCATCCAGCAGCTACAAGCTAAAAACAAAAGCAAGCAAGCTAAAAAAGATTCAACAACTTTATGTAATTTTAGATCTGTCCGGGCATGTTTCTTCACCAAATTGCTACTAGTATTTCATTTGTTTGGAAAATGCTTAGTTTAATGAATTAGCTAAGTTATTACTTATTCGTTTTTGTGAGCATCTTTGGATATTTTTTGTTGATATACACTATTAGAGTTTAATGTTTTCATTACTATGCTCCTATGTTCTTTGTGATAAACTCTCTGTTAAGTTATTTTACATGTAACTTATTTTACATACTAGTCATAGAAGATGATTATCAACTGCTATTTGATTTTTTTTCTTGCCCCTTGCTGACTGTAAAACTGCTACCATGTTACCCTTTAATTACTCCATAATTGTGATTTTCCACTTATTTGGGGTAACTTATTGCGTTGTCTTAATTGATTTTGTCCTTGAAATAGCAGATTGGGTGCTTAAAATAATTATGGCATATAATAATTAAAATACTCAATAGCAGGTTCATTTACCGTAAATTCGGATCTTTATTCTTGTTGTATTGACTGTTGATGTAGCCTCGATCTGCTGCCTTTTCTTTTATGTTTAATTGTTCTATTTTGATAAACAAATATCATGTTAATGATTGTGTAATCTTTCTAGTTCTGATTCTAAGAATTATAATTTTTGATTTATTAGAATTCAATGTCTTCCGTACTATGGTTGACCCTTTTGAAATTGTAGGTGAACAAAATGAGCAAAGCGGGGATGAAAGCAGTGAAGACCTTACTTAAAGATAATTTGTTTATCTATATATCTACAAACATTCTAGCACTATTTTTACTTTTTGGCCTAATTTTGTGAACTTGAATGAATCCCAATGTTCAACATTCTAAGATTATTCTTATGTTTAGGCTTAATTTTTTTGAATATCAATGTATCTTAACTCTTGAATTGTAAATCAAGATCATGTGTTTTTATCTTTAATATATGGATGCGACTAGTTCAAGTACATATTGGTTTAATATTTTCTATAATTATATTATAGATTATTTCAAAAATAAATAATATACACAATGGCTACAATAGCCTGCAATAACCATTTAAAAAGTCTACTGCAATAGCTTAAGAACATTGTTGCAATAGTTTAGAAGAACCGTTGTGATAGAGTAGACCGATATGTATAATAAAGTTGTTGCTATAGGTCTTTTGCAACGGTTCGCAACTGTTGCAGCAACCATAAAATAGTGTCGTATTAGACTAAAGAATAATTGTTGTTATAGATAGTTTGTTGCAATAGGTTACAATTGTTGCCATAAAACCGTTACAATAGACATATCGCAACAGACTTATATGCAACACACCAATTTCTGTTGCCATAATGCAATTGCAACACTTTTTGAGTCTATGACAAAGATTATTCTTGTGTTGCAATAGACCTATTATAGTGTATGGGGTCACATAGTTTATGGATAAGGGACTGGTTCTAGAATCCCGACCTTTAATATCGTGAGGGTTTCCATCCTAAGAGATTGTTCCTAGAAACCTGACCTTAACTAACGTGAGAGCTTCCATCTCACATCAACATATTCTCGGTGATATGAGTTAATTCCCACGGATTACACATAAAGTATTGACTTAATTATATATTCATGGAAGAATGTCTTGACACTCAATACAAAATAATTCATCGAATAGGTCTTAGATGAATAAACAAACTTATTAATGAATATGAATAACCTTTCACCATCTATTTCTACATATTGATTTAATTGATGAAAATGGTCTTTCAACCATAGAATCAACAGATTCTAATGAAACCTTTCACTTGATATCATATTCATGGGTAAGTGTGTTCATTAGAATATTCTTTCAACAACATAACAACTTTTTCATAATCTCAAAGTGTTCTTAAAGAATATATTAAACTCGATAAATCATGAATAATATCATAATTTTCCTTTTTCAAGGATCAAATCTCATATCAAATAAACACATATGCATCATTTATGAAGTTTAGTATATACATTAAGAACACTTTGATAGTGAAGTGAGTATCATTATGATCAATTTCTTGTGTTGTTAAAAGGTTATGATGATAATAATACTTACACATGAATATGATATCATGTGAAAGGTTTCCTTAATATATGATGATTCTAAGGTTGAAAATACTTACACATGAATATGATATCATGTGAAAGGTTTCCTTAATATATGATGATTCTAAGGTTGAAAGACATTCTCAGCTATTAAATCAATATGTAGACATGGACGGTGAAAGATTATTCATATTAATGAGTAAATGTTTTTATCATAATAACCTTTCAGCAACACAACAACTTGATCATAATCATATTCACTTCACTCTAAAAGTGCTCTTAAAACATATACTAAACTTCATAAATCATGCATAATATCATAATTTCCATTTTCAAGGATCAAAGATCTTACATAATAAACACATCAACAGTTTACTACATTAGACATGCATACTAACACAAGTTAAGTAACCCAATTACTACAAGCATAATCTCATAATATCCTTCTTTCATCAACACACCTGCATCACAAGATCATAATATGGGAATATGGGGATTTCATGGATTCTTGGGTATTTCAACATAAAAATAATAATAAATCATCAATTCAATAATAATATGAAGTAATTTAACCATTATAATTATTTTTTAAAGGAATCCATGACTTTGAACCAAATCGTAGATTTTGAGAATTTTTATCTTTGAAATTGGGGTTTTGAAGGGGCTCCATTGATGATGAGATATAATACCTTAGCAATGAAACCCAATGAGTTTGAGTATAAGGCCTTTCTTATTGAACCCTAGCTCCAACTTCCTTCTTTTTCTTCTTTGATATTCTAGATAGAGAATATTCCGAGAGGAGGAATTTTTAGGAATAGTTTTGGGGTGTTGAAATAATAAGGTGAATGACTTAATTTAGGATGTTTAAGTACTTACATAGGTGATATAACTTAGTTTTAGTCGAAATCATTTAATATCAATTAAAACTGGAAAACTCCAAAGAGCGCTTAAATATAACCACCAAAAACCAGTATCAAGGCCCCATCTAGAACCCTCACTGACGGACCGTGGTTGGACCCACGACCCTGGCTAATGAAGCCTGGGTTTGGTTGAGAGACTTTGTTTTCAGGAATTGACCCACGGTCCCTAACCCACGAGTGTGTACTGACACAGATGTAGGTCCGTTCCGTTGGTCACTATCCAGGCACTTTTCTAGGGGTCATCCTAAATGACCCATGTTTCGTCCTCGGGGGACGTACCATGACGTTATAACACTAAACCCTTTATTTATAATTATGGGGAGTTACATTCATGTCTCTAACCCTCACGTTATGTTCTAGTTTTAGGCTACTAATTTCTGGAGTGTTACAATAATTTCACATTCACTACTTTTATAAAAATCCCTAGCTTTAGTTTCAAAATTCTTGTGAAATTCTTACGAACCAAAATACTTTAGGAATAAGAGTGAAAGGATATTCTCAATTAAGCCTTACATTCCTAAGAGTTGTTGACACCTAATTTCAATCCTCCACAATGTGTATTAATTATGGAGCTTCTTCAATTTAAAACAATTCGAAATACATAATCTTTTAAAAAAAATGTTGTTTTTCATCATATTTTCAAGGTAGTTGTTTCATATATAGTTTTATATAATTAAATATATCTTTATCTATGACTTTCAAGTTCTATAAATATTTTGAAAATCGTCCCAAAATAATGTTTAGTTTAGTTGATATCTTTCGTTTTTCCTTAAAATAATCATATTTTTAACAGATGCTTATGGATGCTTAAAGGATGTCTCTAAAGTGAAGGGCATGATAGATTTTTCCCAAGCTCAAGAAATGGGTCCTTATGATTCAAGGATTTCATATGTAAAGTTATTCTTAAAGTTATGTAATGGCATAGTTAATATGTGATGATGTTAAAGGGTCGTGTCCCTAATCAATTCTATGATGTTGTTTCTAAGATGGCAAAAGAGACTTAGAGTCTAACTATGCATTATGACTTATATTATTATATAATGGAAGTGATATTTCTAGCATATGATGTTCTATGAAATTTTTTAAATTTTCCGCTAAATTTACTATGATAGTGCGATGAATGATAACTATGGGCTTGTATAAGACCTCCGCGGATGTGATATGTACTAAGTATGACATAATGCATAAAATCATGAGAAACAGACATTTATGAGAAACATGCTATTTTTAATTAAAACATCATATTAAAAGTATAAAAATCACATTTAAACACCAAAAATCACATTTAGATCAAATTCCAAGTTATACTCAATTTATATCAATTTACAGTAACATTACAGTAACATTACAGACTTCATTGTAACTTCACATATCACAATATAGCATCAAGGATACATCAAAACACATAAACATTAGATCCTCCTACCAATGGTGATTCTAAGGCTCACTTGAGTGAGTTATGAAGCGCCGCCCATAAAATCCCTTCACACAAACCTAAGAGATCCTTTAGACTGCCTAAGATAAGGTTATTCCCGATACATTAATTAACTTGTCCTATCTAGAGTTATTCTTATGACTTCCCTAGGTAAGACATGAAGAGACCATTCCTATGCCCCCTCCACACCTTAAATAGGCAATCTTTAAAGCTACTCTAGAAAAGTACTTATTTAGTAAGATACTTTCTAACTTAAGTCATTATCTTCGTTACTTCATTTAAGAGACATTCTTCATTTAAGGACATTCAAGTAATGGTCTTGGAGAAGACCTAGGGACTCACACACTAACATCATGGAAGCCTAATCGTGCAATGTCTAGATAGCGTCTCATACCACTACCTCTACTTCATAGAACATCTCCAACAATAGTAGGTATCCCATATGATGAGAATATGCAATAACCGCATAGACCATACTAACTATGCATGGAATTTGGAGACAAAAATCTACTCCGATGTAGGGTGTTCTACTTGCCAATGGAAGACCTAGGGCACATCCCATGTAGGTACATGGGTAAGGAATATTGAGGGTTACTTTGTTCTCTAGTGTAATATTAGTTAGACAAACTTCCCAAGCATACTCACTCGGTGCTAGCCTTTGTTCTCATAGAGTATTTCATTAAAATTACATATGAAGAGGTTCCATATCTAGTTCACAACCAAATCACATTACACCTTACAAAAGAGGGACCACTAAGGCTACCTACAATGGTCAAGAGGATAGCTCAATGATTTACCTAAGGATGATTTCATGTCGTTCCAGCCAACCAATCCTAAGTCCACCATTCACACAAGAAGGATACCATTATCCATTTCAGCTTCAAGGATATCATAACCTTCTAACTAGGTTGAAGGTTCTACATATATGACCTTCCTAACTATGTTCAAGGTCACATGTCAATCGCACATACAATACTAAGAAGATTTAGCATACTAAGTCAAGAAGTCATATTTACATTCTACATGTATCAAGTAAGGGACACAAGTCTACCAAAACAAGACACACTCATACTCCACTTTACCACATATATCATTTCATTCAAGAAGCACATAGGATTAACCAATGTAATGTATAGGTCACCCTATTCATTACTATAGTATCATTAATCTAATTCATCACAAGTCTCATGTATTTCATCAAGAAGCATCATACTTCAACACCAAGTAATACATATTATAACTTCACTATAGCCTACTAGAGACACACATCATCAACTTGAATAATCATGCTTTGACTCCACATAAACACATAATTCATCAGGACCTTCACAATACTCGCATACTCAAGTTATAATATGATAAATCCATAATTCATAAAGTAATGTCGCCGAGGCCACATTGTTTCATAATTCATAAAGTAATGTCGACAAGGCCACATTATTCACAATCATAGCACATAAGCACCGCTACCATAAGTGGACCATACCAAACATCATTATCATCTACGACCTATACTACACTATATATAAAAAAAGTTAGGTCAACATACCATCAATCCAACCTCACAACTCCAAGTCATAGCCAATTAAACCAATATAATAATAGCCAATTAAACCAACATGACATACAAAGGCTCTTACCAATAGTCATAGTCACCAATTCAATTCAATAATCAAAATATACATTGAATCAAGATAATACAATATGAATTAATCAAATTAGGACAGACTACTTACAATTCTAACATGATTCATTCATAATTCAATAGCCCTAATCAAAGTACACAAGAATTCAATAGACATAGTCAAGTCACCAACAAAATAGTCAAAACTAGGTTTCATGAATTCAATGGTTCATAGAGTTTTAAGGTTAAAATCATCAAATTAACAACAATTCAATCAATATATAATGATTCAAAACGTTTTATGCTAGAACCCATGGCTAGATATAAAAACAGGACAATTTCATCTTTTGACAGACATTGGTAATCACTTTGAAGTTTGGATCCTTGAATAAATGAGATTCAAGGATGAAGGCCATACCTTAATTGATGCTCAACCATGAAAATTGAGAAGAATTGATTGATAAATCACCCTCCAAGATCCAATCTCCCTTCAAGCTTCAATGGTGGTCTAGAGAGTTCTTTAGGGGTTTGTGGGTTTAATTTTGGAATAATGTATTCATCTAAGTATTTGAGACATATAAACCCACTTAAAATTCCTAAAATGACCCTAAGAAACCATCCAGCTAATTTTAGGAAGTCTAGGTGAATACGCCAAACTACCCTCCACTTGGCCGAGAAACCCGCAGAATTCAGTAGGTGTCAATCGACGCCCACTATCGACGCCTCGTAGCCCAACCAACGGACCATCCTGATGGTCCGTCATTTTCGTCAGAGGCTGGCTAAATTGGAGCTCTTTCTCCCCAGCCTACGTGTCAAGGTATGCCACCAACTTACGGGGCGTCGACCAGCCTACTGGGCGTCGATTCCATCGGTAGGTGAGGTTTGTTTGACAACTTTTGGTTCACACAATGGGTCCTTCTCAACAACCCCTTGGTTGGTCCTTCGGGAGTTTTACTCGTACATTTCCAACATGAATATGTTCGTATACATGCAAAGGATCTCTCACATCAATTTCCTCCAAAACGAACACATAAAACTTGACGAAACACACTAAGACACACAAGGACGTTTCAAGGCAAACCTTTCGAACGTCATGGACGTTCTTGGATGTTTGACCTCCAAACTTCATGAAACCTTAAACACTGCCTCCTAACATCATTATTACCCATTTTAGGACTTCAAAACATCATGACTCAAGCGTTAGGCTTTAGTTTCACCTAAGTTCTTTTAGAGGCGTTACATTGGGGTTGTAATTTTAGTGAATCTATAAGTGAATTTCCATAATGTCAATAACCTATCCCAACATAAATACACTAAATCTTCCATACATCACTTTTAGTTTCCTATACAAAACCTAATCTTCATAGAAGTCATTTATGAACCTTTTATAAGTCTGTACTGAATTAGTCCATCTTGCATATTCATGTTTAAACTCAAAAGAGAAAAACCCTACTACCTTCAACATCGAATGAAGGGCCAATATGATATGTCTCAGTCTTCACCTTTTTATATTCTTCTGCTGACACAGATTTTAAATAGCTTGAATTCTTAAATATACAAGACTCTTGTTCCTTTCTATATCTCACTTACTTATCTTATCCTTGACAAAATAACCCATGAAATTTTACCTTATCCTCTAAACAAAAATATAAACTTGAACCCTTCCTTAGGTCCTTTAGCAATCAATATCAACAGTGTTTACGATTATAACCATGCACAAGTCCTTCCGAATGCTGAATTCCCAATACCCCATAAGATCAATTATTTATTACCTTACCAATTCATATATTGATATTACACAACATCAATAATGTAGACTTTCTAAGAAAAGCACAAAAGTTGAAATCACAAAAGAACTCGATCCGAGCATCTATGGCCTTCTTTCTATAATCCGGTCCAACAATTTTTAATCCATTTAAATGATATGTAACATTATAACCTCAACAAGAGCATATGAAATGGGTGAACATGTATCTGAACCCAAATATCCACTCTCACTAAAGATATATCTTTTGCCCTTACAATAAGAGTAAATCTCATTATTCTCGCCTCCTTTCGAGGGCTAAACTACATCCCCCCAATTGTTTCCACTTATGACTCTAGCTCCTTTCAATTGTTTTTGAGGGATGTTTCATCAAATCCTACTCTTTGTTATACAACCACAAAACTCACCAATTCAAAGCTATTCATAACTTTAGATACCGACAAGTCTTATTACAATACCAAATCCATTATCCTACCCAAATTTTATATGTAGTTTCTTGATAAAAATCCTCCATTTCCCAATACATATAAACATTCTAGGATTTATTTACTTATTTCAATATAGTAAAACTTGAATTATAGTGTAATAACAAAAAAAACATAATAATCCCCAATTAAATGTCAATAACTTACAGACTAATAATGTCGAAAGTGATGCACAATACATCGAATTAATTACAATTGATATATCCTAATATATCAACCTTCATTCATTACCTCCTCATTACCAATTATTCTATAATTATTACTCATCAATACCTATCAATCACTTAACTCTAAATTAATCCACCAACATTCTGAATGCAAAATCTCTAAATTATTACACATATATTATCCATTTTCACTATTATAATAATAACAATCATATGAATTCATCCAGATGAAAAATTTCTTATATTAAGATGTGGATAATACTAACCTGATGCTAGCCTCCGTTAGACTTGCTATTGTACAGATTTTTAAGAACCTACTCTTTTTATTATTACCTAAATTTAATAAGCCCCTTTTAATTTAATTCAGTACATCGGTCAAGTGGTATATGATGTTAAATTTATTATGGACTTGGCCTAGTAACCACAAACTATATAAATTTATTATTTAATAAATATCCTTCAAATAAATAACTATAGTTATCAAATAGTTTTAAAAATTCAAAACGCACTTCAACGACTAAGCCTAAATGACTCGGGGAAACTATTGAGACAATTAAAACGACAATTTTACGAAAAATTCAATAAATGACCAGTTGAATCATTAAAACTCTGAAGAAAAAATAGTACCCTCTAGTAGTCCTAAAGATATCATGTAGCCTTCTTAGGCATTAATAAAGCTTTGTAGGAATCACACAGCCCTCGTAGGCTTCAATATAACCTTGTAGGAATTTATATTTCCCTCTTTGACACCAACATAGCCCTGTAGACATCACATAACCTTCTTAGGCATCAAAATAGCCCCATGGGCATCAATATATAACCCAATAGAAAATCAAGAGGCATTTTAGTTAACAAGCCTCACTGAGAACTTATAGGCTGCCATAATACCGAATGAAGAAATTACGACCATGACAGGAGATTTCTTTTCATTTCCCTTTTTCCTATTTGAAATCATTTTGAAATTAAAAAGGTTCTTTTTTCACAACATTAATTATTTTTGAAATCATGAAAACATACTAAAAGGGACATTATAGTTGAATGCATGCAATTTTTAAGTTAATACATCATTTAAAGAATATTCTAAGAGCATAAGTCGTAAGCATGTTCATTACATAAATTCTCACAATTACAAGAGAACCATATCATTTATACCCTCAAATACTACTTTGCAATGAATTAAAAGGATCCCATAGTTCCACCCAAGCTAAGTAAAGCATATTGAGTAAACATCATTCATAATTCATGGACTTGTTAATATCCTTTTCATAATGGGAATAAGCCTTACCCGACATACACCATGTGAGATTAACATGGAATCCGATGTCATGCTCCATTTCGAAAAGAGGTGTCCTACTTGCCTAAGGTAGAACTAACATGTATTAGTTTTTAGATGGATACACTAACTAAATAACATGAGGGAGACCATAGTTATGGTATAATGAGATTCTTAGTAGAACTCGTAGTCTTACATAATAGGGGAGCCTCCATCTCATTAGATTACTTTCAGAAATATGACCTTACTTAACGGGAGAGACTCTATGTAATACTCAATATTCAATTAGTGCTAAGCATTACTTCCCACAATTACATGTTTAGTCTTGAATTAAAATCATGCATGAAATCGTGCCTTAAAACTCTATCCAACACAATTCATATAATAGCTGATAGATTCAATAGGTGAGAATGGCCTTTAAACCTTAGAATCATCATATTGTCAGAAAACCATTCATATCATGTTCTTTATGTTTTTATGAGAATTACCTTTCAATAAACACACCAATTAGATTATAATTATGTCCATAAAGCATATACAATGAGTCTATAATCATGTATAATTATTATGGTTCACCATTAATAGGTTAAGGATCACATTCCATCCAACACATATAGATTCACGGATACTAAGATTATTCAATTTACTAAATAACTACAAGCATAATCTCATATTTCTTCCTTCATCAATTCACCCACATCACAAAGGTGTAAATAAGGGAATATGGGGGTTTAGGGGTGTTGGGGGAATTCATCATAAATCAACAATAAATCAAAAATAAGACATCAATTCAATCATAATACATCATAAATCAATCATTAAAAGCGTTTGCAAAGAACCCATAAGATTGAAATCAAACCATAACTTTTGGGGAAATCACTAGTTTAGAAATTGAGCTTATAAGTGCTTCATGGATGAAACTATCCATGGATGAAGGAATTTTATACCTTAGGTATGACTCTCCAAAGAAATTGAGTTGAAAAGCACTCTTTCTTCAAGCTCTAACTCAAATTCTACTCTTCTTTTCCTTGAGTTCTAGAAGGGAAATTTTATGTTGAAGACGAACTTTGTGATTTTGATTTGGGTGTTGGGAAATAAAGGAGTGAATGGCTGTATTTGGTCTTAAAAGACTTACTATAATTTTATAAAATAATACAAAACGAACGCACTTGAATATAGCTTAAAAAGAAAAAGACATATGTAACACTCATTTAAGGTGGGATGTCCTGGGGTCACGACCTCCTTCACGAGCCGTGAAGGGCACCACAGCCCGTGGTCCCTTGACCAGTAGCTATCCTACTCCCCCTTAAACCTCCATACTTGAAGCCAAGTCTACGACCAGTTCTACAAGCCGTCAACGCGAACATTCAAGTGGCTCGTCTGGAGGAGGACATCATGGACAACTTGAGAGGCTCACTGCCTCACCCAAAACCGGTGGCATCACGAGTCGTGGTTTCCACAATGGGTCGTGAATACCCTCGTGTTCATGGTGGGAAGTGTCTAGGCACATTTTTTCCAGCCTCGGCCCCCTTGACATGTCCCTCTCCCATTTATCATGGCCCTTGTCATGTACTCTTCACATTACTCTCACATTTAGCTCTAGTTTAGCCTACTAGTTTCCAGAGTGTTAGATTATCTATCTATTGGGAACATTCATCCTCGAATGACGATCTAGACATTTTAAGGAAATAAAGACTCAACACTAGCAGTCATTATGCATTAAAAAATTAAAATAAATGCAGAATTCAAAGGATGAAACATCAACTCCATTTGAAGACATATTCAATGCAATACAAGGAAGTATGAACTACATCTAACAACCTAATATGCATGAAACTGAACTTTTCTCATATTCATAGGAGAAACTACCTTCTCTGACTAAAATCATGCTCCACACAACATAATTGAGCCAGTATGAAATTACACTCAAAAGCATTTTAAACCATGTTCATCAATTTGCCTCATGGAGTAAAATAGGCAACTCATACTACATGCACAACAACATGACGAACATGAATCATGAAAACTAATTTTCATAACTAAACATCAATTTAATAAAGAACATGAATAACATAAGGAATCCAAGGAACACACATAATTCACTTGACTTCCAAAACAAGGAAATTCTAGAGAAACTACTTACCTCAATTTTGAATTAGAGTAGAATGAAAGAGATGAGGGTATTAGGACTTCATATCGGCCTCCCAAGTAGCATTCTCAACAAAATGATTTATCCATAAAACATTAATGGAATCTATTTCTTTGTTTCTTAATCTCTTGACTTGTCGGCATAGGATCTGTATCGAACCTCTTTGTAGAAAGTATTTCGTCAACCCCCAATTATTTTAAGGGAATAATGGATACCTCATCCCCAATATACTTTTTAAGCACGGAAACATGAAATACTTGATGAACCGTGGTCAACTTATTTGAAAAATCCAACTCATAGGAAACTTTCCCAATACACTTCAAAATTTTATGTGGGCTTACATATTAGGGACTAAGGTTTCCTTTTTTCCCAGCCTCATCGCACCCTTCGTAGGTCAAATTTTCAAATAGACCCAATGAACAACTTCAAATTCTAGGTCCCTTCTCGTTACATCGGCATAAGACTTTTGCCTACTTTAAGTTGTTCTCAACCTCTCTCTAATGAACCGAACATTCTTAATAACTTCGTAAATCAATTCAGGACCAATAAGAGCAATTTCACTTACCTCAAACCGACAAACCATATACCTATATATCCTACTATACAAGGATTATAAAGGAGCCATGCCGATACTGGAGTAGTAACTATTATTTTAGTAAAATCCATTATTGGCAAGTGGTCATCCCTCTTACCTTTTAAATCTATAACTCGTGTCCTCAATATATCCTCTAAATTTTAATGGTACTTTTCGTTAGATCATCCGTTTGAGGGTGGAAAATTGTGCTAAGCTTAACTTTAGTACCAAGCACTTTTAGAATTGACTTTAAAAATTATGATGTGAATTGAGTACCCATATTCGGAGTAATAGATGGCGGACCCCATGTAACTTTATTATGTCCCTTATATACAATTTTGCAAGGTCTGCTGATTAATAACATCCTTGATGGGAATAAAAGTATGCTAATATTTCATCCTATCAATAATACCTAAATAGAAAAATGTTTCCTCTAGGTACGAGGCTAACCCATAATAAAATTCATATTCAACTCTTCCCACTTCTAAGTGGGAATTGTTACATCTTCCAAAAAGCCTCCAGGCTTTGATACTCAACCTTAACTTGTTGACTATTACGATATTCGCCTACAAATCCCACAATATCGTTTTTCATACCCTTTCAATAATAGACTTCCCAAAGATTACGGTACATCTTTGTGGCTCCTTGTTGAATAAAATACCGAGAACTATGAACCTCCTCTAAGATTCTCTTTGTCAAGTTATCTACTATCTAAACATATAATCGACCGTAGTAGCTAAGTACCCATTTCTCCCTTGGGAGAAAGCCTCCATGGACTTCATGAGTACCGACTCTTTCAATATAACCAATAGAAGATCAAGGTTTTTCTTATCCTTCACATCCATCACAAAGGATGATTCTGAACTATAATAAATCATAAAGCCACCCTTGATGGAATCCACTAGTTGAAAACCAGCCGAGCCAACCTATGCTCATCAAGGACCAACTCTTTCTTTTCATTTTCTATACGAGACAGACTATCCATGGATAACCTACTATGTGTATCTACTACAACATTCGTATTATTGTGGTGGTAAAGGATATTTATGTTATAATCCATCAATATCCAAAAACCATCTTTATCGGACATTCAAATCTGTTTGACTAAACACAGATTAAAGATTTTTCTGGTCGGTGAAAACATCCACATGGATACCATAAAAGTAATTATGGGTCGAATAATTCTTCTCATGTACTTTGAGTTGCCTTGAAGCATGGACAACCAATTTGCCTTTTTTCATGATGACACATCGCAACCTAACTCTAGAAGCATCATAATATACAACAAAACCATCTATACTCTCCAATAAAGTCAACACTAGAGTGGTAGTAAGTCTATCTTTCATCTTTTGGAAGATTTTCTCAAAAGACTCTGACCACTCTAACTTAACCTTCTTTTTAGTCAAAGCTCTCAATGGAGAAGCAATGGAGGGAAAACCCTCAACATCCTCCTAGAGTAATCGGCCAAACCCAAAAAGCTTCTCATATAAGAAGAAGTTAGAGGTTTAGTCCAACTTTTGAATACATCTGTTTTCTTAGGATCTACCTTAGTACCCTCACGTAACACAATATGACCAAGGAAAGATACGGACCTTTGGAAAAATTCACACTTACTAAACTTAGCAAAACGTTGCTGGCCCATAAGAACTTGAAACAAAATTCTCAAATGGTCCATATATTAATTTTAACTCAACGAATAGATCAAAATAACATCGATAAACACAATCACAAACATTTCTAGGTATTTCCTAAACACTCTATTCATGAAATCCATAAATGATGTTGGGGAATTTTTCAACCAAAAGGACATAACCACAAAGTCATATTGGCCACATCGGGTTCTAAAGGCCGTCTTAGGAATATCAACCCCTCTCACCCTTAGTTAGTGATAAATCTAAGGAAGATAAATTTTTGAGAAATAGCTAGACCCTTGAATTTTATTATACAAGTCATCAATTCTCGAAAGGGTACATTTATTCTTGATGGAAACTTTGTTGAATCGACGATATTTAATGCAGATTCTTAGAGACCCATCCTTCTTTCTAACAAACCAAACCGGAGCACCACATGGATAGATACTCGGTCGAATAAAGCCCTTATCTAGCAAATCCTTCGTACTCAAATGAAAAAGAAAGAACTAAAAGTCTTAAAACTAGAACAACATTCCAAAGCTTGATAGTGACATTGACCTCGGAAATTGAGGACCTACCCAACTTGGATGAGTGAGAATTCCAAGTGTTCTTCAAAGTCGTCTCAAAAGTCGTTCAACGACCAGAACCCAAAATGTTGGGGAAAAGGGAGAAAATGGGGTTAGCACATTACATGTACTAAGTAAGAGATTGTATGCACACACAATATCAAATCATGCTTTAAAGTTTGCTATTTTACATTTGCAAAGTCTTATGCACATTCAAAAATCAATACAAGTCATTAATGCATAATCGTCAAGTCGAAACCATGTTGATCATACTAATTCTAATAAAACCAATCATGCATACTAACATACTTGAACATATAATCAAGACAACGCCATCATCAAGTATAACTTCAACAAGCATGAATAAGAGTTCATTACGACATAATCAAAGCAAGAAAACTACTCATGAACCCTCATTAAGTCCACTAGTTCAATGACTACGCAAAGCCCCATAACCTTACCCAATCAAGTAAACCGAACAAGAACCATAACCAATATCCAACTTCACATATCATATCATTAAGAGTACATAACATCATACTTTAGCAATATAGACCAAACATACATTCATAAGTAATTTCAACATCATATGATACCATCAACATGTAAGATCATCATATACATCTCATTTATATATATAAGCATATACATGCATGCATAAGAATATCCTCCTAAGATTCCCTTCAAGGCTAACTAGTGCAATGTATAGGTAGAGTCTCCTACCCCTTCCTTTACTAAGCTAAACCCCTTAGGTCATCCTAGTTAGAGTTCCTTCATTACTTCATTTTACCTTTTGGGAACATCTTGTCTTAAACGACATAGACCATGAGCTAATGTGGAATCCGGTGTCACGGAACCGTACAATGAAATTAGGCGGACTACTTGCCAAGGTAGTACAAAACATGAACATAGCAACTACTTGGATCCACTAGCTAGTATTCCTTTGGGGGCAATATAGTTCAAGAACTAGGAGATGTAGTTGGGACCCTCTTTATGCTACATACATTATAGTCTCCAATCTCAAGAGTACGTTAGTGATCCTACCTTCCCTAAGTGGGAAGGCACAGTCCTTACTCTAGTTCACTCGGTACTAAGCTAGAGTCCCTTTTTTGAAATGTCTTTAAGCCTTTATTAACCTTCATAGCTTAATGTAGGTCATAGGTTTTATACCTTATATAATCATAATCATAATAGATCAATAAGAAATTCATGAGTATTTTCCTTTCATTACAATTCATACATGTGAGGTTAGCACATATAAATAATCATTCATGATAAGGCACATTGGTAAGTTATCACCATCCTTTTAACATTTACATCTTATCTAACACCTCACAAACCATAGTAAAGACATTTCAATTTAACATCATACAAACCCTATCAATCTTAATATAAGGTATACTTCAATACAACATCATCACTTAATCACAAGTAACCACAATTGAAGTAAAGAGTTGAGACCATAAGACTTACCCCAATCTACTTCACAAAACCATCATCATGGTATTAGCATCAACCATCCTTAATTCAACCCAACAATGGGGTAATATCATCATATAATAGCAACCAACATAATAATAAAGTCAATTGAACCACTATACAATAATTCCCTACTAGTTCATAGTCTAGAGTTATAGACTTATGTCGAATTCATGATATACTCCACAATCTAAGTAAATTAATCAAGAACTAGCATGATAGGATTACAATTCATCTCAACCTATTCACAAATTGACATTGTAACAACATATGAAAGTAATTCACACAATAACAAAGCTAATTGTATCAATACTACACAATTCAATTCAAGACCACAACCTAGGGTTAAGGGGAATAGGTCATTTTCTACAATTTAGACCAATCCATCAAGAAGTAAAATAATTGAGTTATAATATATTTTAATCTACTCATAATATCCAAAATAAATCATAAACAAAGCAATTAAGAACATCAATTTCGTATTGGAAGAAAACCCACTTGAATTTCATATTTTTGAAATCATCTGAAGGAACCCTTTGGGGAAGGAGATCCCATAGGTGAAAGGAATCACATACCTTGTTTATTGATGAAGTTTTATAGAGAAACTTTGATCTTTATCAGCCCTAGAACCCCTTGAATTTGACCTTCTATTGTGTTGTTTTACTTGAGAGAGAGAAACAAGAGAGAAGGAAGAGCAATTTGGGTTGGGGAATTTTGAGGGTAAGGTTAGATTAATGAGGTTAGGGTCTTTATAAAGGTCGTTAACTAGCTTAATTAGACCACCATTAACCCCTACTAATTAAATAACCACCTAAATAATTAAATTAGCCAAACTAAAAACGTGCAGCTAAATCAATGGACTCACAGATGAGACCACATCTACGCCCCGTTTGTCAATCAACGGACCAAGGGACCAACCATACTGTTGGTCCTTCGTTTAGTTCACAGACCTGTCAAATCCAAGTCTTGGCCAAAAAATCTTTTTTTCCATCGACGGAGGAAATCGACGCCCCGTCGATTGTACCACGATTTTTTGTTTGCATTCGTTGGTGGACAATGCCTTCGGTAGCTTTTGCCCCAAGTTGCAAGGGTCCTCCTCAAGGGACCTTGATTGGTCCTATGGGAGCCGTACCTGGACGATTTAACTATGATATAACTCTAATATGTGTTAGACACATTTTCACCAAATTTCATTATTTTCCGACTCCGACAACCTAGTCAAATAGGCTAAGGCACTCTAGCATTTTTGCACTAGTCTCAGGACGTCGTAGACGTTCCTTGACGTTTTGACTCCTAATCTTTTTAGATGACATATATTCATTATTTATGACCTTAAAACAGTGTCTAAACCTTTTGACACATATGTTAGGCTATTGATAAGGTGTTGGACTTTTTGAGGTGCTACACTAAGTCCGGATCCCCAATATACGTGTTGTCTCTTGAGATGGAAACCCCCACGTTTATCAAATTAGGGTTTTTAGTAAAAATATCCTTGACCCTTAACTATGTGACCACATAAGACTCTAGATTAGTGGATCCATCTTGATAGCTATGTACGAAAGGACACCTTAGGCAAGTGTTAACCCTCTCTTTTCGGTGTGGGAGTAGAACACCGGATTCCATGTAGCTCACATGGTCTAATGTCGGTTATTGCATTGTTTTTCCCAAATGTAAAAGTAAATGAATAAAGTAAATGTATGGACACTCATTAGGTCTTTTATTGAGGTATTTTCTACATAGTGTGAGGGAGGGTACGTCACTTCTTTTACACATTGCACTTGAAGGGTTCTAAGAGATGGTTCTAGTGTTGTCCTTTTATGATTACATTAAGCATAATTTGTGTATGTTAAGATATATATGAACCTCATAAATGATGCATGTTATGATGAAGTACTACGTTATGAAGGTATGTATGAATAGGGTTACTTAATGTGATGCTTAACTTTGGATAGGGTTATGGGATTCTATTCTTTGCGTTGTCAAGTATTGCTTCGGTGGTCTTTATGTTGGGATGATATCATGATGGGTTGGTTTATGATTTTTAGTTTATGTGTATATTGGATTTACTTGATAAGAACATGTTTTGGACTAAAATGTCCTTTTATACATGCATTGATGCCTTTTATGCATAGAAGCCATACTTAGTATGTGTGATGTACTAACTCGTATTTTCTTCCCTTTTCAACCAAAAAATGTAAGTTTGGGCCATTGAATAATCAAGGTCGCTTGTCAAGGATACTTGGAACTTGGTTCTCCAAGTTGGTCATACCTCAAGTCCGAGGACGAATTCCAATATTCTAGCTTTCTAGTTTTGTTATGTTTCAAAAACAATATTGTAAATTTCTAATTCGAGATGTTCTCATTAATGTATGGGCTAAGTCCCAAATTTCTATATTCCTATGTTTAGATGGTATGAAGTGAAGAATTTATATTCTATTTTCATATATGAAGTGAAGTGAACTTCCAAACTAAAAGTTTTAAATTTTTCCGTATTTTTATTCTATGATACATGTTGTGATGAATGCTAAGGGATTGTCTAAGTCCTCTTCAAGGACGAAGTCGCCGGTAACGTGTAGGGGATGCTCCCCGGTCGTTACAATGTGGACCCTTAGAAATCATTTTTCTAGCTTTTAGAAACAAAACATATTGAACCTTAGGCCTAAAATTCCCCCCTTTCTACAATAGGACGGGATCATTTTAGAAATTAAAACTAAACAACACAGTTTGTATAATTAACTTAAGCATAACAAGAATACAGTCAATCCATACCAATAATAACATCAAAATTAAACATACCAAGCTCTACAAGATGAACATAAGCGACTCTATTGGATAAGGAGATGGAGAAACATCTATAGACTTTCTTAACCACAATATATTCACCTATAAGACTTGAGTTAAAAAAGGATTCTAACGAAACATCATAGTTCATACAAACATATGCAATCACAAAAGACAAAGAAACATCTGGTTAGATAAAAGAAAAAACATCAAGATGAAATACATTCACATACCAATAACCATATAGGGAGAACCATCTTGATCATACAAAGATTGAAGCTCATAGAATAATTTTTTCTTTGGAATTCTTGATCCTGAAACACTAGGAAGATCATTCATACCACCTTTTCCTTTAGTACCAAGTCACGGACAATCCGTCATCCTTTGACCACACATACCACAACTAAATCAACCATCTGCAACATCTAAGCATTTATCATCATGCTTCTTTCTACTTCTAGCATAAGTAGACTAAAAAGATCCACCACTATTTACTCCTTAAGGCTTAGAGGAAACAAAACAATAAAACCGTTTCCATAATTAAGAACGACCATATCCATCTGATCTTTAATATGAAAAGTCATTATCACCGGTATTTACCCTCTTGGACTCCGTAGATGTTTCCTTAAGATTATCCTCTTTGATTTGTTGGGCATGTGAAATCAAACAAGAAGTATCCAGTTCCTTAATGAGCATAATGGTCAACATTCCTTAACCATAATTTTAGAAAAAAAAAACATAAAACAAACTTACTCATCGTTGCCACAAAATCAACAATTATTTTAAGGGCATAATTGTACAATTCAGTGAATTTGAAATCATAATCCTTCACACTTATACTTCTTTCATGAAGGATAATTGATTCAAGTACTTTTGCCTCACTCATATCAAGAGGAAAGAGCCAATCAAGAAAAGGAACTTTAAACTTTTACTGATCAAGATGACCCGCATCAACCGCCCAATCTTCTTTCTATTTGTTGAAACTAACTTAAGCAACACCCTTAAGTATTTAAGGGGATATTTCTGCGTTTTACAGAAAGGTCACTCCTATGATGATCAAAACTTTTTAAAATCATCTATTAAATATTGAAAATCTTTCACAAATTTGGAACCATGAAACTCTTGTGGATTAATATTTTTTAAAAGTCCCTAACTTTAGTTACGACCAACCAAAATTTTGGTTCATTCGGATCTAAACCTCCCTCCTGGCATGGTCCATCATAACATGGCACGAAACAGGGAAAGCTACTTGGAACTATACATTAGCCACATGTTTGGCCAAAGGGTGGGTTAGAACATGAAGAGCTTATTATTAAACATTTTTCTCACATTCCACCCAACGTATACTCTTCGAGGAGTCATATCCTAAAAAACATAAAATGATGATGAAGAGAGAGACATGTAGAGTTAGAATCTATTGCATGACTTCATAATTTTTAAAATGTGGAATTTTCTAATCATCTTATTCGTAAGTGTGGTGCCCTTGACATTAATGAACAAGACTCTACTGGAGGTGGTTTATGGGACATCGTAGGACCTTTCTAAAGTTTATGTTCAAAATACCAAGTTTGTCACCACCAAAAGTATACAGTAGATATAACATGAAATACCGACCCTAAAGGTCCTTCCACAGTATACTTGGCATATATCATACAAGATAATAGAAATAATTATTTCAAAAAAACATTCATATGTAATAAAAGTGTTTGACAAAGTGGAAATCTAACTTAAGTTCAACATTCCATCTAATACATCAAAAGAACTTGTTGCGAGGTAACCCACACACCACGTAAAATGTCAGAAAATTGAAATAAAGAACATGAGGACTAAACATTGAATGTACAAGTGTGATGAACTAGCTACTAGTGTACAAAATGTGAAACCCCGTGGTTCATTCACATAATAGGCATAGTATTGCATGAGTGTATGAGGTTTATAAAACTTTGTGTATCACGTAAGCAGAATTAGTTTGCAAAGGGGCCATAAAAATGATATAATTAGACTAACATTATGCGTCAAGGATGTCCTTAAACATGTTTGAGTTAAAGAATGTCTATTCTAACACCTCGTTCATTTTGAACGCTTAAGTTAACCGGTACCTCTGAGAATAAGATAAAGAGTTTTCTAAATGCTAATAAGGAAGTTTTATAAGGTGATATAGTCTCCCAATGATCGTAAGTTAAGGTTTGAAGTCAAGCAAGTTGGGAAATAAAAGTTGACAAAGGTAAGAGTAGGTTTCTTTGATAAACCTTCTAAATTTTGGCTTAAATATCTAGGGTCTATTATCCCAATATATAATAATTTATAAGGACCGTAATATATGTAATTGAAGATATACGAGTCTACTCTCTAAATCACTAAACCATTTATCCATACGACTTAAGAATTGAGAGATATTTGGATTTTACTAAGACTGCGCAAGCAGGCATGTGAAGTTTGGTTCCTCGCCCCTAAGTCGGTTTAGCTCAATAAGATCATATTTCTCTTCGTTTTATCTCATTTTTTTTGACAAAAATAAGAAACAAACAGTCCTAAATATTCTCTAAAGGTTCCTCTATAATCCAAGCAATAATTTACAAGATTTCAACATGGTTTCAACTTTGGAACGTTCATAGAGATTGTGTTACTTCTTTCCTCCTCCTTGGTTGTGATTTGAAGGATTCTTCATGGTGAAGGAGACTCATTTTTTTTTGGTCTTGATTCTTTTTGGAAGTAATAATTCCCACCATTCATTTTATTGAATGATTCAAATTTATATATATGCTATATTAACAAGAGAACGAATAGACGTCTGGAAACAAAATATTATTATGATAGTTTTGTGATGTTGGGCTGTTTTGAAGTATTTTACGGATATTGTTGTTACTGAAATTTTTTTGATATGCTTTGTATGTGTAACATCCCGTATCCAAACAGACCAAAAATCATATTTTCAAAAAATCTGCAGTTGCCATCGACGGACCGTAGCCTGACACACGACCTGTCCTGCACATCCGTCGATTGAGTGAGAAACCCCCAAAAACTCAGCCCAGAAAATTTGACTAAGTGTCGAACGTCAGACGGACATACAGTCTGTAGGTCAGACTACGGTCCCTAGTCTGTGTCCGTCGATCAACATCCTATTTACCCACTCTTTGACAAGAATCACGATTGACCAACACGGACCATCGTTCGATCTACAGTCCGTAGGTATGACCATAGGTGGGAATTAGCAGACTGTTAGGGGGAAATTGCAGTTGTGTCAACTTTAAATAATCATAACTCTTAGCACAAAATGTATTAGGTGTCTAATGACATACCAAAAGATAGATAATTTCATTATCTTTTTATAGCCACCGACCTTGCTAAAATGTCACGACCCTAAAGCACCCCCTAGAAGTTAGGGAAAACCTTCGAATCGTGACCGGGCGTACTTGACCCCTTTGGGGTCTCGTACAAGTCCTCTAACTAGCATTCCTCACATAAAGTATGAAAAGTAGTGCGGAATTTAAAACTTTTCACGATAATAATAATAAAAGGAGTCTTTTCATAAATACTAAGAAATCTTATCGTCACAAGCCAACTTAAAGACACAACTTGGAATCTTAGGGACACGGCCCTTTACGATAAAAGTAAATACATTTTTAAGTATTAATAAAGAAACTAAGAAACATAAAACTATGTCCTCGAATATATGAGGACATACCAAATTCTTGAAAGATAAAGTTCCCAAGCTTCGACTCCGATCCTCCCAAAAGGGCTTCCAACCTATACTCATGTATAAAAAGTATGGGGTTAGTACAACAATGTACTAAGTATGGCATATGCAAAAACATGCAAAAAGGGATATTTTAGTAAAGATAGCTTTTTATGCAATTCAAATATAACCTTCATGAATCTAGAAGCAAACCCACATAAGAATCAACAATTAACACTTTATGGCTATCTTACCAAACTTAAAGTAAACAAAAGGGACATTTCAATTAACTTTGCTAAACTTGCAATAAAATTGAATTAAGCATCATAGTGAACATTTTGAATTCTTACAATGAAGACCTTACAGTGAATGGCACGGTCCAAGTCATATGAACGCTTTTCCTTTGAAGTTGCCCTAACCCAAGGTTATTCTAAGACTCCCTAAGGTGAACCAAGAAGGGACTCTCATTACACCTCCCTTCAAAGCACACCAAAGCGACCCTTAAAACTACCTAATCTTAGGCTTACTTCGTTAGAAATCAAATCCACGCCCTTGGCTAACATATGCAAAACACTCATGGAAATATAGGTCATACCAAGTGCAATGTTAGAGTAGCATCCCATACTACCACTCCCACTTAGTACTCCTAATGGATTCCATTTACTCAAGTACTCCACAATAATCCTCCATAACACTACACCATAGTACTCATTCACACGGATTTCTTGAAGGTACTCTTCTCCCATAGTAGTTATAGGTCACACCAAGTGCAATGTGAGAATAGCACCATACTACTACTCCCACTCAATGCTCCTATGGTAATAATGTGGATTGAGCACTTCATGACATACATACACAATTTCAACAAATACACAAGATAATTAGTTTCAAATCAATTCTTTTGGGGATTAGCTTAACCGACAAAGACCATGAGAGTAGCTAGACATGGAAATCCCGATATTAACCCCTATTGTATGAGGGATCTACTTGCCGAGTGGTAAGTGTCATGCTTCTTAGCTTTACATGGCTTCTAAAGTACACCGTAGGCGGGCACATAGGGAAGGGATCAGGAGAGGTACTAAGCTAACTCACCTCTACTAACGATGGTTAGGTAATCTCAAACTAACTAGTGCTCAACTAACGAAGTGCATCCCCTCCCCTTCATATCCTCTCGGTGCTAGGCATAACTCCACACGGATTTCTCAACATAATAGTCTATCTTAGAAAGCTCACTAGGAAATGGAGAGGTTGTTACTAGACACTACATCTCAACTCACGAAGTGTGTCCACCTCAAGATTCCCCTTTTTGCTCAACTTGACATAATACAAATCTTAAAGGGGTGTGTGTGTACATGTGCACACCTTGCATATAAGCATCATTTCATTATCATCAAGTTCTACTCATACTTTAACCTTGATTCATCAAGCTACACACTCTACATACTTCTCATAATCATATACTTCATTTAGACATAAACTAGGTCAAACATGCAATTCACGCTACATCAAACACAACACAAGATCCATTTCCAATATATATCTTCATTTCACATATTAGACCTTCAAGATCACATACTCAAACCATACTAAGTAACATCAAGTTCATCAATTAGCACCGCCACCCATAAGGTGAACCATACCACTCAAATAGCAATTCATAATAAGAATTATACAATGAGAGCAACTCATCAACAAATCAAACCATCATTACCCATAAGCAATTTATCAATATTTCACCATATGAAGGCCTTTAGGGCAGTAGCTACACCAACATGACAAATACAAGAAGACCCAAGTTCATACCCTACTCAAATCATGCTCACATAACTCATTTTCAAGTCAAAAATTGAAGTATGCATAACAAGAGTTTCATGGAGTTTTAACATCAAAATCATCTATTCAAAACAAGATAAATACATTTAAACCATTAGAACTTAGTTACAAGAAGACCCATAATAGAAATCAAAGTTTAGAAGAAGTTGAGTTTAAAACCCCTTTTTGAAAACCATTTTTTTGGAGTTGGCTTCTTGAATGGAAAGGTATTCAAAAATGGATACCATACCTTTAGGAGAAAGAAACCCGCGAATTTGATGAAGGAACAAGCCCAAAGCATCCCTCCTTTCCCTCCTTGATCCTTGGCTTCAATGGTGACTTTGAGAGAGTTTTCTTTTTAGAGAGAGAGTTTAAATGTTGAAGTGAGGGGGGTCTTGTCTAGGTCTAGGGTTTAAAACTAATTTAATATGACCTAAAAATACAAAAATTATAAACCTAGGGTCTTATAAGACTTGGGGTGTATTTACATAAAACACCCCAAGTTGGCAGCCTTAAGTCGTGCACTGGCAGGCCTCGTCGACGAGACCTCCTCGACGGACCATCACGTTCACCACGGACCGTCATGGGGTCCTGTCGAGGAATACTTGGCTCCAACTGGAGCCTGTCCAAGTTTCCACTCTCTGTCACTCGCGACGCCCTGGATCGACGGACCGCCCTGAGTGCAACGGACTGTCGCCATGGTCGTCGTGAGCCACTGATGGGCAGACTTTGCCCAAGTCTTGGGCCCTTCATCTAGGGCCCCTTGTGGGTCCTAGGTGGGGTCGTGCCCGGACCTCAAACCCCTAAACTAAGTCGTCTACGTCTAAGGAACATCCGACGCATGTTTCAAGTAAAACAAACACATAAAACTCATCCAAACTCGCCAAGACATACAAGTACATTCTAAGGCATACCATCCGAACGTCATGGACGTTTTTGGTCGATTGAACTCCAAACTTAACCAAACTTTGCACACTGCCTAAGGACACCAAACTAACTCCGTTTAACTTAAAATTAACTCAAGAAACAACCATGAGGCTCTAGTTCACCTTAGTTCATTTTGGGGCGTTATATAAAATTAGACCTTCGAGTAAATAGTTATGCCAGTTTTAGTAAAGTCCTGTTGAACAGACCCAACCTACGGACCCAAACGACGGACCATCGATTGAACGACGGACCGTCTGTCCAGGTCGTCATTTGGTCCGACAGCAACTAACTCAAGGGTCTTTTGGTCTTTTCCACTTTGTTTAAACTCTAAGATTTAGGGTCGTTTTGACCCTAAATCATCAGATTTTAGTCAATTTAAGCCTAGAAACATAACAAGTGCTTACCTAAGTCAAAATCATAAATCAAAACTTAGAAAATGAGAAGCAAGAAAGGAGAAAAAAGTCAAGAACCCTAGTTCAAGAATGCAACAAGGTTCCAGCAGTTCCAGCCCTGAAATCTTAATATTTCTCCGTGGATTTCATCACCAGAGATGTGGGATTTCACTAGTGAGTTCCTTTTACCCATTGGGTCCCTGGTTTTCAGTCAATTCTTGATTCTCTTATCATGATTAAACCTAGGGTTTCTAGAACTTTGATAGAACTTCATGAATTTATTAAATATATGTTCCAAATCAGATTGTAAAGTTATTATTTCGTTTATCACATAAATTTCAGAACCCTAGCTTTGTATTTCTTTAGTTCTTGAATTACATATGCTAGGTCAGATATTTCAGTTATTTAGTTATACATGCATCAGTTTTAATGCATCATTATCAGATTAAATGGAGCATTCTCAGTTTGCATGTTCAGTTTTGAGCTATCCACTATTTACAGAAATTCAAACATAATCAGTTAACTACAAAAATAAATGGGAGTAGCATAATATTGAGTTGGACTTGGGTTCAACGTACCCAATTAGACCCAGAACTACTAGCCAAGTAGGTTGTAAGTCCCCTCTGTGGGCATCAGTCTAGTGATCACGCCAGCATTCCTTTATACCTCTGGCAGAGTATATTGGGTCCTCTCTATGAGGAGTATACATCGGACTCCACATTTAGCTCATGTGGTTTTATTATTGACTATTAGTAGCTCTCATAGTTCAGTTAGACTCTATTGCATTGACCATTTATTAGTATATTCAGTATTCAGTTTCAGCATGTGATAAATTGTTCATTGCATTTAGTTATCGCAGCATTCTGTATATCATGTTCATATTTTTATACTTGCTTTTGTGCTTGTTCAGTTATGTTTTATTTCAGCTTTACTCTATCCTACATCCTCAGTACCTTCAAGTACTGACGTATACGTACGCTACATCTTCTCGTGATGTAGGTTCAGGTTCTCAGCATCCAGATCGTGCTTAGATCGATTCCTGATCTCCAGTTTAGCAGATTCAGTGGTGAGTCCTCATTCTCCGAGGACAATAGTCATGAGTTTATTTTCAGTGTTTAGTCCTTTAGTTTCAGTTTTTGATAGACTTAGCTGGGGCTTGTCCCAGTATTTCTAGTCTAGTTTAGAGGCTATTTTCAGATATAGTTAGTCTAAGCTTAATGTTGAATTAATATTTTCTTTGTACTAAACTCGTCAGTTTTCATATTATCTAAGTTTTACCATATGGGTATTCCCCATCTTTTCATTATATATTAAGATTTAGTTTTCATATAAGTTTATGTTCTTTAGTATGCTCATGATCATGCGAGCAGGGTTAGCTTGGGATCACTTGTGGTCCTAGGTCTCGTGTCCGCATCGCGGGGGTAGCTCGGGGCGTGACAAACTTGGTATCAGAGCACTAGGTTTAAATGTCCTAGAATTTCTAAAACGCTGCACTAACTAAATTCCTTTTCATGGGTGTGAAGTGCACCACATATAATGAGAGAGAGAGAGGCTACAAAGTGTTCTAGGAAAACTTCACTTTCTTGTTACTCTTATCATGCGTAAGGCATGATCTTATTCCACTCTAACTTGACGTTCTATGTTTCAAATCATGCCTCCTCGTAGATCTAATTCAAGGAATGCGAATGCCAAGAATGCGAATGCAAGGAATGGAAACGCAGCTCCTCGAATCCCAGATCAGGAAGTCTCCAATGCTGAGTTCAGGAATGCCATACAGATGTTAGCCCAGAGTATGACAAACCAGAACAATCGGGTTCATGCTCCCTTGAATGAAAATTGTGGATTAGTAGCAGAAAAGGTCCGTGACTTTGTTAGGATGAATCCTCCTGAGTTCTTAGGATTGCAGATTAGTGAGCATCCTCAAAATTTCTTGGACGAGATCTAGAAGATATTTGAGGTGATGCAGGTTAATGGGAATGATCAGGTTGAGTTTGCATTATACCAGTTGAAGGATGTTGCTCATATCTGGTACAGTAAGTGGAAGGAAAATAAGGGTACAAATGCATCTCCTATTACTTGGGATTGCTTTAGTGAGACCTTTCTGGATAGATTTTTCCCAATAGAGTTGAGAGAAGCAAAGGCTCAGGAATTCGTGAACTTGAGGCAGGGAAACATAACAGTACAAGTGTATGGGCTAAAGTTTAACCAACTCTCCAGGTATCTCTGCAAATGGTTGCTGACTCCAGGGCTCAGATGTATAAGTTCATGTATGGGGTGTCGGATTTGGTGAAAACTGAGTGCAGAAATGCTATGTTAGGTGGAGATATTGACGTCTCTAGGCTTATGACTCATGCTCAGCAGGTTGAGGGTGATAATCTTAAGGAACATGCTAAGGAGAATAACAAGGCAAGGACTGGGAACTATGACTATTCTAAGCAGAAATCGGGTTGTGGAAATCGCTCGCTGAGTCAGCAAATGTTTCCAGCTCCAGCCCCTTTGTCAACTAGTGTTCCATCCTCCAAGAACAGGTATGACCAGAAGGTTAGAGCACCAGGCCCTAAGACTCAGGGAAGTGTTTCAGGCACCAAGACTTACCCCCACTTGCTCTAAGTGTGGTAAGAATCATCCAGGTGAGTGCCTTGCAGGAAATGAAAGGTGTTTTGGGTGCGGTCAATCTGGTCACAGGTTGAGGGATTGTCATTCTAGACAGGGTCAAGGAGGTGGAAATGGTAGAGCCCAGTCTACAATTTCATCAGCACCAGCAAGTCGCCCGACTCAGTAGGGTAACTCATCTTGTACAGGTGGCGGTCAGCGCCAGAGCAAGTTGTATGCTCTTCAGGCTAGCCAAGATCAGGTAAGTTCTCCTGATGTAGTCACTGGTACGTTATGAGTCTTTGACCTTGATGTTTATGCATTGTTAGATCCAGAGGCTACTCATTCTTTTGTAACTCCTTACATAGCAGTCCAATTCAGTATCAGTCCAGAAACTCTCTCAGAACTTTTCTCAGTCTCTACTCTAGTCGGTGACACAGTTATAGCTAGACAGGTATACAGAAATTGCCCTGTCACAGTCTCTCTCAAAGTCACCTCAGCAGATCTTGTAGAGTTAGAAATGGTAGACTTCGATGTCATTCTATGCATGGATTGATTACATTCATGTTATCTCTTAGTTTATTGTAGAACTAAGATGGTAGACTTCGATGTCATTCTATGCATGGATTGGTTACATTCACGTTATCCCTTAGTTTATTGTAGAACTAAGATTGTTCGTTTTCAGTTTCCAGATTAACCAATCTTAGAATGGAAGGGTAGTAGCTTAGCGCATATGGGTCGATTTATTTCTTACCTTAAGGTAAGAAAGATGATCTCTAAGGGTTATATCTATCATCTAGTTTGGGTTAAGGATTCTAGCTATGTAACCCCAACTTTTGAGTCAATTCCAGTAGTCATTGAGTTTCCAGAAGTGTTTTCAAAATCTCTTCCCTGAGTTCCTCCTGAAAGGGAAATCGACTTTGAATTGATCTCTTTCTAGATACCCAGCCTATTTCTATTCTTCCTTACATAATTGATTCAGCCGAGCTTAAGGAATTAAAAGAGCAGTTGAAAGACCTTCCAGATAAGGGTTTCATCAGACCTAGTATTTCTTCATGGGGTGCACAAGTGTTGTTCGTAAAGATGAAAGATGGTTCTCTCAAAATGTGCATTGACTATAGACAGTTGAACAAGGTCACAATCAAGAATAAGTATCCCATCGCCAGTATTGATGACTTATTTCACCAACTTCAGGGTGCTAGCCTTTTCTAAAAGATAGACCTCAGACCGAGTTATCATCACCTCAGAGTCAGAGATAGTGACATTCTGAAAACATCCTTCACAACTCGGTTAATCATTAGGAATTTGTAGTTATGTCATTTAAACTAACCAATGCTCCTGCAACTTTCACGGATTTATTGAATAGAGTGTTCAAACAGTTCTTGGACTTGTTTGTTATCATCTTTATTGATGATATCCTCATTTACTCTAGGAATGAGAAAGAACATGCAAGTCATTTGAGAGTTGTTCTGCAGATTCTCAAAGATCGCTAGTTATTCGATAAGTTTAGCAAATGTGAGTTCTGGTTCCAATCCATTGCTTTCCTTGGTCACATTGTATCTAGCGAGGGAATCCAAGTGGATTCACATAAGATAAAAGCAGTGAAACAATGGCCCAGAACTACCTTTGCTAAAGTTATAAGAAGTTTCTTAGGTCTAGCCGGTTATTATAGAAGGTTGGTGGAAGGATTTTCATCAATATCCTCACCATTGACTAGGTTAACTCAGAAGATGTTCAAGTTTCAATGGTCAGATGATTGTGAGACAAGCTTCGCATAATTGAAAACTAGGTTAACTACAACTCTTGGCTTGACTCTACTAGAGGGTTCAGATGGTTATGCGATCTATTGCGATGCATCCAAAGTTGGCATTGGTTGTGTGTTGATGCAACAAGATAAGGTTATAGTTTATGCTTCTAGACAGCTTAAGGTGCATGAGAAAAACTATCCAACTCATGACCTTGAGCTTGCAGCAGTGGTGTTTGAACTCAAGATCTGGAGACACTACTTTTATGGTGTTCATGTAGATGTGTTCACTGACCACAAGAGCCTTCATAATGTGTTCACTCAAAAAGAGTTGAATCTTCGCCAGAGGAGATGGCTTGAGTTCCTTAAGGATTATGATATGAGTGTGAATTATCATCCTGGTAAGGAGAATGTAGTAGCAGATGCTCTTAGTAGACTATATATGGGTAGTGTAGCCCATGTAGAGGAAGAAAGGAGGGATCTTGTGAAGGATGTTCGTAGGCTTTCTCTCATAGGAGTTCGCCTTATGAGCATATCAGGCAGTGGTGTAACAGTTCTGAATGGGGCAGAATCTTCTTTGGAAGTGGAGGTTAAGGAAAAGCAATACAGTGATCTAATCTTGCTTGAACTTAAGGGTGTAGTCCATAACCAGAGAGTAGAGGCTTTCTCTCTAGGGGGGATGGTGTACTTCGCTACCAAGGTAGATTGTGTGTTCCTGATGTGGGCGAGTTGAGACAACATATTCTTGCAGAAGCCCATAACTCCAAATATTTTATTCATCTAGGCGCAACTAAGATGTACCGCGATCTACGGGAATCTATTGGTGGAATGGCATGAAGAGGGATATAACATATTTTATGAGTAAGTTCCTCAATTTCCAGAAAGTAAAGGTAGAACAACAGAAAACAGGGGGTATGACTCAAGAGATCGACATTCCTACTTGGAAGTGGGAAGTGATCAATATGGATTTCATCACAGGGTTACAGCGTACTCGCAGACAACATGACTCCATTTGGGTGATATTTGATAGGATGACTAAGTCTTCTCGCTTTTTGGCGGTCAAGACTATAGATTCGACAGAGGACTATGCCAAGCTTTATGCATGGGGTTACATTATCTATCATCTCTGATAAAGGTCCTTAGTTTACCTCTCATTTCTGGAACTCATTTTAGTAGGGTCTTGGTAGTCAAGTTAACCTTAGCACAACATTTCATCCACAGAAGGATGGACATGCATAAAGTACCATTCAGACCCTAGAGGATATGTTGAGAGCTTGTGTGATCGATTTCAAAGGTAGTTGGGATGATCACCTTCCTCTGATTGAGTTCACCTACAACAATAGCTACCATTGCAACATTCAGATGGCCCCTTATTAGGCTTTGTATGGACGTAGATGTAGATCTCTTGTTGGTTGATTTGAAGTAGGTGAAGCAGCTTCGATAGGGCCATATTTAGTCCTTGATACTATGGAGAAAGTGCAACTCATTAGAGATAGACTTAAGACAGCCCAAAGTCGTTAGAAATCTTATGCAGATGTAAGGAGAAGGGAACTAGAGTTCCAAGTTGATGATTGGGTTTTCGTGAAAGTCTCACCTATGAAAGGGGAGATGATATTTGTCAAGAAAGGCAAGCTCAGTCCTAGATGTGTAGGACCTTACAAGATCTTGAAAAGGGTTGGCAAGGTGGCATATGAGTTAGAGTTTCCAGCAAAATTAGCAGCAGTGCATCCGGTCTTCCAAATCTCACTCTTGAAGAACTGTGTGGGTGACCTATCCTGTCTAGAGACATCCGAGAGTGTGGCGGTGACAAATAGTCTTTCTTTTGTGGATGTACTAGTTGAGATTCATGACCGTCAGGTTAGGAGGTTGAGAAACAAAGAAGTCGCTTCAGTTAAAGGTTTGTGGAGGAGTCAGTCTTTAGAGAGAGATACTTGGGAAGCAAAGTAGCCATGAAAGCCAAGTATCCTCACCTCTTTCCTTCCGATTCCACTCCAGCTTGAGGTAATAGTTCCTTCAGTTTTTCAGTCATTCATGTGTAAATTCAGCTTAGAATCATGTTCCCTCAGTTTTTACTTGCATTTTCAACATATTTGCATGTTCTTTGAACTTAATATAACGCCCCAAAATGAACTAAGGTGAACTAGAGCCTCATGGTTGTTTCTTGAGTTAATTTTAAGTTAAACGGAGTTAGTTTGGTGTCCTTAGGCAGTGTGCAAGGTTTGGTTAAGTTTGGAGTTCAATCGACCAAAAACGTCCAAGACGTTCGGATGGTATGCCTTAGAATGTACTTGTATGTCTTGGCGAGTTTGGATGAGTTTTATGTGTTCGTTTTACTTGAAACATGCGTCGGATGTTCCCTAGACCTAGACGATTTAGTTTAGGGGTTTGACGTCTGGGCACGACCTCACCAAGGACCCCAAGGACTCTAGATGAAGGGCCCCAGGACTTGGGCAAGTCTGCCCATCAGTAGCTCACGACGGCTATGGCGACGGTCCGTCGTATTCAGGACGGTTCGTTGAGCCAGGGCGTCGTGGGTGACAGAGAGTGAAATTGGGACAGGCTCCATTTAGAAGCCAAGTGTTCCTCGACGGAACCCCGTGACGGTCCGTGGTGGACGTGACGGTCCGTCGAGGAGGTCTCGTCGACGAAGCCTGCCAGTGCATGATTTAAAGGCTGCCAGCTTAGGGTGTTTTATGTAAATATACCCCAAGCCTTATAAGACTCTCTTACACCCTAAACCTAGAGAAGAGCCCCCTTTTCTCTTCAAGATCCAACTCTCTCTTTCTCTCAAGAAAATTCTCTCAACTCTCTTGGAAGCTAGAAGTCAAGGAAGGATAGGAGGACGGATTGGGAATTGTTTCTTCATCAAATTCGTGGGTTTATTTCTCCTAAAGGTATGGTATCCATTCTTGAATACCTTTCCATTCAAGAAGCCAACTTCCAAAATGGTTTTCAAAAGGGGTTTTAAACTCAACTTCTTCTAAACTTTGATTTCTATTATGGGTCTTCTTGTAACTAAGTTCTAATGGTTTAAATGTATTTATCTTGGTTTGAATAGATGGTTTTGATGTTAAAACTCCATGAAACTCTTGTATATGCATACTTCAACTTTTGGCATCAAAATGGGTTATGTGAGCATGATTTGAGTAAGGTATGAACTTGGGTCTTCTTGTGTATGTCATGTTGGTGTAGCTACTGCCCTAAGGGCCTTCATATGGTGAAATATTGATAAATTGATTATGGGTAATGATGGTTTGAATTGTTGATGAGTTGCTCTTATTGTATAGTTCTTATTATGAATTACTATTTGAGTGGTATGGTCCACCTTATGGGTGGCGGTGCTAATTGATGAACTTGATGTTACTTAGTATGGTTTGAGTATGTGACCTTGAAGGTCTAATATGTGAAATGAAGATATATTGGAAATGGGTCTTATGTTGTGTTTGATGTAGCTTGAATTGCATGTTTGACCTAGTTTATGTCTAAATGAAGTATATGATTATGAGAAGTATGTAGAGTGTGTAGCTTGATGAATCAAGGTTAAAGTATGAGTAGAACTTGATGAAAATGAAATGATGCTTATATGCAAGGTGTGCACATGTACACACACACTCTTCTAAGATTTGTATTATGTCAAGTTGAGCAAAAAGGGGAAATCTTGAGGTGGACACACTTCGTGAGTTGAGATGTAGTGTCTAGTAACAACCTCTCCATTTCCTAGTGAGCTTCCTATGATAGACTTTTATGATAAGAAATCCGTGTGGAGTTATGCCTAGCACCGAAAGGATATGAAGGGGAGGTGGATTGGACTTCGTTAGTTGAGATGTTGTAATCCAAAGTACCTCTTGAAATGAGTACTCCTCGTTAGTAGAGAGTGAGTTACTTAGTAGCAATCTCCTTATCCCTTAACTATGTGACCGCATAGGTGTAGCTATTGGAAAAGCCATGTAAACGCTAAGAAGCATGACCTTACTCTAGGCAAGTAAGGATCCCTCATCCGATAGGGGTTAATATCGGGATTCCATGTCTAGCTCTCATGGTCTTTGTCGGTTAAGCTAACTCCCACAAAAGAATTGTTTTGAAACTAGTTATCTTGTGTATTGTTGAAATTGTGTATGTATGTCGTGAAGTGCTCAATCCACATTAGTTACCAAGTAGGAGCATTGAGTGGGGGTAGTAGTATGGGATGCTATTCTCACATTGCACTTGGTGTGACCTATACCTACTATGGGAGAAGAGTACCTTCATGAAATCCGTGTGAATGAGTACTATGGTGTAGTGTTATGGATGATTATTGTGGAGTACTTGAGTAAATGGAATCCATTAGGAGTACTAAGTGGGAGTGGTAGTATGGGATGCTACTCTCACATTGCACTTGGTATGATCTATATTTTCCGTTAGAGTTTTGCATATGTTAGCCAAGGGCGTGGATTTGATTTCCAATGAAGTAAGCCTAAGATTTGGTAGTTTTAAGGGTCGCTTTGGTGTGCTTTGAAGGGAGGTTTAATGAAAATCCCTTCTTAGCTCACTTTATGGAGTCTTAGGATAACCTTGGGTTAGGGCAACTTCAAAGGAAAAAGAGTTCATATGACTTGGACCGTGCCATTCACTGTAAGGTCTTCATTGTAAGAATCCAATATATTCACTGTGATGCTTTATTCAATTGTCATTGTAAGTTTAGTAAGTTCATTGAAATGTTCCTTTTGATTATTCTAAGGTTTGGTAAAGTTGCCATAAAGTGTTAATTGTCGATTCTTATGTTGGTTTGTTTCTAGATTCATGAATATTGCTTTAGACTGCATTAAAAGTTATTTTTACTAAAATGTCCCTTTTTGTATGTTTTTGCATATGCCATACTTAGTACATTGTTGTACTAACCTCATACTATTATATACCTTATGAGTATAGGTTGGAAGCCTTTTTGGAGGATCAGAGTTGAAGCTTGCGAATTCTATCTCTCAAGGATTGGGTATGTCCTCATATATTCGAGGACATAGTTTTATGTTTCTTAGTTTCTTAACTAATACTTTAAAATGTATTTACTTTTATCGTAAAGGGCCGTGTCCCTAAGATTCCAAGTTGTGTCTTTAAGTTGGCTTGTGACGATAAGATTTCCTAGTATTTATGAAAAGACTTCTTCTATTATTATTATCGTGAAAAGTTTTAATTCCGCACTACTTTTCATGCTTTATGTTATGAATGCTAGTAGAGGGCTTGTGCGAGATCCCAAAGGGGTCAAGTAAGCCCGGTCATGATTCAAAGGTTTTCCCTAACTTTTCGGGGGTGCTTTCGGGTCGTGACAGACTTGGTATCAGAGCATAAGGTTTTGGCAAATAGTTTAAGGTCTAAAAGTCTCACAAGCCACATCTAGTAGTATCTTGGTCATTGGTGTGAGTCGCTACACATCCATGGACAAGATGCTATAGGATGCTAGAAGTTTCACTTTCTTCTCTATTCTAGTATCGTGCCTTAGAGTTGAGTATATAAGGTGTCTTTTCTCAACCTCTTCTTTTTGTATTTGTAGGACATGAATACGAGGAGATCGACCGCTAGAAGGGAGGAGGGAGGTGTACCAAATGAGAGAGTCCTTCCCCGTGTTGACCAAGTTCCTATTGTTGGCTTAGGGGAGGAAAATAAGGAGGTTCCTCTTCAAAAACCTCAAGTGCCTCCGGAACCTCAAGGACCTCAAGTGCCTCCTATGCCTCAAGCTCCTTTTGCTGAGCGTGATATGACTAATGCGGAGTTGATGGCTGCCCTAATGAACTTGACCCAACTCATGACGGCTCAAGCTCAAGTTGTCAACAATCACTTTGTGGGCCAATCTAACCTAGGAGATAGGCCCCAACCAAATGCTAGTACTCCCGCTTCTAGGATTCGGGATTTTATGAGGATGAACCCTCCTACTTTTCATGGCACTAAGGTGGATGAAGATCCACAAGGCTTCATAGATGAGGTTTTCAAGGTGGTAGATGCTATGGGGGTGACTCCTAGGGAGAAAGCGGAATTGGCCGCTTACCAACTTAAGGATGTTGCTCAAGTGTGGTATGAGCAATGGAGGGGTGAGAGACCCTTAGAAAGAGGACCGGTTGAGTGGTAGGAATTCAAAGAGGCTTTCCTAGATAGATTCTTTCCTTTAGAGTGGAGGGAGAAGACGATGGTTGAATTCATGAAACTCCATCAAGGGGGAATGAGTGTGCAAGAGTACTCGCTCAAATTCACCCAACTCTCTAAGTATGCCCCAACCATGGTGGCCAACCCTAGGGCTAGGATGAACAAGTTTGTAATGGGCTTGTCTAGCTTGGTGGAAAAAGAGTGTCATACGACTATGCTTCTTAATGACATGGATATCTCTAGGCTCATGGTTTATGCACAACAAATTGAGGAGTCCAAAATTAGGGAGATAAGGCAAGAGGGTAAGAGACCTAGGTCGGATGATTCTAGTCACCAAAGGCCTAAGAAGAGGTTTTATCCCCAAGATTCTTCTATGGGAAACAAGGATAGGGCTCCAAATAAATCTTCTCAAGGTGGTGGTCATTCCTATGAAAGGGCTAGGTGCCCTACTTGTGGCAAGCAACATGGGGGTAAATGTCTTGCCGGATCGGATGGTTGTTTTGCATGTGGTAATAAAGGCCACAAGATGAGGGACTGCCCAAACCTTAAATCAAGGGGGAGAGATGTCAATCAAGCTTCCCTAGATCCTAATGCTCCCAAGAAGAACCCTTCCTATGGGATGGGGGCTAGAAAGGATAATTAATCCGGATTGATGGTTTTGGTAAGTCTCAACTCTTGGTTATTGTTGCTTTTGTGTTATGAAATGAGTATATATGGTTTTATAGTTCATATGATCATGTCATCTTGATAAATTGCCCAAAGAGTGGAATTTTGAAAGTTTTCTATATTTGACAATGTTACAGTCAATATTCACTGTGAAAAATTTACAATTTGAGAAAAATTTGCCTTGCCTTAATTTAAGTTTAATTATGTGCAAAATTGTTGTATATGAGCATGTTTAATGTTGGAGAAGGTAGTTCCTCCATAAAAGAAGTTTAAGGTTGAGTTTTGACTTTGTGAAGTTTGGCAAAAGTAGTATGTGTTGATAAGTGTTGAAAGTGTGAAATGATGCTCCTTGCTAATGGATGCTTTGATTGTTGATGTTTTGATCATGATCTAAGTGTATTATATGATGCTAAGTGAGTCCTTGTTGTTCTTAAAATTTAAGTGTCATTCGAGGACGAATGTTATTCCAAGTGGGGGAGAATATAACGCCCCAAAATGAACTAAGGTGAACTAGAGCCTCATGGTTGTTTCTTGAGTTAATTTTAAGTTAAACGGAGTTTGTTTGGTGTCCTTAGGCAGTGTGCAAGGTTTGGTTAAGTTTGGAGTTCAATCGACCAAAAACGTCCAAGACGTTCGGATGGTATGCCTTAGAATGTACTTGTATGTCTTGGCGAGTTTGGATGAGTTTTATGTGTTCGTTTTACTTGAAACATGCGTCGGATGTTCCCTAGACCTAGACAATTTAGTTTAGGGGTTTGACGTCTGGGCACGACCTCACCTAGGACCCCAAGGACTCTAGATGAAGGGCCCCAGGACTTGGGCAAGTCTGCCCATCAGTAGCTCACGACGGCTATGGCGACGGTCCGTCATATTCAGGATGGTCCGTTGAGCCAGGGCGTCGTGGGTGACAGAGAGTGAAATTGGGACAGGCTCCATTTAGAAGCCAAGTGTTCCTCGACGGAACCCCGTGACGGTCCGTGGTAGACGTGACGGTCCGTCGAGGAGGTCTCGTCGACGAAGCCTGCCAGTGCATGATTTAAAGGCTGCCAGCTTAGGGTGTTTTATGTAAATATACCCCAAGCCTTATAAGACTCTCTTACACCCTAAACCTAGAGAAGAGCCCCCTTTTCTCTTCAAGATCCAACTCTCTCTTTCTCTCAAGAAAATTCTCTCAACTCTCTTGGAAGCTAGAAGTCAAGGAAGGATAGGAGGACGGATTGGGAATTGTTTCTTCATCAAAATCGTGGGTTTATTTCTCCTAAAGGTATGGTATCCATTCTTGAATACCTTTCCATTCAAGAAGCCAACTTCCAAAATGGTTTTCAAAAGGGGTTTTAAACTCAACTTCTTCTAAACTTTGATTTCTATTATGGGTCTTCTTGTAACTAAGTTCTAATGGTTTAAATGTATTTATCTTGGTTTGAATAGATGGTTTTGATTTTAAAACTCCATGAAACTCTTGTATATGCATACTCAACTTTTGGCATGAAAATGGGTTATGTGAGCATGATTTGAGTAAGGTATGAACTTGGGTCTTCTTGTGTATGTCATGTTGGTGTAGCTACTGCCCTAAGGGCCTTCATATGGTGAAATATTGATAAATTGCTTATGGGTAATGATGGTTTTGAATTGTTGATGAGTTGCTCTTATTGTATAGTTCTTATTATGAATTGCTATTTGAGTGGTATGTCCACCTTATGGGTGGCGGTGCTAATTGATGAACTTGATGTTACTTAGTATGGTTTGAGTATGTGACCTTGAAGGTCTAATATGTGAAATGAAGATATATTGGAAATGGGTCTTATGTTGTGTTTGATGTAGCTTGAATCGCATGTTGACCTAGTTTATGTCTAAATGAAGTATATGATCATGAGAAGTATGTAGAGTGTGTAGCTTGATGAATCAAGGTTAAAGTATGAGTAGAACTTGATGAAAATGAAATGATTCTTATATGCAAGGTGTACACATGTACACACACACTCTTCTAAGATTTGTATTATGTCAAGTTGAGCAAAAAGGGGAAATCTTGAGGTGGACACACTTCGTGAGTTGAGATGTAGTGTCTAGTAACAACCTCTCCATTTCCTAGTGAGCTTCCTATGATAGACTTTTATGATGAGAAATCCGTGTGGAGTTATGCCTAGCACCGAGAGGATATGAAGGGGAGGTGGATTGCACTTCGTTAGTTGAGATGTTGTAATCCAAAGTACCTCTTGAGATGAGTACTCCCCGTTAGTAGAGAGTGAGTTACTTAGTAACAATCTCCTTATCCCTTAACTATGTGCCCGCATAGGTGTAGCTATTGGAAAAGCCATGTAAACGCTAAGAAGCATGACCTTACTCTAGGCAAGTAAGGATCCCTCATCCGATAGGGGTTAATATCGGGATTCCATGTCTAGCTCTCATGGTCTTTGTTGGTTAAGCTAACTCCCACAAAAGAATTGTTTTGAAACTAATTATCTTGTGTATTGGTGAAATTGTGTATGTATGTCGTGAAGTGCTCAATCCACATTAGTTACCAAGTAGGAGCATTGAGTGGGAGTAGTAGTATGGGATGCTATTCTCACATTGCACTTGGTGTGACCTATACCTACTATGGGAGAAGAGTACCTTCATGAAATCCGTGTGAATGAGTACTATGGTGTAGTGTTATGGAGGATTATTGTGGAGTACTTGAGTAAATGGAATCCATTTGGAGTACTAAGTGGGAGTGGTAGTATGGGATGCTACTCTCACATTGCACTTGGTATGACCTATATTTCCATGAGTGTTTTGCATATGTTAGCCAAGGGCGTGGATTTGATTTCTAAAGAAGTAAGCCTAAGATTAGGTAGTTTTAAGGGTCGCTTTGGTGTGTTTTGAAGGGAGGTGTAATGAGAGCCCCTTCTTGCCTCACCTTAGGGAGTCTTAGAATAACCTTGGGTTAGGGCAACTTCAAAGAAAAAGGGTTCATATGACTTGGACCGTGCCTTTCACTGTAAGGTCTTCATGGTAAGAATTCAAAATGTTCACTATGATGCTTTATTCAATTTTATTGCAAGTTTAGCAAAGTTAATTGAAATGTTCCTTTTGTTTACTTTAAGTTTGGTAAGGTAGCCATAAAGTATTAATTGTTGATTCTTATGTGGGTTTGCTTCTAGATTCATGAAAGATATATTTGAATTGCATAAAAGCTATCTTTACTAAAATGTCCCTTTTTGCATGTTTTTGCATATGCCATACTTAGTACATTGTTGTACTAACCCCATATTTTTTTTATACCTTATGAGTATAGGTTGGAAGCCTTCGGAGGATCAAAGTTGAAGCTTGGGAATTCTATCTCTCAAGACTTGGGTATGTCCTCATATATTCGAGGACATAGTTTTTATGTTTCTTAGTTTCCTTATTAAGACTTAAAAATGTATTTATTCTATTGTAAAGGGCCGTGTCCCTAAGATTCTAAGTTGTGTCTTTAAGTTGGCTTGTGACGATAAGATTTCCTAGTATTTATGAAAAGACTCCTTTATTTATTATTATCGTGAAAAGTTTTAATTCCGCACTACTTTTCATGCTTTATGTTATGAATGCGAGTTAGAGGGCTTGTACGAGACCCCAAAGGGGTCAAGTACGCCGGTCACGATTCGAAGGTTTTCCCTAACTTCTAGGGGGTGCTTTCGGGTCGTGACACTTAATCAAGTCAGAAACTCAGTCTTCAGTGTTTAGTAGTAGGGATTGAAGCTCTCTCCCTCTATTTCAATTAGTTTAGTATTCATTGGAGGACGAATGTTCCCAAGGGGGAGATAATGTAACATCTTGTATCCAAACAGACCAAAAATCAGCTTTTCAAAAAATCTGCAATTTCCGTCGACGGGCCGTAGCCTTACCCACGGTCCGTCCTGCACATCCGTCGATTGAGTCAAAAAAACCCAAAAACTCAGCCAAGAAAATTTGACTAAGTGCCGAACGAGGGACGGACCTACGGTCCGTAGTTTGTGTTCGTCGATCAACACCCCATTTACCCACTCTCTGACAAGAACGACGATTGAACAACACGGATCGTCATTCGATCTACGGTCCATAGGTATGACCGTAGGTGGGAATTAGTAGACATTTAGGGGGAAATTGCAGTTGTTTCAACTTCAAATGATCATAACTATTAGCAAAACATGAATTAGGTGTCCCATGATATACCGAGAGATAGATAATTGAATTATCTTTCAATAGCCACCGACCATGCTAAAATTAGATCTCTAATTAAAAAGGTACACCCGCTTTAGTAAAGGATTATCTCACAGATCCAACCTACGGACCCAAATGACGGACCGTCGATCTGTCCAGATTGTCGTTTGGTCCGACAACAACTAACTCAGGGGTCTTTTGGTCTTTTCCACTTCGTTTAAACCATAAGATACGTCATTGACCCTAAATCATCAGATTTTATTCCATTTAAGCCTAGAAATATAACAAGAACTTACATAAGTCAAAATCATAAATCAAAACATAGAAAATTAGAAGCAAGAAAGGAGAAAAAGGTCAAGGACCCTAGTTCAAGAACGCAGCAAGGTTCTAGTAGTTCCAGCCCTGATATCTGAATATTTCTCCGTGGATTTCATCACCAGGTATGTGGGATTTTACTAGTGGGTTCCTTTCACCCATTGGGTCCCTATTTTTCAGTTAGTTCTTGATTCTCTTATGATGATTAAACCTAGGGTTTCTAGAACTTAGATAGAACTTCATGAATTTATCAAATTTATGTTCCAAAACAGATTATAAAGTTATTATTTCGTTTATTGCATGAATTTCAGAACTCTAGCTTTGTATTTCTTTTGTTCTTGAATTACGCATGCTAGGTCAGATATTTCAGTTATTCAGTTATACATGCCTCAGTTTTAATGCATCATTATCAGATTAAATGTTGCATTATCAGTTTGCATGTTCAGTTTTGAACTATCCAGTATTTACAGAAATTCAGCAAAATCAGTTAATTACATTAATCAATGGGAGTAACATAATACCAAGTTGGACTAGAGTTCAGCGTACCCAATTAGTCCGAGAACTACTAGCCAACTAGGTTGTAAGTCCCCTCTGTGGGCATCCGTTTAATGATCACGCCAGCATGCCTTTATACCTCTGGTAGGGTAATTGGGTCCTCTCGGTGGGGCGTATATATCGGACTCCACATTTAGCTCATGTATTTTTATTATCGGTTATTAGTGGCTCCCACATTTCAGTCAGACTCTATTGCATTGACCATTTATCAGTATGTTCAATATTCAGTTTCAGCATGTTATAAATTGGTCATTGCATTCAGTTATCTTAGCATTCATTATATCATGTTTTGATTTCTATACTTGCTTTTGTGCTTGTTCAATTATGTTTTATTTCAGTTTTACTCTATCCTACATGCTCAGTACCTTCAATTACTGACACATATGTGCGCTACATCTTCTCGTGATGTAGGTTCAGGTTCTCAGCATCAAGATCATGCTTAGATCGATTCCTGATCTCCATTTCAGCAGCTTCAGTGGTGAGTCTTCATTTTCCGAGGACAATAGTCATGAGTTTCTTTTCAGTGTTTACTCATTTAGTTTCGATTTTTGCTATACTTAGTTGGGGCTTGTCCCAGTATTTCTTGTCCAGTTTAGAGGATATTTTCAGACATAGTTAGTCTCAGCTTAGTGTTGAGTTAATATTTTCTTTGTATTAAACTCATCAGTTTTCATATTATATAAGTTTTAGCATACAGGTATTCACCATCTTTTCATTATAAATTATGATTTAGTTTCCTAATCAGTTTATATTCTTTAGTATGCTCATGATCATGCCAGCAGGTTTAGCTTGGAATCACTTGTGGTCCTAGGTCCCGTTTCCGCGTCTGGGGGTAGCTCGGGGCGTGACAGTATGTGTGTGGTCCTTGTTGTGATGAATCTGGAAGAGAAGAAAATTATACATGGGTAAGTAATTGTAGGACAAATAAATGTAACATTGTTTTTATTATTGCATTGCTAATTTCATATTCTTTCTTCTTGGTTCAACGTCTTGTGTTTAAGGAGATTGTTTGGTATTTAAAATACATGTTAAAGTACTATAATATCCATCATGTTTAATTTAAGTTTTTGACCTTTCAACCTCTTGTTCGTCATGAAGAGAAGGCCACAACTTCAAATGTAGACAAACGTATAGGATGATGATTGGAAGCGGTGAATTCATGTTATTATGGTTATATTGAACAATTATACAACTAAATTACATATATTTATTATGGATTTAATGGTTTGAAGACTCGTTGTTAGGATTTGGTTGAGGTTATTTTGGGGTTGGAAAACAGGTGTGTGGCGATACGCCGAGTTTTTATTATTGTGCAGGCATACTCTATTTGGTTGTTGTTGACTATTGCGTAGGCCTCTACTTGTTAATGGTTGCTGCAAAAATTTATGTTATGTGATTATTTTGAGATTGTAATTTGGAGAAGAGAAGGTAACGAAGCATACATTGAAAAATAGTATGGCGAGCTAATAACTCTACTAGTGAGCTCTAAATTGTTACTTTGACCCTTACGTGTTAATATTCTTCCTGTAATAGTTGTGTGACATGATTATATCTAGACTACATACTGTAAGGAAGGTCTATAGTCCATATTCATACAACAAGACTAAGAATTGAGGTATGGCAAGGCAAAGCAATGTACTTCCTTTGAGCACGAATTTTTGTATCCTAAATCTTCAAATATTGTTTTACTACTCTATTACTAGAAAGACCTTTTGGAAAGGCATTGATATTGAACTTGGTGTATTTTTTCTAATCCACTATGTTTCTATTTCACTCGTTCGGTTCGATAGGGTATTCGGCATCTTTATGTCATTTTGTTGATTCTCTTGACTATAGGTCCATGCATACAAGTTATCATTCTTCTTTAGGTGTATTAAATTACAAAGATTAGCGATGAACAATATTAATTTGAAATCAGTCTTCCTTCCTCGCTAATTTATATTTTTGAAAATTTTTGAAAGAATGTATCGATTTCCAAAACTCTTAAATTCAAATTGTATGGTTAAACTACTTAAGTACGGATTTTTGTGAAATACTTTATTCTACAAACTACAAAGGAACCTATATAGATACTAAGTGAAGAACTTTAAGCTCTTTATGAAAAACCTCCGGTTTAAGTTACCTTTTTTAAGTGGATTTAAGTGTTCTAGTTTAATCTACATGTTTATGGTTATAAGAGATATTTACATGTGAACATGAAAGTGATTACGAGAATATGAGGCTAAGTGTACCAACGATCCAAGATTAGCAACATGATTGAGGTAACACAAGTGCATAACAAATCCATGAAATTACATGCTATGCATTACACTTCCAAGCTATAATCCTGAGGTATGGGGCCTATTGCCTATATTTATACATATGTGACACAGATGGACACAACTTGGCGAATATGATGCAGGTTCGCTACCGGAAGTTACCACCATTGCTAGCATTTGGTTGGGTATGTCATGCATTTGCAGCTATATATAGATATATACACACACACATTTATTCACGACATACGATTAAACGAGCATATTTTGAATATTTAATTACTAAAAGGTCAGATGAATACTAGGGGGTTAAATATGAGCCAAGGAGGCTACTAGAGTTTCAGTTTCAGGTGGTATCTCTATTACATTCTTACTGTTAATATTTGTAACTCTACTTTCTTCTTTACATACCAGTATATTTTTATTCGTATTGACGTCCCTTTACCCGTTGACACTGCTTTTTTCGTGCGAGCAAGTACATGCATGGACTCTAATCGACCCACTTGTTAGGATTCAAGTTCAGCTGTGAGTTGGTAAGCTCCACCTTATCTTGGGGCTATAAGAAGGTATTTACTTTTGTTGTACAGTTTGAGTATAGTCAGGGCCTTGTCCCGAAAATGCTTATGTCACTCATTGGTGCTATTGTTGACATAGTATTCTGGGTTTCTTTCTGCATTCTAGTTTCTAGCCACATAGGCTTGGCATGTATAGATATGCCTATACGTGTGTGTGTCCTTATTTTCGGCCTCGTCGTCCAGCTAGTAGTTTATTATTTTTGGCTTGCCTACCTTTTACTATATGAGGTGTTGTTCAGGTTATGACCTTAATGGTCCATGTTTTATACTTTAGATGTTATGTTGCCAGACTTTCTAGGACCTCAGTAGATTCAATTGCTATGTTTAAGTGTCTAACTTGATTGCATAGGGTGTCGAGTTCTAGTCACGCGTCCTCTAGTTTGGGTGTGATACCAAATAAGCGTATCGCACCCTACATTAGTGAAATAATGTACGTACAAATAAAAATTAGCACATAGGAACGTTAAAATCGTATAGAAGGATATTTCATAACATGAAATGACCAAGCTAAAGCATAAAATGAAATGTTAGTAAACACAAGTCATAATGGTTCTCAATGTGATTTTAACATACTAAAACACTTCGTAAAATATAGAAAGTAATGTAGTTCATTATTGTGGGATGTTTACTATTAACCAACATGGAAAATATGAGCTGGAACATGGAATCTTGTGTCAATCCCACACCGAAAAGAGATATCGTTCTTGCCAAAAAAAGGCCCATAAATTTGTAGGTAACATGGATGTAAGACCTCAAAAGTAAAAAGAAGAAAAACTATGGTTGTCTAGAACTAGTTCCAGTACTAACAGAATGACGGAAAGACCATGGATTAAATTATGGGCCAAAGTAGAAACCATGGGTGGAAATTTAAAATATCCAGAAAATGTCATGTCCCAATAATGTTTGTATAGTTCTTCAAGACAATTCATCATGCAATGTATGATTTGTCAGCAGGTCTTATAGGTGAGTCGCAGACTTAGTGTGATTTGAAGAGCTTTCACTTAGACTCACGGAGAACATATATGGACCACAGTTTGATCGTTGGGTTATACATGGGTACTGTTAGTCGAGGGTCTAGAAAAAATTTCTTGAACCCCATATATGATTGAGCAGCACAGTCTTTAGGTGGAACGAAGGGCCATAGATCCCCACAATCAATGGACGTCGACCATTATTTTTATAAGGGATTTTCGATTTATCCTAATTATTATAACCATATAATATGTCATTTTACCATTTATCCCGGACCCTATATAAGCATTTTACCCCCAATTTAACCCATTCAAATAATTCTCCTAAATTCCTAAATCTTGATCAATTTCATCCTCTCAAACATGTATCTCTCTAAGAAGAAGAAGGCCATGGTTTCCAAATAGTGTTTTAAACTTAAACATTAATTGTGAGCTTCTAGAATCAAGATATAATATTTTTCATACGTATGTAGTTCTTTCATCCATAGGATTCGTTAGTTCTCTAATTTTTACAAGGTAGAATCTCATGTTGAAGTTACTTGTTTATTCAATCTCATTTGTTCTTTGCAATTATGATCTAATTGATTCGTTTATATCTTTTATGCATGAATTGAGATAAAAAAAAATTTTTTTTTTTTGAGTTATATTCATATGAACCCACGAACTATAGATGTTTTAAAGAATTGGACATATGATGAAGCTTTTCGATTCATAAATTATTAGTTTATGAAGATGCGCATTTTCTTTAAAAAATGATGCAAATCAATTAAGCATACATTGAGAGTGAAGTATCGTTGTTTTTTGTTGTGAAAGGATGACTCACATACACGTTAAATCATGATTGTGAAAGAAGTTTCTCACATAGAGTATTCGTAAGGATTAAATGGTTTTCTCACCTAAGATGAATATAGATTAAGGACCCAAACATAATCATGTTGTCTTTGATTACGAGGCAAACACACTATAAAGTCCATGTTCAGGTACTACCACTTCAAAGTATGTATATCTATATCTTGGGACAACGCTCACGGTCTTAGGTACACGACCATCACTTGTTGACAATTCGAACACTTGGCTACCAAACCCGTTATATCTTTCTTCATACAATTCCACCAATAGACTTCCCATAGATTAGAGTATATCTTGGTGGCTCAATGATGATAGAATACCGCGCTTCTTGTTGAATTTTATCGCTCAAGCCATCAACATCTGAAACACATAAACAACCTTGGTAACTAAGCACCCATCTCCTCCTTGGGTAAAATCCTCAATGGAATTGTTGAGTACTGACTTTTTCAACTAATCTACTATAAGATAAATGTCTTCCTTAGACTTCACGTCCATTACAAAGGATGATTCGAAACCATTATGACAATGACAACACCCTTGGTGGAATCAACTTGTTGAACACCTAGTCGAGCTAGCCTATGCACATCACGAACCAATTCTTTATTTTCATCATTCACATGAGCCACACTACCCATGGAAAATGCACTTAGGGCATTCGCTACAACATTAGCCTTGCCGAGTGACAAAAGAAACTCATTTAATAATGCTTCAAGATTTCTAACAACCTTCTTTTCCAGAGATTCCATTTATTTTTACTAAACACATATTAAAGACTTTTGTGATCGGTGAACAGATCAACATGCACCATTTTTATATAATGCCTCCATATTTTCAAGGAAAATACTATCACCATTTATTCAAGATCATGGGTTGGATAGTTCTTTTAATGAACCTTGAGATTCCTTGAAGCGTAGGCAATCACTTTACAATGTTGTATAAGAACACATCCCAAACCAACTATAGAGGAATCACAATTTACAACAAAACCATCAGTACCCTCATGTAAGGTCAACATTCGAGCAGAAGTAAGCCTATCTTTAAAATCTTTGAAGTATTCCCACAAGCCTACGAGTAGTCAAACTTATCTTTAATTTGAGTCAAAGCCATCAACGGAGAAGTAATGGAGGAAATACTGTAAGAAAACATCCTATAGTAAGCGCCCAAATCCAAAATGCTTCTTATATCGCTAGGAGTTAGAGGTCTAGGCGAACTCTTAACCACATCAGTATTCATAGTATCTACACCAATACCATTGCTTGGCTCAATATGACTAAGGAAGGCTACAAAGCTTGGAAAAGACTCACATTTACTTTAATTCGCATATCATTGGTAGTCTTTAAGTACTTGCAATACAATTCTCAAATGGTCTAATTGTTCATTTCACTCCTTGAATAGATCAAAATATCATCAACAAGCACGATCACAAACATATCAAGGTTGTGTCTAAACACTCTATTCATAAAGTCCATAAACTGCACCAGGGCAATTGTCAACCCAAATGACATATCCACAAATTCATAGTGACCATATCGGGTGCTAAAGGTCATCTTGGGAATGTCAACCCCTCTTACCCTTCGTTGATAATAACCCGAGCGAAGATCTATTTGTCTGAAATGTCTAGTCCCTTGAAGTTGACCAAATAGGTTATCTATGCTAGGAAGGGGATATTTTTTTCTTTTTGGTCACTTTGTTCAATTAATGATAGTCAATGCACATTCTACAAGACCCATCCTTCTATCTAACAAAAAATACCGGAACAAACCATGGAGAGATACTCTCTTGTATAAAGCCCTTGTCTAACAAATTCTTTAGTTTCTCCATTTCAACTTGGCGGGCCACTCTATAGGGAGGAATGGAGATATGTTGCATATAAAGTAAAAGATGAATGCCAAAGTCTATTTCCTGCTAAACAGAAATACCAAGGAAATCATCCAGAAAAACTTCTTGAAACTGATTCACTACCGGAACCAACTTTTCAGAAGGGGTTTTGGAGTAAAGATCGATAACCCTAGAAAGATGGTAAATACACCCTTTGGATATATTTTACTATATTTGAAGCAAGATACAATTGACTTCTAGAGATAGAATTTCCCAAACCCACTCTACAAAAGACTTATTTGGAAACTGAAAATTAATTACCTGAGTTCTAATCTCAATATAGGCATAACATGCATGCAACCAATCCATACCCAAAATCACATCAAAATCCTACATGTCAAAGTCAACAAAGTCAACCACGGTACCTTTATGGGACAGAAAAATAGGAAAACTCATATAGACTCTTTTTTCCACCACCGAGTCACCAACCAAGGTAGAAACCGAAAAACGTCTCTATTAACATTGTGAGGACTATTTCAAACTTCATGGACACAAAAGGTGTCACAAAGGAAAAAGTGGCACTTGGATCTAACAATGCATATATATCAATAGAAAATACTTGTACAATATCGATCACCACGTCTAGGGAGATCTCTTGGTTAGGTTGGAATTGACGATCATAGAAGCAGTTTTCCTTGGGAGTGATGAATCCTTGATTTGACTTATTTTGTAGGGCTTTATTTTTACTGGTTTAGTGTCCTCAAATGCTTATTCTGTGACAATAATTGATGTAAAACCCTTTATTTATAGGTATTTGGATTTAGAAACAATGCATGGACACCAATTTGCAAAAAGAACAAGTTGAGCTGAAGGAGCAAAGAGATGAAGGCCCTGTGAACGCCAAGTCTCTTCAGCGAGTTACTTAATGGCCTCTTGACCTCCAAATTTTCTAGTAAACCAAGCCCTAAAGTAGAAAATCAATTTTGCAAGAGATTGGAGCAGTTCGCGTGTTGCAGAATTGTTCCATGATGTAGTCTTCAATCACCAAATGTTACAAAACTTAAGGATGTTGAATGTCAAAGCAAAAAGGCGATGGAATTGACAAAAGGGAGGATCGCCGAGCTGATTGGCGAGATGGACTTACTGCGCCAAATGTCCCTTCACAACATATTTTTGGTGACTATAAATATATTTTTGAACATTATGTTTAGTATCAATCGAAAAAAAGAAATCAAATTTTATTTATTAACATTTATTAGAGTAAATTTTGGGTTTGAACTCATAGTATTGAGAAGAAGTTTACCCTTTTTAGAAATTGGGAGTGGGAGTTTGAGATTCTTCCGTTTAGACGTTTTTAAAGACAAAACTAATCTTACCTAGTTGATAGAAACACAATGTAGTAACTATTTCTATCTTCTTATGATGTCTAGCTAAAACCCCAATTCTTATTGTAGTTTAAATTGTATCTGAAAGTGATATCAATCAGTAATATGGTACTAAAAATTGTAGTTGCTAATGTAATTCTAGCCTAGTGTTTTTTGCTTTCTCGGGAGGGAAGTTTTAAAACAAAGATTACTTAATTGATGGTCAGCGGGTTATGGGTTATCATGGGCTCATCTCGAGTGAGTGAATCCTAAACCCTTTGCTACATATTCAACTAGAGAGAGTGAACGGGCTAAATCGTAGGTTATTCTTATGTGCATGCTTGTTGGTGTTACAGAAAAAACTCAATTCCAGGTAATTTGTTCAAGTGGAAGTTTATCCCAACTAATGTCTAGCTTATTAACTGATTTACATCTATTTACTATCTGTTGAAATTACCCACTAGTCTACCTTAGCCTATAATCCAATCACATCCCAAGAACTCATCTCATTATTGTTATTTTCAGGTTATTTGATGTAATTGTAGCTTATAGTTAAAACCAAAATCCCCTTATTTGACATTTGTGTCAACCTTTGTTTTACATTATGTCGTTATTCATAAATGTCTTTCCTATGATTGACTTGATAAAATTTGTACCTTACTATTGAATCTTCAACATATAGCTCTTCCAATAGTATTTGACCCCAACTCATTTAGTTGGGTTATATTACTAACTAACGATTATTGACACTTAGAATTTGATGAAGTATCCTGATAGGTTAAATCAAAATGGTGTTGCTGCCGAGTAATGGTGTTGGTTAAAATTCTTTAGTTAAGTTGATGTTTTTTGTTATTAGTAATAGTTGAATGTACTTATTTTTAGTTATGGTTTTCTTGTTGTGTTTTAAAAACGAATGTATGAGTGTGAACGGAAGCAAAGGTAGCCAACTGGGCCACCAAGATTACATCGGCAACCTGAATGATATCAACGAGCCTAATGCTTATGACCCTCATCTTATGGGTGGAATTGGTTCCATTCTCTTGCACCGGTTGAAGGGAAAACTATATTCAATATTACTAGAACTATGCTTAAACTCTTACGATTGAGGGGGTTGTTTGCTGCACTTGCTTATGAGGATCCGCAGGAGCATATCATATATTTTATTGATATTTGCGGAACATTATCCCAAGATTCGGTCCGACTAAGATTGTTCCCCGTCTCGCTGATAGGAGAAGTGTGTAAGTGGTTGGCTAAACAACCACGAGACTCAATCACTTCTTGGGAAGAGATTGTCACCTCATTTAAAGTGTGATTTTCCCTCCCTAAAAGATGATGACACTTTGGGACGACATTCAGAGCTTCAAGCATCTGGAAGGAGAGTAAATTCATGAGACATTGCTGCGCTTCAAGAAGTTTGTGCTTCAATGTCTAACTCATGGTTAGACTGACAATGTGTTGTTGTTGTATTTTTACCGAAGCCTTGACTTGGTAAACAAGGACATTTTATAACAAACTTTGTCCTGGAAGGTTTATGAAACAACATTATGTGAGAGCAAATTAGTTTTTTGATGGCATCACAAAGATCCACCGGGCATGGTACACCCGCGAAGACAAGGCCTCTCCCCACACTTTAAAATTGACCAAGGATAAAATGGAGAAGGATCAAGAGAGGGATCAAAATATTATTTAGGGGTTGGACAATACTTTGAAAGAGATGAAGGAAGGAGTGTCGACCCTTAGCAAGACGGTTACAATTCATTCCTTCTCTATCAAGAATTTGGAGACCCAAATGGGCCATATCTCGTCTCTGTTAAACTCGATAAAATGGGGGGGGGGGGAGGTCTCTATTGGCACTATGGAAAACCCTAAAAATTAAGTTTGAGTGTGGTCTTGCGTCTTGTCGCAACGTTAACTAAGGCGTTGTTTGGGAGGTAACCCATGTTTTTATGTCCTTTTGTTTTGAGTTGGAAATAATGGTTTATTGATTGTGTAGGTTAAAGTGTGGAATGTGTTTAAAAAGTGCAGAGTGGCGAGCCAAAAGTCAAGTCGGCAAAAATTTAGATTTTTGTGTTATTATTTATCTTTCATTGATTTCTCCTTGAGTATGTGCATTAATATGAGAGTTGCACTCATGTTGTGTTCTTAGTTTCTCTATATACACTATACACTATTAATGTGAGTCCCATTTGAGGAGGAATGTTTCCAACAGAGTGATATTGTAACACCTCATAAATTGAAAGTAGAGTTGGAAATGAAATGTTGCATTAGATGCACTTTGGCAGTGTTCTACTCACCCATGTAAGTCCTACGGTGTGAAGGAAAGCAGTCATAGGATTGAGTTGAGATTTGTAAAATGTCAAGTGTATGATACAGTTTGTCATACGAATGGAAAGGATAGGTTGTAAGGGGTTATACAAACAATTGAAGTTATCTAGATTTAGTGAAAAAATTAACTTCAACTAGGGGTCTACTGGTTTGGCATATGAGTCAAAGAATAGACGACATCTCGTGGAATTGTTTCGTGGAAGTTGTCTGGATTCGATATCCTAATAACTGGTTCTACGATTAACCAAGAAAATATATCATGTCTTACAACTGTAGGTGCAAGACATATACCCTGTCCACATGTTTTAACAACAAGTATTTTGATCTTTTCCTACGCAATTAAGCACTAAACTGCGTTTTTTGCCCTATAACTACCCTATGATTTTTTTGATACTTAAGAATTAGCCTAATTTCTCTCATTCACTAAAAATATCCATATTTCTCTCAATTCATCTTCTCCAAAGCTCTCCAAATATCTCAAGGTGAATGTCATGGTTTCAATATTGAAGGTCTCATCCTCCTTGTATTCTTAGAGTTTTATTATCAAGGATGTGGGAAGTCACTAATGGATATTTTTAAATAGATTAGGTCCCAAAATAATTCTAAATCTCTTATTTAACTTCACCCAATTATCTATAGTTTCATGTTATCCTTAATGGATCCTATTTATATTTATTAAAATTATTTTATTTGAACCTATTATGAATGTTTCAGTATTATTATATGTTTTCCAATTGATTTTATATGGACTAGTCCTTCATAATTCAACGTGAATCTGAAAGTCATGCATGTTTTATAGAAAGGATGATTTATGAACTACACATGCTTTTAAGACAAGTTACAATAATTTGTGAAATGAATTCTCACACATGAATGAAATCATAATTTGGATTCATTGAAATGTAAGTGTCTATTATGAACAAGATTATGAAATCATGATTCAAAAGGAGCTACTCTATTGTCACTTATAATTGGATAGGTAATCTTAGTTGTGTTTTTCCAAGTATTTTTATATTATTACGATTATTTTTATTCAGTTTGGATTTACTTAAAACCAAGAGAACTGTGATATGGATGTTCTACCATTTGTTGAGGTCAGGTGTCTAGCAACAATCTTTTTACCCCTTAACTATGTGCCCCATGGAATCGTCTTAAAAGACCTAATCTAATGGATCCACTTCAGCAAAAAATGAATGTCACAGAGTTCACCTTTGAGAGTAGACTACCTTTTTCAGTATAAGGGTTATGATGGATTGCATGTTATAAATTACATGGTCTTATTGGTTGTTAACGGTAAAATATCCAACAACTAAACTATTTATCAATCAAATGTTTAATAAAAGTTTTTCAAATTGTTTTAAAGATATTGACATTTCATATGATTTATGATTTCTTTATAAAGGCTTTTATCACGTTTCCTTGGTCTTACATATAATTTTTAAGTTCAGAATGCTATTATTATTTACGTTTAAATGCATTTCTCCATACTGAGTTCATCTACCATACTAATGCATATATTTTCATATATTTCCATATAAATTATGGTTCGGTGCTCTTCCTTCCGTTCGTGGTTAACATGTAATGCTTTGATAGTACATTTTATTTGCGAGTCTTCATGCTTCGAGAACAAGACCATCAAGTCTTTATTTACTTTTTGTCTTTTCATTTAAGACTTGTAGAGGGTTTACAAGTTATGTCCCAAAAACTCTTAGGATTTTAAAAGGCTATGTTATCAATCATAGTATATTATTCCACTTATGGTTAGATTTCATATGTGATATGAGACTTATGTTTCATATTATCTCTAGTTGTATTTATTTTGCATCTTGCTTATGTCAAGTGGCTTTTTTAGAGCCTCTCACTGTTCTATTCTCAATGTTACCCCAGGGTGTACTTTTGGTCATGACTGGTTCTTTTTAAGATTTTCCAAAAGCTTACAATCTGACCTTGCATTTGTATTATAAGAGAAATTAGGAAATATCTTTCAAAAAAAAATTTCTTCATTTCTCTTAAAGTTATAATTGACACTTGGGAAAAATCCTGAATACATGTTGTGGCTTCACCAGTAAATAATAAAGGAAACAACCTTAGCCAGATATATTTTGTACTCATGTTCAGTATCTTAAAAGGGAGTAAAATTTCCAAAAAATTCTCAATTATTCCATTGCATCTTCCACCGCTTTGCCTGCAGATAACACCTTTATTTTAGTAAATAACACATCAGACATGTCACTTGAAACATAACATTCCCTACATCCCGTTGTATGAAAATTACCACACCCAACTTCACCACTGCTTCCTCAGTGGTAAACTTATTTATAAAACTCGTTCCATCTACGATTTCTTTATCTCTCACTTAGTCCATCTTTACCTATTTTTGTATTAAAAAAAAGCAAAACACTAAGTAACTTGAACAAAAAATGCGCACAAGTTTGTATCAATAAATAAACAAAAATGATCATTAAAAAATCCCCGACTATGGAACCATTTGGATTTAATCTCAATTATGTATCATTTATAAGGGCATAGGAGGTCGTATCCTAAACAATTATCAAAAGTTATAGGTCAATTTTGAACAACAAGGATAAGAAATGAGACCATCTTCAACTGCTGACAATGAGGATAAGTTGGGAAATACAGAAGTCATTATATTGCCTCCGACTATGCAATGTGGTGTTTCATGTTACAAGCACTATGTAGCATCTTTTGCAAATGAAAGGTCTCTTTGGAGGACTTTCTCATAATGACCGTGATGATAACATCCAAAATTTCGTGGATGTGTAGGGATTGTTTTCCTTCAAGAACATCATCCAAGATTTAGTTGGATTACATTTGTTTCCCTTTACTCTAATGAGGAAAGCAACAAGGTGGTTGATCGAACTACCAAGGGAATCGATCAGTTCTTGGGAGGAGCTCAGAGAAGTACTTTGTGAAATGTTCCTAACTTGGAAGATAGTTATGTTAAGGGATAATATTCAAAACCTCAAACGGATTAATGATGATCCCATCAATGAAACATTATTGAGGTTCGAAAAGTTTATGCTTTAATTTCCGACTCACAGATTTGTGGGAAATGTGTTATTCTAAAATATTATCGAAGTCTCGACATGATTAACAAAGGTGTTTCTCACAAGATCATTTGTGCTGGAATCATGAGACAACCATTTGACATCATATTGACACTTCTTGATGAGATGATGAAAATCTATTGTAAATGGTACACAAGAAAAAATCAAGTGTCTCCTTTGAATCATTCTATAAAAAAGGAACAGACTGAAATTCAAGAGCGAGATAAAAACATGGTTTAGATGCCCAAATGGACCTAATGACGTAGCATGTCATGGGATGTATTACCAAGGTCGTGAATGTGGTTGGTACTAATAGTGGTGTAAATCATTATGATGCACAATTTGAGGCCATTTATATCAACGAGGTGCAATTCTTGTTAAACCAAGCGCGCGAGAGAAGGGTGTCCCATCTGAGCTATCAAAGTTTGAATGGAAATCAAGGTTGGAATAGAGATTATGATGATGGTTAGAGAGGTCGAGATCATGAATGGCGTGAGCGTGGTTAAAATTGGAGAGATAGAGATGATGAAAATGATCACTATGTGCCTCCTCATGAACGTCAAAACCCAAAGGAACTAAGGGATTATCATTAAAGCTTCTAGATCAAAGATATTCTTTAATGATTATTTCTCTTCACTACACCAAACGATTACATTACACTTGGTGTGCATTAAGAATCTTGAAATGGAGATGGGTAAGATTTCGTCTAATTTAAATCAAAGACCAAAAGGGGGGTCACTCAAGTGATACATTGGAACACTGTAAAAATATGACATTATCATATGGCCACGATCTTGATGAGAAGATGTGGTAGTAGAGAGCTGGAGAAGTTGTTGTTGTCCCTTCATGTTCGGTGGGAACTATTATTTGAGAGAGCATTACTAATGGTATTGTTACTGTTTGCTTCGGTGCTACGAATGGCATCCCTAATGTTGATCCAACTGGTTTTGAGAAATCGGTCCCACGTGCTTCTTTATAGGTCGTCAGGGCATTTGTAATACATGTTTGCTTCACATATTTCTTTTTTTTTTTTTTGAATTTCGTGAAATGACACCTTATTTTCTTTAGGGATGGTATAAATAAGTGATAGGGTGAAGTCTAAGTAACCGAACTCATAATCCTCTCATGTGAATTGCGGACAACGAAACCTTATTTTTTTCCCAAGGCTATTTTTTTGTTTAACAGACATGTTCAGGATTGTATGTGTAAATGTAAGTATATGAGGTGAAGCATCATTGCATAAAGAGCATGAAATTGATAGTCGTCTAATTTTTTTGAAATGTGCTAGATATATAAGCATAATAAGTGGGATGTATTGGATCTTAATATAGCATGAAAAGGAACCGATATGATAGCGTGACTTAGGCTAAAACTTTAACTACGTAATTGAATAAACCGATAATGAAAAAATGTGCCAAGTGATGTTACAAAATTATAAATGTTCATACAGTATGTGCCAATATAGAACTTTCCCCGTTGGTTCTGCTAAGATAATCTTTGCTAGAAGTTGGGAAAGGATCATAAGCCCTTCTTCAAATAAGTCCACTCAAGCTTAAAACGAGTCAACCAAAAGCAATAAATATTCCCGTTGATCCTAATGTTTAAGCCTAAAGTAGACCACTTCTTTTAATACACCTAATTCACCTTCCCAATATTAATTGTCTCGGCCCTGATCCCTCCTTGGAAATGTGCACCTTGACTTAGGCCAAAAGCATAAGTTTTGGGTGGCCAATTAAAAACATTACCTTAATCTTGGCCCTGGTCTGACATCAAATGTTTTGCACCTCAATTCATGCAAAATACATAAATTGAGGGTGTCTATGCAAATGGAAACCAACAGAAAAAAGGCTATGGAAAGAGTTTTATGTAAATTAAAGAAAGGAAAAGATGTGACTTAAGCCAAGCAAGAATATGAATGACAAAAGTGATGAATGAATCAAAGAATCATGAAGTAAAAAAATGGGAAATGATCAGAACAATAAGTCAAAAGTCATATATGTGTTGAAGAGAGTAAAGGGAAAGAGAAGAAAATAAAGAGATGGCAAGAATTTGTTGATAAAAGAGATAAAAAGCCAATGTAATGTCTAAGTGGGTAGAAAAATCGCTGAAAGTACACAAATGTACCCTACCAGACCCTAAGCCTATCTTACAAGCTAACAAAGTCTATATTTATCCTAGTGACTAGCTTGGAGAGTCTATGTAGTAAAATTATAGGCAAGCCGATGGTACTGAGCACTAATTGTACTTGAAGACACTTCTGATTGTGAGTGTTGAATGAATCCTAAAACATGAAATTCATATCTATTGTGTGTGAAATGTGATTTATTTTGAAGTGAGGCACTAGTTACATTGTTGGAGAATTGGTACCTTGGTGATTGTGAAAAGTTTATGTTGTGATGTCTATTGCTCAATTATGTCATATTTAGATTCACATGTGTTAGATTGTTGAGTCTAAATGAAAATATTTGCACTAATGTGATGGAATTTATTGTAATATCCATCTTATTTCTTTATTTCTATATCTTATTCTACATAACTGTCCTTTAAAGTTTAGTGTATCGCTTGAAAACAAACAACATGTTTAAATTAAGGGTGTTGATATACCGTGAGTTTACAGTACTTTTGAAGAGTTTCACTTTGAGTTTGTGTGTGTCTTGGGATTTTTTGTTATTAGAAATAATGTTTATGTGTAATTCTTTCACGAAATAGGCTTTGATGCGGTTCATAAAGATTCGAGCACAAAAGTGCAGAAGTAGCCACAAACGGAGCCACTCACGGACCATCGGTCCAACGATAGGACGTGCATGGGAACTCCTAGGTCTTGGTCTAGGATTTGAGTCTTAGTATTCACTCTATGTAGTGGTAAGATGAACCGTAGTCAAGTCCAAAAATTGTAGGGGATTCATCGTGTGTGGAAAATCAGGGATGTTTGACAAGGTGTTGAACCAGAAAACAACGGACCGTACGTCGACCCGCGGAACGTCCTGGACATCCGCCTATTGAAAATAAAAGCTTAAGAGTTCTAGTACCTAATAATTTTTCTAAGTGTTGAACCACGGAAGGGGATCTATGAACCATAGGTCCACCTACAGTCCGTAGGTCATGCCGTCGACATAAGTCGCGTTCCAACAATTTATTTCCTTATTTTATTTCATGTTTTATTTTGGATTTGTTTTCTATAAATAGGAGTTGTAATCCTCATTTTTTAGAGTTAGACATTATTGTAAACTTCTAGTTTTTGTTTTTTGGAGGTTAAATTGGCAAACATTTATCAATTTGATTTTCGGAATTTGTTTGATATAATTTTCACTTTGAACTTCAATTCAAGATTTGGCTTTTTATGTATTCTAATTGTAAGTTGATAAATTAATTTAGCCTAATTATGAATTGTGAATTCTTAAGCATTACACAGCTATGATTGTGGGAACTATGAGCAATTAACAAAGTATGAATAATAATTGATTAATTCTTGAATAGTGTTTATCCATGTATTGTTAATACTTTCATTTAGAAGTCTTTTTAATAATTGCAAACGTTAAGCTTGCCTCGTTCCTACTTGCCAAACCAAGGAGGTAATGAATGAAAATAGGATTAAAAATAGAAATTTAGTGGATGTTATCTAATAGTCTATTTTCAATTAAAGTGAGGGTAAAAACTAATACATACATTGATATGATGACTAATCTGAGGTAAAGGTAAGGGTTACTAAATCATACACCCGTAGCCGGACCAAAGTGCATGGTCAAACTCCCTATTTGGAGGACTAGTCACTTAGGGATACCTAGCTTACCAACTTTTCACGTAAAACACTAGGAAATGATTACTAATATTAGGATTACTTAATTAATAGTTTGTGCGGAACTCATATGCCCTAGTTTCTTTCTTATATTTATAAACAAAAGTCTGAATTTTATTTCCTCAGATTTGTTATTACTTATAAAATCTCCCCTATTTACTTTTTCGGAAATATTTTTACTAAATGGAGATAATTGTGAGTTAATTTTATTTTTGAACTATATTCCTTGTGGAATCAATCCCTACGTACAAGTTGCATTTTTTTTTTTTTGATAATGATCACTTATACTTCTGTATGGAGGTGTAATTAAAGTGTATAAAGAGCTTTCTAAAAAAATTGTCTAAGGTCTTGTGGTACCCAAGGTTTGAATAGAGTGTGGGATGAATGATTAAAAGAACTTATACGGATTGAAATGACCGATAAACTAGAGGGAGCGAGATGGTGAAAAAGAGAGATATATATCTCCCCATGAGCGTCAAAAGCTAAAAGAGAAAATGACTCAACTAGAAAACATTCTCATTGAAGATTTGCTTGAACACATTCTCAATAAAGTGGAAGGGTCAAATAAATTTATTTAGGAAACTAGAGATGACGTATCAAGTCTAACCCAGACGGCTGCGTATCACTCGGAGTCTATTAAATAGCTGGAAACACAAATGGGTCAGATTTAGGCTCATTTGGACCCAAGGCAAAAAAAAGGTTCACCTAGTGATACCTTTTTAAACACAAAAAATAAACTTTGAAAGCGTATCAACGTCGTGCCATGCATAAAATTAAGCCCATCTTTAGAGACAACCCAAGATTTTATGCCTTGTTACTATTGTTTGAATAATGGGTGTGAAATGTGTAGGTTGAAAATTTGATATTTTAGGAAAAGGAGAAATTAGGAGAGCCAACTACCTATCAGTGACACACCGAATAAGTCAGTGATGCCGATCTGGATCACCATTTGGACCAACTTGTTAGCTAGTAGTTTTATAAAACTCAATGCCCAAAAGAGACATTCGGCAAATCAGTGAATGGGTCGGAGACATAATTTAGTGTTGCCAACTGACGCGCGAACTAAAGGTTCATAAGGCAAAAACCATTTTTGTAATTCAAACTCTTTTTCATTTCATACATTTTGAATTCTACACTTTCACAAGTGCACTTTAGATTCTTGGAAATGCATTTTAGTACAATTTGGTTGGATCAATGGCTCGGGTGTGGGGGTAATATGTGTACTTTTCTATCATAGTGATCAAATATCTTCTTTTGAGGTTGGTTATCCGAACCCCACCTTTAAATTTTTATAATTGTAAATGAACAATTACTGCCTTTTCATTATAATTTTGTATTATTGATTGTTTTAATGGTTATTGCAAGAGCATGCATGTATCGTGTTTCTTTTTGAGTTGTTAGCTTTTAAATTGTCAAATATTGTGTGTTTGATTGATAAAATTTGAGGTTGGTGTTGATTGTGTTGTTGGGTCTGGAGGGGGTGAAGTACGAGTAACCTCGATAGTGCCAATCATCCGGTATTTCCCCAAGGTCAAAGGTAGCATGGGTATAGGCTTAATTCAGAAGAATAGGTGCTTAATTTTGTTTTCGCAGTCTGATGGTTAGAATTTCAAGGTTCGGGTCAAAATCTGGCACGTTGGAGTATTTAGCGAGCTGGTCGAGCTCGCCCAGTGCTTCGGCGATATTACTAAAGACCCTTGGATTCTCTTATTATCCTTCTTATTTGAACTTATGTAATTTGCGGAGATATGTGTGAGCTTGCCGAGTTCACTCGGAGACTCGCCAAATATCCCTTTTGATCGCCCTTCTCCATCCCATTTTTTTTAAAATATTCTATAACGTTCGGCGAGCTACTTCTGGCACACCAAATGGTTTCGGCGATAAGAAGAAAGGTGCGATACATGAACAACTTGTGCTGATTTCTTGGTAATGATGTTTTAGAATATTGGTTGAACCCGACATGGCTTGCGAATTGGGCTCGACAACTAACCAAATGACTTGGTGAGCTTTCCTGATGTTTTTACACTTCGAGATTTTTTGAACTAATTCTAACATACTCAAAATTATTTTGTAGGTATGGCTAAACAAAAAATACCTGGTAGAAATGAATAAGGAGGCTGCACCATCCGGGAATGCACCGACTAAGCTTACTCCGACAAGGGAGAGGGGGAAATAACAAGCAACACGTATGCCCAACACAGTTGGTGGAGAGCTTCAACAGTGAGGGCCTCTGTACTACCCACCTCACTACCTATGAAAGTGAGGGTCACTCATGGATAGTTCATAAGTCTCCGCATTTGAGCGGGAAGCTGATCAGACTCTCAAAACTAGGAGAGCGGAGCTATGCTCCAAGGCTATGCATGATCACACCATGATCTTTATACGATCATACGCCTTCTCTACCTCCAACGCATGTAGTATAAAAGGTACACAAGTTCAAGCTTCTCCACCCCGTTCACTGGATAAAATGAAGGCCGAGTGTTTGAGAATGATATTGAAAGAAAAAAATTGTCTATAGGTGGTGTGGTAGACCGGTACCTAGATATCTGGAACACTTTTGAGGTTCACAAGTATAAGATTTTGATGAAGCCCTTAGACTCTCATATACTACTTGGTATGGGAGTTCTATGCAATGTACAAGAAGCTAGTTTCTAAAGGAATGAAGAAGGTAGTGTATTCAAGTTGGTTGGTTATGTGGTAGTATTAAGTTAGAAGGTGAAGTGCAGCAACACCGATATCAATGAGGTTCTTGGTTCCATGAGAAATATAATCCATTTCTTAGTGGATCAAATACAAAGAAGACCCTCGATGACTTTAAGGGATCGTAAGAACCATTTATATCTTATATCACGCTATCATAAATTAAATCTGGATCTCCAATAGAGAAGAAATAGTTGAATGTACCTTCTAGATATTGGTTCAGATTTATCAAGATCTTTTTAATTTCCTTCTAGAATGATTTTATACTTATGCATTCGAAGGTTGCATTTGCTGGGATCCAGCATTGACCATGGTGATATTAATCTTGGTCTTATCATAGAATAGGATATGGCCTTGAGGGCCAAGAAGAGCCATACCTCTCTTCTCTTCCCCTTTTTGATTACTAAGTTGTGCAGGAAGGGTTGTATTCTTGTGATTGCCACAAGAATGTGGAAGTGATTCCCACTTCCTCTTCTAAGATCTGGAGGATAGAGGAAAATTACATGAGGGATGAATATGATAGAAAGAGAGTTGCACCGGTGGATACGTCCCCAGTAGTCGATGTCTAGATATTGCAAACAGAGGCAATCATCCCCCCTAAGTCTAGCGAGCCTACAAGTACCCTGACACCTCTACTTCTTTTTCTTTTGTTTTTACTGTTCTTCCCCCTCTTACCATTGTTGCTCTTTCGTCTTCAAAACACCCAATCACTAAGGCTATGTTGTATAAGATATCCAACCTAGACATATCTTCTGTTGTTTGTGTCTCCTCTTTGGAGGTTGTTGTGACTGAGTTGATTGAGAGAGTGATTGCTACTGCCTTGACCCTTATTAAGCTCAATTGAGAGAGCATAAAAAAAATAGATACCCATCGGGTTGAAATGGATGCCTTCACCGTGAGAGTTGAGACATGTGAGCAGTTCAAGGTGTAACGATCGACCTGTATAATGAGTAAGTGAAAATAGAGCCTCACGAGTCTAGTTTTGAATTTGAGTTGGGATTTTGAATTTTATTGATGTATCGAGCTTAGGTTGTGGGGCTTAGGGGTTAGGGGTCAATGTACGACTCCCTAAGGACCACCCAAGGGGTCCTATAGGAGGACCCTTAGCCTAAACACCCAAGACCCAAAGGAAAACTTGAAGTTTGTGAAATGAGGGTAACCTACGGATGGGGTCCATGCCTCATAGGTTCATCCAGGCCCCGTGGATGCACTCTGTAGGTCAAGGAACGTAATTACATGTTGTAGTCCCAAACCACGACTCAATAACACTGAGAGTGGACCCACCCACAGTCCGTGGGTGGGGTTTCGTGGAAAGCACATGGTACCTGTCAACATTCGTCCATGTGGAGGGGCAAAGTGGGAAATTCTATTATGAGTTAGTTTAGTTAATAGATGGTTATTAGTAGTCTATTAATTTATTTTATGGCTTTTCAATGTATTAAACTCCTTTTCGAAGTCATTTATTTAAATCACAAGGTAGAAACCTCCCCTCCCCTCCAAAAGTTCTCTCTCTAGAAACCTCCCTTGGATCTGAATAATTCAAGATCTCAAAGTCAAGATCTCACCATTTTCAGTCACGTTTTTGGGATTTCTTCTCTTTAAGGTATGGTTGTTTTGATCCTTGCGTATCAATCACCCAGGGAGCCATCTCTAAACTCTCTTTTCAAAGATGATCTTTCCCAAAAATTCTTAGGTTTCACTCAATGTATGGGTTTTCATAAAACGTTTCATAATTTTTCAATGGAACATATTTTATGATGATTTTTTAAGATTTTATTGAAGAAATTACCTTTGAACCCATGTTTTCCCCCCAACTTCTTATGTTGTGAATTGTGATTGGGAATTTATTGAATTATGAAATATATTTCATTGTTTAAGCATTATATTTTTTAGTTATGAAATTAAGTTAATATCAATGATTATTATGTCAATTTGGGTATGTGTTGATGAATCTGAAGTAGGGAACTTGAAGGCAAGTTATTATCAAATGACATATTGAAGAAGAATTGTGCTTGAGCTATTGATCCACTTGAAAGGTGGAGGTGTTTGATACTATGTATATTGACTATTCTAGTGTTGGTTTGTAACTTGTGATCAATTCCTTGAAATTCAACGTGTGAATGTTTCTTGTATGGCTATGATTTGAAGTATATGCATGTTAATTTAATGAATGTCTAATGATTATGTTTGGAATGTAATAGTTTTGTAATTTTAGTGTCGTTCTGAACTAACACTTATGAATCGTGATGATACAGTTGAAAGTTTATTCTCACATACACACACTCATGAATGAAGAATGAAGGAAGAATACATGAAATTTTAAAGATTATATTAATGAAGATGTGTTGATTGATAGGCTATTACTCGATTGTACTATATGGATATTTATGCGTGATTTAAGGCGGAGTGTCTAGTATCAATGTCTATATACCTTTCTAATGAATGGTAATGACATTTTGTGAAAGGAATTTCATACAATATGGGGGTTCTTAGTTCAAAGTCTATTGTCATCTTTGAATCTATGATCTATCTAATGCATTAATCATGGGTTGAGATTGAAGCCCTCACATAAGTTGGGGGGGGGGGGGTTTCTAGTAGCAATGTCTTGAGATAGTGTCACGACCCGAGATTACCTCCAGAAGTTAGGGCATTCTCGAAATCGAAACATGGCGTACTCGACCTCTCGAAGGTCTTGTACAAGCCCATTGATATGAAAAGTAGTGAGGAATTAAAACTTTTCACACGAAATAATAAAACTTCAAAAATATCTCTTTTATAGAAAAACATAATGAAAGGCTAAGTCTCAAAGTCGTCATCTTAGACATACGAATGTATTGGGACACGGCCCATTCTTCATCATATAGAAAATAGCTAAGTTTATTACAATACTTTCAATAAGGAAAAAAAACATCAACATGTCCTAGAATCTATTGAGGACATACCAACTCTTTACTTGAATGAAAACTAATGCAAGCTTCCACTTCGAGAATCCTCTCAAAAGCCACCTACACCTTTAGAGATAGACAAAATTTATGGAATTAGTACAAACATTTGTACTAAGTATGGCATAATGCATAAAATCATGATAAATGGACTTCTGTATGAAACTTGCTCTTTTTGATTAAAACATCATAGTATAAGCGTAAGAAATAATTTAACACCTTAGAAACATATAACATATCACATAAACATTTTATGAAATATTGAAGAATGTTACAGTGAACTATGTCACTTTACAGTGAACTAAGTTCAACTTCACAAGTGACCTCCTTTAGATTGCAACCATCTTACCAAAGCTTATCCTAAGACTCACTTAAGTGAGACGAATAGAGACCGCCCATACACTATCTCTAAGCACACCTAAATGATCCTTAAGACTACCTAAGATATGATCGTTCTCACTTTATTTGTTAAATCCCTACCTAGAATTACTCTAAGACTCAACTAAGTAAGACATAAAGAGACCGCCCATTCACCCTCTTCAAGCCTACCTAAGAAATCCTCAAACCTACTCTAGATAAGTACTTTTTTTAATTAACATTCCTTTACTAAAGTCATTATACTCATTAAGTCATTTAGGAAACATTCATCACTTATGGACATTAACATAATGGTCTTTAAGAAGACCTAGGGTACTCACACACTAACATCTTCAAAGCCTAATCGTGAAATGTTTAGATAGCATCCCATTCCACTACCTAAACTTCATAGTACTTATCCAACAGTAGCATGTATACCACATGATGAGAATAGGCAATAACTGGCATAGACCATACTAGCTAGGCATGGAATACAGAGTCTACCCTACTCCGATGGAGGGTGTTCGACTTGCCAAGGGTAGAACTAGGACACATCCATGTAGGCACATGGTTAAGGAATATCAAGGTCTTTTATGCACTGTAGTGTCATTCTCAAGTAGAGATACATTGTACTCTACTCTCCTTCTTAAGTAGAGCTACAAATCATAACATATTCACTCGGTGCTAGGCTTTGTTCTCATAGAGTAAGTTCAACAAAAAGGGGCATATGAAAAGGTACCATCTCTTATTCATTACCTAGTCATAATGCACCTACCAAATATGGGTCCACTAGGGATGCCACTCAAATGGTCTATAAGGATAGTTCATTCTTAACCTTCCTTCTATATAGAAGATTTGACATATTAGTCATGCTTAGAAGGGCACCCTCTTAGGTATACCAATCCTAGACTTTCATTAAACATTAATCCATGCACATACAAGACAGAGGTGTCTAAACCTACTAAGTCAAGATTTTCATATTCATAATGTACATGTATCAAGTATGGGACACAAATCTACCAAGACAAGACACACTCATCTTCACATATAGAATATCATTCTATAAGCACATAGGCATAACCAACATAATCTATAGGTCGCCCTATTCGCTACTATAATGTCATTAATATAAACATCATAAGACTCACATAGCCAAGTAGAAGGAATCATGCATCAACTCTAAAGTAGGAGGAATCATGCATCAACTCTAACACTACACATACAAGGACATAGTCATAGTCTAACATGATCATCTAACAACTTCAATAGAATAACCACATATTTTCACATTATTAAGATGTAGGTAGATAATATCATACTTCACATATCAACTACACAAATCATCATAATACTTCCAGAAGTGCCGACAAGGCCATGATCATCATAATACATAGGGTAACGCCGACGAGGCCACATCATTCGTAAGTAATTCACATAGCACTGCTACCATAAGTGGACGATACCAATCACAACATAATTACAGAACTACATTACATAAAATAAAGAAAATTAGGGCAGCGTACCACCAATCTACTCTCACCACTTCCATCCATAACTAAATCATCCAATACAATACCAATACGCCCTTACCCATGGCCATTATCATCAATTCAATACATAAATCACAATACTCAATGAATAAGTCAATTCAATATAGATTTATCAATCTATGACAACATATACATTAATTCAACACAATTCTTACATCATTCAAAAGCCTAAAGAAAACTACATTAGAATTCATAAGCATTAAGACAAGATCATCACATCCAAAATATAGCCAATTTGAAGAGATTATGTTTTGCAGGGGTTCATGACGAATTTAGGTTAGAATCATCTAATTAACATCAATTAAATCATAAATCAATGATCTAAAATGTTTTATGCAAAGACCCATTGCTAAAATTGAATTTAGAAGATTTCATGGTTTGGATCATTTTTTAAATTCATTTGAATTGACTCCTTGAAGAAAGAGATTTAAAGGATGAAGAACCATACCTTAATTTTGATGAAAATCCCACAATATTAATGGAGAAAAACATAGAAAAATTTATCTTCTTCCTTGGAGCTTCACAACTTCATCAATGGAGGTTTTTGGAGAGAAGAGATGGAGATATTTTTTTTTGACTTGAGGGTTATGATTTGAAGGGTGATTTGGGGTTTAAATAGGTCTAATAACCGCCAATATTTACCCCCAAAATACCCAAAATACCCCTGAACTTATAGGACCTTTTAACCAACTCAAACGCAACTTAAATTTCCTGAATCATCCTCGGGAAACAAGTCTGTGATGCGCAACTGTTCCCGCATCATTTTATTAATTAAATCCCAAACCAGTGGAGTCCTCCAACTTTCTGTGATGCGCAGAAATATTTTTGCTCTTGGTGGACCAACTTTGCGACGCGGACTGGCTCCCACTAAGTGCAAATGTTGCTGCCTTGGGCAGCTTGCTAGCCCAAGGCTTGGGTCCTCCTATAGGACCCTTTCGTCGTCCCTTAGAGAGTTTTTCCCAGACGTTTCCACCTCAATGTCTATAATATACATTTTAGGAACCTCTCACATTAATTTGACCTCAAAACAACACATAAAAAATGATGAAACATACTAAGACACACAAGCATGTTTTCAAAGCAAAACTTTGGAACGTCTTGGACGTTCTTGGACGTTTGACCTCCAAACTTCACCAAACATGATAATATTCCTATAAACACTATTATTAACCATTTTATGACTTTAAAACATCATGACACAACTGTTAGGGTCTATTTCAACCTAGCTCATTTTTTTAGGGTGTAAGAGATAGATCCCCTCACGTGAGTTGAGGCAGGGTATCTAGTAACAACCTCTCATCCCATAATTATGTCTAAAGTAATGAATGCCAAATAATTTGTGTGTAATAATGCTTAGCATCGAGTGGATAGTGATGAGATTGAAGCCCTCACGTGAGTTGAGGCGGGGTTTATAGAAACAATCTCATGAGATGGATACCCTCACTTGAGATGAGACGGGGTATCTAGGAGCAATATCCCTATTCGATAACAATTTCCCACATAACTAGTGGATCCAACTATGCTAAAAACAGTGGCCCTACATTAGTCAAGTAAGAAACCCTTATGCTGTAAGGGTGACATGGGGATTTCATGAATTTCTCACATGGTCTATGATGGTTAAGTATCACCACCACAAATAATGTTAATGAACTATGGTTTTTCAAGAATGCACTACCTAGTGTAGGTTATTATATGGGATGCCATCCATACATTGAACAAGTAGTCTTTGAGAGAAGTCACGATATGTTTCTTTATAAAGTTAAGTGAGATAAATTTATTTTTTGATTTTGCTAATGAGAAGGTTGAGTTAATGACTAAAGGATGAAAGTTCTTTCATTGAATAAAAGTGATTTTAATGAATGAAAGTGCTTTAATTAACAAGTATGATCTTAATGAGGATAATGAATAAGGTTGACTTATATCCTTAGTGAGATGATGTATGCCTTACTCGGATTTTATTATGACGTACTTCCTTGTCTTGACTTGTTGAATATGATATTTCTTTGTCTTTGGTGACTTCAATGGAGTACTTAGTGTGAGTAGTAGTGCGGGATGCTACTGATACACTACACAAGTATGACTCAGGGTTGCCTTTGTTAATGGTACTAATAAGAGGTTATGGCGTATGAAATATTTATGTCTCTTATGTATGAAGTTTGATTATGGATGGAAAGGATAAATGCTAAGTTCAGTTTCGGTGACCTTGATGGCGTACTAAGTGTGGATGGTGGTTTGGGACTCTAATCATACATTGCACAAAGTATAGATTGACGATTACTTGAGGTGAAGTCTTACTGTGAAGAAGTGGTTTATATGTTGATTATGTTCAAATGTGAAGAAATAAATTTTATGTAGGTTATGGTTCTATATTATGCCTCTTATACTTATGTTCATCAAGTTTTCACAAAATAGCATATGCATGGTTCCCAAAAAAAATGTTCATTTTAAGAGTGGTTTTGGCATGGATATCATACTATGTACTTTATGTGATAACTCATATTTCTTCCTTTTTACCAAAGTGTAGGATTTGGAGATTTGATTTCCTATACTTGGAACATACTAAGAAGCTTGGAGTTGAATACTTGGTGAGTTCTTATAGTTTCGAGAAAAAACGCATCTTTTTCCTTTATGTCTTTTATTATTGTGTTTAGAGCTTTTATATGGGCCGTGTTGCAAAGATTAAGTCTTGTGTTTCTCAATGGATTGAGACAATGTAAGAAAGACATTCTCTTGCTTTTATGAGAAGGATTTCTATTGTAAATAAGAAGTTTTAAATTTAGCTCTATTTTCCTATGCTTTTATGTTCATGAATGTTATAATTCTTGTATAAGACCCCTTTAGGGTAAAGTACCCCTTGTCACTTCTGGGGTATAGGTTTGTGAAACACATGGTTGTGAAACAAAGTTTAACTCTATAATGTCTTTTCCTTATTCTTTGTGCCACGGTCTTTTTTGACCACTTTGAAGTCTTATGCTAGGAGGAGTGAGGGAGAAAAGTTGGGTGTGATGCCAATTATGGTGATGTAACTTGTCCAGATTTTAGGTGATTGAGTATCATGTTGTTTTTAGTATGAATTGGTTGTTTTATGGTTATGTGTTATGTTGTTAGAAATTTGTGATGAGTTTTGAGGTATGTTAAAGGAGTTGATGAATAGTGGTGTTTAAGTGATGCCTAGAGATATTGAGTAAGTAGACTTCTTCGTAAGAAGGGTAGAAGTGTAATTAACCTTGGTTTATAATCATCTTGTGTGATGAGTGTGAAGGCTTAGTGATGTTTTTCTCCGACCTTAGAACATAAAGAAGTGAATTTTAAAAGAGCTAGTCTAGGCTTACTCTCAAGTGAGGGAATACGGTGATTAGATTGTAAGGTGATTGAGTGTCCTTGATGTGCATGAGTTAGACTTTCTTGATAATTTCACCTTGAGAGGTGTAGTGAGTTTGAGGAGTTTAGACCCGGTGTGGTTGACTCATATGAGACTTTGAGTGGTGTTGGTATGGCTGTTTGTGAGCAAGAGTTTCTTAATTAGGACATTCTTAGTTTAGAAGTACCGGTTGTGATCTTAGACCGGCAAGATAAGAAATAGAAGAGTAAATAAGTGCATTCCATGAAAAATGTGAGTAGAAGGTAAGATGAATGGTAAAGTCTGTGAGAGTTCCTTTTTTGGGCTTGTTTTATATTTTGGAGTCATGAAGTTGTATGATTTTTCCATGATTTCCTAATGATATGCATGTTCTTGATGAGTTCTTGTTTAAATGAGAAACAAATGAGTTTATATGATTTATGATCCTCATGTTGATGTACAGATAGTATGAGTAGCATATATGCTTCATGAGATTAATTGTTGAACATGCCTAAATATACTTTTCAGAGTAGTTGCATATTTTTCTTAATGATGTTATGTTGAGCATCATTTTAGTTGGAGAAGGAAGTTCTTCCAATGAAATGAGAAATTGAAGTTTTGATGTATAATTAGTTTGTAGATGTAATTCCTACTTTCTTGTGTTGCATTAAGCTTATTGATGTGGAGTTGAGGTTTCCTCCTAGTTTTATGCATCGTTTATGATGTTGCATGCATGATGGACTGCTAGACTTGAATAGATGACCCCTTAATGTGCTTAAAGCATCACTCGAGGAGGAATGTTTCCAAGTGGAGGACATGTAACGAACCCTTAATGAAAGTTCTCTTAATGAACAAATTTCCTATTAATGAACCTAATGAAGAAGGTTGAATTATATGCTTAATGAGATTTTTTATTCCTTACATGATTGTATTATGAGTTAATTCCTTTTCATCACTTGTCGAATGTCAAAGTTCCTTGTATTTTTTTGACTTCAAAGGAGTACTGAGTGTGAGTAGTAGTATGGGATTCTACACATACATTGCACAAGTATGACTTAGGGTTGCCTTATGTGATGGTCCTAATATGATGTTATGACTTATGTAATGTTTATGTCTCTTATGTGTGAGTTCTAATTTTGATTGAAAGCATGAATGTAAGTTAAAATTTGGCAACCTTGATGTGGTACTTAGTGTGGACGGTGGTATGGGACGCTAATCATATATTGCATTAAGTATAGCTTGAGGGTTACTTGAGGTTAAGGCTTGATGTAAATAAGTGTTGTAGATGTTTACTATATTCAATTGTGAAGAAATTACTTGTATGTTCGATATGGTTTTGTTTTATGCCTCTTATACTTATGTTCTTGAAGCTTTCACAAATATGGCATATGCATGGTTTCCAAAAAAAATGTCCGTTTAAGCGTGGGATTTTATGACTATCGTACTTAGTACTTTATGTTCTAACCCATTCGTATTCTTTTTTACCAAAGTGTAGGATTTGGAGATTTGATGTCTTTTACTTGGATGATAGGCTTGGAGTTCAAGACTTGGTGAGTCTTCCTTGTTTCGACGATAAACCCATGTGGTTCCCTTATGTCTTTTATTGTTATGTTTACAACTTTTGTATGGACCGTGTCCTAAATTGTAAGTCTATGTTTCTAGATGGTTTCAGTTAATGTATCGAAAGACTTCTACGTGCTTTTATGAGAATGATTTTGATTGTAAATGAAGTATTATTAATTTATCTGTATTTTCCTATGCTCTTATTTTCACAAATGCTATCAAGCTTCTAAGAGACCCCTTAGGGGTTAACTATGTCATGTCACTTCTAAGGTATAGGCTCGGGTCATGACACAAAGTACTTTTGAAGATGTGACGGCCCTCAAGGATGATATTTTTGGGTTGTGGAGAGATGTTATTGAGCTAAAATCCACCGAACTCTATGCATGTTATTAGGTACTGTTAAGATCCTAGAGATTTCAAGTACAGATTTCCCAATAATTTTTGAGATTCTTCTATCTATTACAAGAGATGTAAATAAGGAAAAGGTATGTTTTGACTCTGAGGCTGAGACCAATTAGGCGGAGCTGGGTATTCGAGATGCAGTAGTGTATGATGACTTAGAGTGTTACACCCCGTATCCAAAACAAACCATAAATCAACTTTTAAGAAAAATTTCAGGTGCAATCAACGATTACCATCTACGGACCATAGTTTGATCCACGGCTCATACTGTGGGTCAGTGGTTCACCACTGCAGCCCTCCCAATCATAGCTTCGAAAAATCAGCTATGTTTTGACCCACGGACATTACTACAGGCCGTAATTTAGACTACATTCTGTGGTCTGTGTCCGTGGATCAAGACTTTTGTTACCCAGCCTATGACATGAACTACGGACAACCAGCATGAACCCTCTTTGTATCTACTATCCTTAGGTATGACTGTAGGTGAAGGTTAGCAGTTAGTTAGGGGCAAATTATTGTTGTTTCAACTTCAAATTTTCATAACATTTGCACAAAATGAATTAGATTTCCTATGGCATATGATATGATAGATAATTTAATCCTCTTTTGAGGGCCACAAAGTTTGCTAAATCCGACCTCCGATTAAAGAGTTATGCCCATTTTAATGAAAACCAGATGACGGACCCAAACAATGGACCGTCGATTGAACAACGATCCGTCATCCCAAGTCGTCGATTGCACCAACAAAAACTTTTTCAGGGGTCTTTTGGTATTTTCCTAATTCTTTTAACCCCTAAGAACGTCATTTAAACCCTAGATAAATAGATATTAGTCAGCTTAACTCTAGAAACATAACAAAAACTTAACTAAGTCAAAATAATTAATCAAAACATAGAAAATTAGAAGCAAGAGAAGAGAAAAAGGTCAAGAACCCTAGTTCAACAACGCACCAAGGTTCCATCAGTTCCAGCCCAAATATGTAAAGATTTTTCCGTGGATTTCATCAACAGGTATGTGTGATTTTACTAGTGTGTTCCTTTCACCCGTTGGGTCCCTAGTTTTCAGTCAGATTCTTGATTCTCATATCATGACTAGACTTAGGGTTTTTTGAATGTTAGAATTATTGGGTTCTTAGATATTAGAATGATCCAAATAAGATTACCATGTTATTAATCATATTATTACATGAGTATCAGAATTCTAGATATGTATTTCTTTAGTTCTTGAATTACAAAAGCTAGGTTAGATATTCAGTCATTCAGCTATACATGCCTCAGTTACGAATGCATCATTATCAGATTAATTGTTGCATTCTAAATTTGCATGTTCAGTTTAAGCTATCAAGTATTTACAGAAACTCAGTCATGATCAGTTAACTACTTAATTTATTGGGAGTAGCATAATACCGAGTTGGACTACGGTTCAGCGTACCCAAATAGTCCCAGAATTACTAGCTAAGTAGGTTATAAGTCCACTCTATGGGCATCCTTCTAGTAATCATGCCAGCATGCCTTTATATCTCTAACAGGGTATATTGGGTCCTTTCAATAGGGCGTATATATCGGACTCCACAATTAGCCCATGTGATTTTATTATTAGTTATTAGAAGCTCCTATTATTCAGTCAGACTCTATTGCATTAAACATATTTATAGTTTAGTTAGTATTCATTCTCAGCATGTCATAAATTTTGTCATTGCATCTATTTAGCTCAAAATTTAGTATATCATATTAAGAATATTATATTTGCTTTTGTGCTTGTTAAATTATGTTTTATTTCAGCTTTACATTATCCTACATGCTCATTAACTTTCAAGTACTGACGCATATGTGCGCTACATGTTCTTGTTGTGTTGGTTCAGGTTCTCAGCATCCCAATCACGCTTAGATCGATTATCGATCTCTAGTTCAGCAGAATCAGTGTTGAGTCCTCATTTTCCGAGGACAATAGTCATGAGTTTATTTTAAGTATTTTAGTCCTTTAGTATTAGTTTTTGCTGGACTTATCTCGGGCCTGTCCAAACATTTCTAGTTAGTTAGAGGCCATTTTCAGACATAGTTAGTTTCATCTTAGTATTTAATTAATATGTTCTGTGTATTGAACTCATAAGTTTTCATATATCTTAGTTATAGCATATGGGTATTCCCCATCCTTTCATTTTAATTATGATTTAGCTTTCGCATCAGTATATAATCTTTAGTATGCTCATGATCATGCTAGCAGGGTTAGCTTGGGATCACTTGTGGTCCTAGGTCCTGTGTCCATATCTCGGGGATACTCAGGGTGTGACAAACTTGGTATTAGAGCACTAGGTTTAAGAGTCCTAGGATGTCTGAAAGCCGTATTAAGTAGAGTCCTTTTCATGGGTGTGAAGTGCACCACATATAATGAGAGAGAGTCTATGAAGTGTTTTAGGAAAAACTTCACTTTTTTGTTACTCTTATCATGCGTAACGTATGATCTAATTCCATTCTAACTCGACGTCCTACATTTCAGATCATGCCTCCTCTTAGAGCTGATTCCAGGAATGAAAATGCAACTCCGCCAGTCCCATATCAGGAAGTCTACAATGCTGAATTCAGTAATGCCATTTAGATGTTAGCTTGAGTGTCGCTATCCAGAACAATCAACGTGTTCAATCTCCTATGAATGTTAATGGTTGATCATCATCAGCAAGGTTTCGTGACTTTGTTAGGATGAATCCGCCTGAGTTTTTAGGATATCAGACTAGTGAGGATCCCCAAAATTTCTTAGATGAGATCAAGAAGATCGTTTAGGTGATGCAGGTCACTAGGAATGATCGGGTTTATTTGGAATCAAACAAGATGAAAGATGTATCTCATATATAGTACACTAAGTTAAAAAAAAAAATAGGGGTAGAGATGTAGCTCCTATTACTTGGGAGGGCTTTAGTGATACCTTTCTGGACAGGTTTTTCCCAATAGAGTTGAGAGAAACAAAGGCTCAGGAATTCATGAACTTAAGGTAGGAAAACATGATGGTCCAAGAGTATGGGCTCAGGTTTAACCAACTATGCAGGGATGTTTCTCACATGGGTGCTGACTATAGGTCTCAGATGAATAATTTCTTATATGGAGTGTAAGATTTGGTGAAAACATTGTGCAGAAATGCTATGTTACTAGGAGATATGAACATCTCTAGCCTTATGACTCATGCTCAACAAGGTTGAGGGTGATAAGCTTAGGCAACATGCGAAGGAGAATAACAAGGCTAGGACCGGGAACTATGACTACTCTCAGAAGAATTAAAGTTGTAGAAATCGCTCGTAGAGTTAATAGATGTATTCAAACACAATCCCTTCAACAACAAGTGTTCCATTCTCAAAGAACATGTGTGATCATACGGTTAGGGTACCAGGCTTTAAGTCTCAGAGAAGTGTTTCAGGAACCAAGAAATACCCATCTTTCCCTAAAAGAAATAAGAACCATCCACGCGAGTGCCTCGTAAGAAAGGAAGGATGTTTTGGGTGCGGTAAGTCTGGTCACAGGTTAAGGGATTGTCCTTCTAGATAGGTTCAAGAAGGTAGTAATGGTAGATCTCAGTCTACAACTTCAGTAACACCTAAAGTTCGCCCGAATTAGCAGGGTAACTAATTTGGTATAGGTGGCGGTAGCTCCAGAAAAGGTTGTATACTATTTAGGCTCGCCAGGATCAGGAAGGTTCTCTTGATGTAGTCATTGGTACGTTATGAGTCTTTCGCCTTGATATTTATGCATTGTTAGATGCAAGGTCTACTCTTGATTTTGTAACTCCTAACATAGCAGTCCAATTTAATGTCAGTCCAGAAACTCTCTCAGATTCTTTCTAAGTCTCTACTCCAGTTGGTGAACCAGTTATAGCTAGACGGGTATATAGAAATTGCCCTGTCAGAGTCTTTCAGAAAGTCACCTCACCAAATCATGTAGAGTTAGAAATGGTATACTTCGAAGTCATTCTAGGCATGGATTGGTTACATTCCTATTATTACTTAATAAATTGTAGAACTAGGATTTTTCATTTTCAGTTTCCAAATGAACCCATCTTAGAATACAAGTGTAGTAGCTTAGCACCAATGGGACAATATTTTTCTTACCTTAAGGCCAGAAATATGATCTCCAAGGGTTATCTCTATCACTTAGTTCGGGTTAAGGATTCTAGCTCTGAAACCCCAACTCTTGAGTCAGTTCGTGTAGTTAATGAGTTTCCAAAAGTGTTCCTAGAAGATCTTCCTGGAGTCCTCTCAAAAGGGAAATTGACTTTGGAATTGATCTCTTTCCAAATACCCAGCCTATGATCTTAAGGAATCGAAAGAGCAGTTTAAAGACCTTTTAGATAAGGGCTTCATCAGACCTAGTATTTCACCCTGGGTGAAGCACTATTGTTCGTAAAGAAGAAAGATGGTTCTCTTAGAATGTTCATTAACTATAGACAGTTGAACAAGGTCACAATCAAGAATAAGTATCCCATCCCCAAGAATGATGACTTGTTTAATCAACTTCAGGGTGCCAGTCATTTATCAAAGATAGACCTCAGATCGAGTTGTCATTAGCTCAGAGTCAGAGATAGTCATATTCCAAAAATAACCTTCAGGACTCGGAATGGTTATTATGAATTTGTAGTTATGTAATTTTTACTAACCAATTTTGTTGCGTCTTTAATGGATTTGATGAATAGAGTGTCCAAACTGTCTTGGACTTGTTCGTTATTGTCTTTATTGATTATATCCTTATTTAATCTACGAATGATGAAGAACGTTCAAGTCATTTGAGAATTGTTCTGCAGACTCTCAAAGATCGCCAGTTATTCTCTAAGATTAGCAAATGTGATCTCTGGTTTCAATCCGTTGCATTCCTTGGTCTTATTGTATCGAGCGAGGGCATCCCAATGGATTCGCAAAAGATAGAAACAGTGAAACAATGGCCTAGACCTACCGCTGCTACAAATATCAAAAGTTTTTTAGATCTAGCGGGTTATTACAAAAGGTTCGTGGAAGGATTTTCATCCATAGCCACACCATTGACTAGGTTGACTCAGAAGATTGTCAAGTTTCAATGGTCAGATGATTGTGAGAAAAGCTTTGCAGAATTTAAAACTAGATTAACTAGAACTCCTTTCTTGACTCTACCAGAGGGTTCAGATGGTTATGTGATCTATTGCGATGCATCCAGAGTTGGCTTAGGTTGTGTGTAGATCAAGCGGGACAATGTTATAGCTTATGCTTCTAGACATCTTAAGGTTCATGAGAATAACTATCAAACTCTTGACGTCGAGCTTATAGCTGTGGTGTTTGCACTCAAGATATGGAGACACTACTTGTATGTTGTTCATGTGGATGTGTTCACAGACCATACGAGTTTGCAATATATGTTCACCCATAGGAAATTGTTTGAGTTATTATGATATGAGTGTACCTTACCATCCTGGTAAGGCGAATGTAGTGGCAGATGCTCTTAGCAGATTATCGATGGGTAGTGTAGCCCATTTGAGAAAGTAATGATGGAACTAGTGAAGGATGTTCACACGCTTACTCACTTGGGAGTTCGCCTTACGAGCATATAAGACAGTGGTGTAACAGTTCAGAATGGGGCAGAATCTTCTTTGGTAGTGGAGGTTAAGGAAAGAAAGACAGTGATCCATTCTTGCTTGAACATAATGGTGCGGTCCATAATCAGAGAGTGTAACTTTTCTCACAAGGGGGAGATGGTGTACTTTGCTACAAGGGTAGATTGTGTGTTCCTTATGTTGGTGAGTTGAGACAACATATTCTTGAAGAAGCTCATAACTCAAGATATTCTATTCATCCAAGTGCCACTAAGATGTACCGCGATCTGCGGTAAGTCTAATTGTGGAATGGCATGAAGAGGGATAGAACAGATTTTGTGAGTAAGTGTCCCAATTACCAGCATCAGAAACCAGGGGGTATGACTCAAGAGATTGACATTCCTACTTGGAAGTTGGAAGTGATCAATATGGATTTCATCACACAGTTACCTTGAACGTGACTCAATTTGGGTAATAGTTCACAAGATGTCTAAATCTTCTTGCTTTTTGGTTGTCAAGACTACAGATTAGGCGGAGGACTATGTCAAGCTTTACATTAATGAAATTGTGAGGTGCATGGGGTTCCTTTGTCTATTATCTAAGATAGAGGTCCTCAACTTACCTCTCATTTCTGGAAATCATTTTAGAAGTGTCTTGGTACTTAAGTTAACCTTAGCACAACATTTCATCCCCATATAGATGGACAGGCAAAGCATACAATTCAGACCCTAGAGGATATGTTGAGAGCTTGTGTGATCGATTTCAAGGGTAGTTAGGATGATCACCTTCCTTTTATTGAGTTCGTCTACAACAATAGCTACAATTCCAGCATTCAGATGGCCTCTCACAATACATTGTATGGGTGTAGATATAGATCTCTTATTGGTTGATTTGAAGAAGGTGAAGCATCTTTTATAGGGCCAGACTCAGTCCTTTATGCTATGAAAGTGAAACTCATTAGAGATAGACTTAAGACAACCCATAGTCGTCAAATGTAATGATAAGGGAACTAGAGTTCCAAGTTGATAATTTAGTTTTCTTAAAAGTGGTGAAGAGATTTGGCAAGAAAGGGAAGCTTAGTCCAAGATATGTGCGCCCTTCAAATTTCTTGAAAAGGGTTGGCAAGGTGGCATATGAGTTAGAGTTGCCTGCAGAACTAGCAGCAGTGGATCCAGTCTGCCATATCTCGCTCTCGAATAAGTGTGTCGGTGATCCAACCTTTTTAGTGCCATTAGAGAGTATGGCGGTGAAAGATACTCTTTATTATGAGGATGTACTAGTTGAGATTATTGACCATCAGGTTAGAAGGTTAATAAACAATGAACGATTATGTGATGGTTCTGTGGAGGATTCAGTCCCTAGAGGGAGCTACTTAGGAAGCAGAAGCAGCCATGTAAGCCAAGTATGCTCACCTCATTCCTTACGATTCCACTCTAGCTTGAGGTGATAGTTCCTCTTCAGTTTCTCAGTTATTTATGCGTGAATTCAGCCTTATAATCATGTTCCCTCAATTTGTACTTGCATTTTCAACGTATTTGCATGTTCTTGGAACTGAATTCAGTTAGAAACTCAGTCATCAGTGTTTACTAGTAGAGATTGCTGCTCTCTCCATGTTTTTCAGCTAGTATAGTCTTCATTCGAGGACGAATGTTCTCAAGGGGGGAAGATAATGTAACACCCCATATCAAAAATAGACCAAAAATAAACTTTCAAGAAAAATTACATGTGCAATCGACAATCACCATCTACCGACTGTAGTCTGATCTACGACCCATATTGTGGGTCCGTGGTTCACCATTGTAGCCTCCCAAAGACATCTTAGAATAATCGACTAAGTCTTGACCCACAGACAGACCTTCGGTACGTAAGTTGGACTATGGTCTATTGTGTGTGTGCGTGGATCAAGACACTTGTTAACCAACCCTAACATGAACTATGGACGACCAGCACACACCTTCGTTCGATCTATGTTTCATAAGTCTAACTGTAGATGAAGGTTAGAAGTTAGTTAGGGGGAAATTGTTGTTGGGTCAACTTCAAATGGTCATAACTTTTAGCGCCAAATGAATTAGGTATCCTATAACTATGATAAGATAGATAATTGAATCCTCTTTCCAGGGCCACCAAGTTTACTAAATCCGACCTCCGAGTAAATAGTTATGCCCATTTTAGTGAAAACCTGTCTAGCAGACTCAAACGGCGGACCCAAACGATGGACCGTCGATTGAACGAAGGCCCGTCATTCAAGGTCATCGATTGCTCCGGCAACAATTATTTCAGGGGTCTTTTCGTCTTTTCCTTTTTCTTTTAACCTCTAAGATACGTAGTTTAAACCCTAAATCATTAGATTTTAGTCAGTTTAAGCCTAGAAACATAACTAAGTCAAATCCATTAATCAAAACATAGAAAATTAGAAGCAAGAGAAGAGAAAAAGGTCAAGAACCCTAGTTCAGGAACGCAACAACGATCCATATGTTCCAGCCCCGATATCTAATGATTTCTCCGTGGATTTCATCACCAAGTATTTTGGATTTCACTGGTGGGTTCCTTTCACCGATTAGGTCCCTACTTTTTTAGTAAGTTTCTTGATTCCCATATCATGACTAGACTTAGGGTTTCTTGAATGTTAGAATTATTGGGTTCTTAGCTATTGGAATTATCCAAATAAGATTACCATGTTATTACTCAGATTATTGCATGTATTTCACAACCCTAGCTATGTATTTCTCTAGTTCTTGAATTACACATGCTAGGTTAGATATTTCAGTTATTCAACTATACATGCCTTAGTTATTAATGCATCATTATCGTATTAATTGTTGCATTCTCAGTTTGCATGTTCAGTTTGAGCTATCTAGTATTTATAGAAAATCAGTCATAATGAGTTAACTAATTAATTCATAAGGAGTAGCATAATACCGAGTTGGGCTAGGATTTAGTGTACCCAAATGATCCCAGAACTACTAGCCAAGTAGGTTGTTAGTCCCCTCTGAAGGCATTAGTTTAGTGATCATGCCATCATGCATTTATACCTATAGCAGGGTATATTGGGTCCTTTTGATGGGGCGTATACTTCGGACTCCACATTTAGATCAAGTAGTTTTATTATCGGTTATTAGTAGCTCCCATAGTTTAGTCAGACTATATTGCATTGACCATATTTAAAGTTAAGTTAGTATTCAGTCTCATCATGTCATTAGTTTGGTCATTTCATCCAGTTAGCTCAGAATTCAGTACATCATGATCAGAATATTATACTTGCTTTTGTGCTTGTTCAGGTATATTTTATTTCAACTTTACTCTATCCTACATGCTCACTACCTTTCAAGTACTGACGCATACGTGCGCTACAACTTCACATGATGTAGGTTCAGGTTCTCAGCATTTAGATCAAGCTTAGATTGATTCCTGATCTCTAGTTCAGGAGAATTAGTGGTGAATCCTCATTCTCCATGGACAATAGTCATGAGTTTATTTCAGTATTTTAGTCTTTTAGTTTCTGTTTTTGGTAGACTTAGCTGGGGCCTATCCCAACATTTCTTGTCAATTAGAGGCTATTTTAAGAGATAGTTAGTTTCATCTTAGTAGGGAGTTAATATGTTCTTTGTATTAAACTCACTAGTTTTCGTATATCTCAGTTATAGCGTACGGATATTCCCCATTGTTTCATTTTAATTATGATTTAGCTTCCACATCAGTATATTATCTTTAGTAAGCTCATCATAATGCCAGCAGGGTTAGAATGGGATCACTTGTGGTCCTACGTCCCGTGTTCGCGTCTCGGGGTAGCTCTGGACAACAGTGGTGACTACTTTCACAGATACTTCGATAGTAGGCTCCAATGGAGCAAAGAATCATTTAGAACTTATCATTGATGCCCAGCTAGATGGAGTCACAGATATGCTGAGTTCACCAAGGTATATCATTGTATAAGTTTTTTTGACTCCCTTTCTATTTATGCTTTTGACTTGTTTTCTTATTTTTGGCATTTGAGGATAATTGCTAGTTTATTTTAGGGGGTGAGGCATTTCGATATCGGCCTCTTTTGGGTTGTTTTCTAGATATTTAGTGTATTTGTGATTGTTTTGTGAATGCTAGATTTTTGTTAGTGGTTTCTGATCCATTGGCTTAGATGTGTATGATGGTTTTGATCCGATTTAAAATTAAATGCCTATGATGGTTTTTACCCTATTTGAAAATTGTTGCATCTCTATGTTTTTTAATGTGGTTGTTTTCTATAATTTCGACTGTCGGCTGTGATCAATACCGATGACTTGAGTAGTGCTATCCATTGAATAATTTGTGTGCATGGATCCAATGAGGCGAATTGTGAGTTGCATAATCCACATATGAATTTCTAGAATCTCATTGTGACTAGTTAGTTTTTGAGTTGACCGCTTGAGATGAACATTGCATACTATCAAAAAATTGTACTGTCTTGCTTAATGATTGTGTTGAATGCTTCGTGTGGTCACATATTGATAAAATAGGTACTTCTTTATGCCTAGAACTTGCCTGGTTTGTCCAATTGGCTGAAGTAAGCAAACGATTGAGATGCTCTTAGGCACAAATTTGTGAAGTGTGAAACAAAATTGATCTTATACCTCTTTCGAACCACTCTTTCACAGTGTGAACCTAGATTCACAATATTTGACCATATTCTTTTCATTGGAAGAAAGTTGCACAACTTTAACCTCTTTGTCCCATCAATTATAAGCTTCATGAAGTATTTGTTTGCTGAATAGACCACCTAGGCCAAAAGACTAAGTTAGGGTGCGATGAAAATGAAGGAATATCATGACGTTTTAAAACTCCCCCTTGAAGAATCATGTTGAAAAAAATGGAAACCCTTTACTGTATTAAAATGTGGAAGTAGAAAAATATTGAAACAGAAAAGAGTTCTTGAAATAAAGCTTGTGAAATAGGAAAAAGAAATGGGGAATCCAATGAGTCATGCTTAAATGAACATTAGGTCGATTGTGAAAATTATAAAGTGTGAAAGAGAAGGAGAAGAAGAGAAATGCATGTCATGCTTCATGAAGGTAGAATTCACTAAACCAGAATGATCATACCTTTACCCTAAGCCCTGTTACAAGCTTTAAAAGACATTTGTGATCTTGAGTGAGCTGAAAATAATGTTGATTGCAAAATAATGGAAAACCTATGGATAAAGTCATGCATGTGTTTATATTTGGGAGCATGAGAGTTTCTTTGATTCAAAAATTCTATATATTTATGAGTTTTATGTGAGAATGGAATCATTCTTGTTGTGAATGCATTTGAAAGCTTTTGTTGAGCTTGAACTTGCATTTAAAGAAAAAATTATGAGCTTGAGTTATATTTGATAATGATTTGTCACAGTGTGAAACTTAGAATGCACAACTGAACATTAAATGAGTAGTTTGAACCTTTTGTGTGCATTCATGTTGATTCTTGAGTAGAACTATTTGTGGACATCCTTGTTAAACTAATTGAGCTTGTGTTTTACTTGAGAACAAGTAAAATTTTAACTTGGGTGTTGATGAGTGTGAAATTTGACTTATTTAGGGCTTGTTTTTATTAGTATTAGTTTATTCGATGCTTACTTTGTTCTCTAAACATATGTTTAAATGCTAATTTGAAGACATGACGGGAAAAGAGAAAGTCAAGGACATTACTAGGAAAAAAGAGCGGAAAAGGTGAAAAAGGCTGAAGTTAATAAAAGGTAAGAATCTCCAAGGCTACTCGGTTATTCTCCAAGTGGAAAATATGTTCACCGAATGTTACAGTGTCTCATCTCTAGGAAAAATCCTACTTGGCGATGGAAATGGAAAATCAGTGAACCTCCAAATGGACCGGCAATAAATATGATCGGACAAAATTATAGGGTCTGAATTGAGAAGAGTTAAGGCAAAATGGCGATGAAGAAGAACATTTGGTGCATTGCCAACATGGTCAGCGATGCTCGACTTATGCCGTTGAATGACCCCGAAGGCGATAATCTTAGAATGTACAAATTTATTTTTAAAAGGAGAAAAGGTGAGAATGACATTGTTAGACTTTGGGGCTTTTATTCCAAACACTACCCTTACACTTTTAAGTATATTTTCAATTTGGATTGGATTTGAATCTAAATTGGAGTATTGTAAAGATTTTGGATTTTACTACCCAGCTTACTCAGAATGTAGTTTGTAATATTTTTCTCATTTTTATGATGTGTGGGTAAAACCCCATTATTGGGGGTGTGATTATTTGATTAGTTGTATCATTAGATTATGTGTGTTATTAAATAGTGATGTAATTATTGTTTTGAAGTGGGTTCAATTGATAATTGAGTTTTAACTTATGAATTGTAGTTGCCAATGTAGTTGTAGTTTAGTATTCTATGCTTGCTTGAGAAAGAGGTTTTAGAATTAAGGTTATGAATTGCTAAATGTAGTAATTGGATTTTTGTTAGTTTAGATCGCGACTGTGAATCTTAATTCGAATCCTATAGATTTAGATCGAGAGATTAGATAAATTGAGATTTTGGGTTGTTTATAGCATGATGCATGTTGAGGTTCGAGAGAACTCACTTGATTTCTGATAGTTGATCTATTGACGACTATTACATCTAAAGTCTAGCCTATAAACTAAGATTTAGAGGTTTTTGGTAAATATTATTGCAAACTCATATGGTCGGTACAAGCAGCATATAAATACCGTATAAGTAATGCATCTGGATTTTTAGACCCATCACAATCGCTGCTTGTTCAGATCATGGTAGAATATTTATTTTCATGAATCTTATGTTGCCTTGAGGCATAGTAAATGACTTTCAAATTTTTCACAAGGATATATTCTTTCCTAATTGTGAAGCATCTGAATAAACAAAAAAAAAACAGTTCCTTTAAGAAATGTAAACACCAGAGTGGAAGTAAGTCTATCATTTAATTTCCTGGAAACTCTTTCCACAAACTTCGAATCAAATAAATTTAGCCTTATTTTTTGTGAATGTCGTCAACGGAGAGGCAATCGAGTAAATCCCTAAGACAAATATTCTACAGTTGCAAGCCATATCCAAAAAACATCTAATATACATAGGAGATAGAGGTCTAGGCGAACTCCTAATTGCATCCATGTTCGTAGAATGTACATCAGTACCCTAAAGAAAAGAATATGACCAATAAATTTACAAACCTTAACATAAACTCGCATTTTATATACTTTTCAAGGAGTTGTGCGTCCTTGAGGACTTGAAACACAATCCTCGAATGATTGGTATGCTCGTTTTCACTCCCCAAATAGAGCAATATATATTTTATAACACAATCACAACTATATAAAGGTATATATAAACACCCTATTCATCAAATATATAAATGCGGCCAGAGAATGTCTAACCGAATAACATTACCAAATACTCATAATGATTGTACCTAGTTTAAAAAGTCATCTTGAGAATGTCATATTCTTTCACCCTCAGTAGCGCTAACCCGACAAGAGGTCAATTATAGAAAAATAAATTTCCTCATGAAGTTGATTAAATTACTCATTTTTCCTTGGAAAGGATATGTTTTCCTAACGCCAACCTTGTTAAGTTGCCGCTATTCAATACACAGACGGAGTGAACAATATTTCTTCCTAACAATCAAAACTAGAGCACTCCATGGAGAAATACTAGGTCGGATGTTTCAATAACTCTTTTAATTCATTAAGTTCTACCGGAGCTATACGATAAAGAAGAATAGAGATAGGTTGTGATGTAGGAGAAGGTCAATACCGAAGTCTATTTACCTTTCGGTAGGAACACCCGGTAAATCATCGGGAAAAACATCAAAAACTCATTCACAATGGGGACTAACTAAAAGGTAGGGGTTTCAAAATCCACATGACTAACCCAAACAAGATGGTATATGCAACCCTTATAAATAATCTTTCTAGCTTTATGACAAGAGACAAACTAACTCTTAGGCATAGAATTTCCCCTTTCCTCTAGAGGATGGGTTCATTTGAAATTTCAAATTTGACTACTCGAGTTCTTCAATTTGTTTTAGGATAAAATGAATGAAGCCAATCGATACCAAGGATAACAAAAAAATCTAACATATAAATCTCTGCAAGATCAACATGAGTGACTGTATGAGATAGGGGGACTTCATACTTTGTCTATACTCTCTTAGTCACAATAGAATCACTAACATGAGTGGAGACAGAAAAAGGTTTTAATAACAGATACTGAAGAATATCAAACCCCATAGCTACATATGGCGTCACAAAAGACAAGATAACACTGGGTCAAATAAAGAATAAAAATAAAGTTGAAATACTTTCAACAACTGGTAACCACATTCGGAGACCTCTTTAGCATGATGAGTGTGAAGTGCATAAAATTTAATTTGCATTCGATTACCAATAGGTCCCGATGAAGGGTAATATATAGCATGTCGATGATTATCTCCATTATTATTAGAAACTAAGCGAAAATCCATTATTTTATGATTTGTATTGGCACAACCAAATTATGTGTGAGAAACAACTAGATAATTTCCCTCATGCTTTCTTCCATATTTAGCAAGTAAACAATACAGATCCTCTAAATTTCATTCTTAGGGTTAGACACCTATATTTTTTGAAATTAAAATGACCACGGGAGGATCATTGACCAGAAAAACATGATCAGAACTTAGAACGGCAATGTCTTTTGGACCTTGAATGTGAAAAGTCACCATCACTGGTCTTGGTCCTATTTACGTCCCGATACATTTCCTTAAGTTTCTCCTCTTCAATTTTTTGAGCGTGAACCATGTAAAGAGAAATGTTTATATCATTGATAAGCATGGCAGTATGGCATTCCTTAACAACCATTATGGACACACCCGAAACAAACTTACTGATTCTTGTCTAAGAATCGGAACCACGGTAGAAGCATATTGAGACAATTGTGGGAACTAAAAGTTATATTAATTCACACTAATTTTCCATTGAGGAAGGTTGATGAATTTAGCACCTCCTCCTTGCTCATCTCAAGGGGAAAGAACCTATAAAGGAAAGCAATTTTGAACTTTACCCAATCAAGAGGACCCTCATCTTCAACCCTCTCTTCTTTCCATTTGTTGAAAAATATTTGAGCATTACCGTAAAGTTAATAAGTATGCATGATCATCATTACCTTATGCACTTCATCAATGAACTTTTGGGGATCTTATTCAACCTTAGAACCATGAAACTCCGAAGGATTCATACTAGCAAAGTCACTCACTCTAGTTGTCGTCGTACCTATATTACTGTTCATGGGTTGAGATAACAGTTCAAAAGCAGACCTAAACTCTTCATTAGTCACGTGTTCTGTCAAAGGGTCATCCAAAACATCAAGATCTTCTTGAGGAGCTTGAGGATCTTCTTATTCCACATTCTCTCTCGCATTCCATATAGTATATACCCTTCGAGGGGCCACTGTCATGTAAAATGTTGGATAATGGTTAGGAGTGAGGCATGATAGAGTTAGACTCTATCGCATGACTTTAGAGTGATGAAAAAGTGCAGTTTCTTAAACATCTTATAGCTCCCATTCATAATTGTGGTGCATTTCACACTCATGAACAAGAATCTATCAATCTGGATTTTTAGACTTCCTACGACCTTTCTAAACATTGTGCTCTAAAAATTATGTTTTTCAGGATCCAAAGCACATCCTAGACGTAACATGGTGTATAAGACCTAATAGGCCTAGACAAGAAACATACCATGCATCGTAAAATATAATAGAAAATCAAATGATTTTAAGAAAATATTTTCAAAACATAAGGGTTGTTAAAATATAGGAGAAGTCTAACATGGTCTCAAAGTCATCTAGTACATCAAGAGTGATCGCCACGTAACCCTTACATCACATACAATACAATAATGTAAAGAAATAAGAAATTAAGATCCTCCAATTATGAGGACTCACTAATCATTAAGCTACTAAATTGATCCCTAGCCACAAATATGCAAATTTGGATAATGTGACCCTATATTAGTAAAAGAATGTAGGAAGAAGACTGCATTAGTATATGAAATCTATCAAGTATGATAACAATGTAAAAACAACAACAAATTATTCCAAAAGAACTTTACATGACATGAAATGACCAAATTAAATCATGAGATATAAGAGTTACAAAATGAAATTCATAAAACATGGTTGAAGAAAGATAACATCTACAAAATACAGGAGAGATACTTCTAGAAGTAACACTTCTTTATTATTGGAGATTTACCTTTAACCGACATAAAGACCATGTGAGCTACAACATGGAATCCAGTGTTTACCCAACCCCGAGAAATGTGGTCTCACTTTCCAAGGTAACAACAATGAAATCTAGCATACATGCATCCACTAGATAATGCCTATCTAGAAAACCTATGGTGGAACATAGTTTATGGGACATACGTAATATCCACTTGTCCACTCGGTGCTAAGTAAAAATCCCATGCAATATTCATTATTCATATTTTGTCTTAACATATATGATACATGGATATTCGCCACTTGTCTTATCATTGAAGGTCATGGGTAACCACCTCTTTTATTATTAACCTTGGAAAGGCATATCTAGTAATCAATCCATGATTACATTCATTAGGGTCTATAACGGGAGTTACAACGACATTGTATTTGGTTATAATAATTAGTAAAAGACCTGAAACCCCTTTTAAAATAATTGTCGACCTTCACTAACGTCCTGACCAATGGTATGTAGGTTCCATCATGGATCATCCTAGTCCACCGTTGGTGTGTTAAGTGACCACCAACTTTGGACCCCCAATGATAGGACCCCATGTACGGTCCTAGGCTTACATAAAAACCTTACATCTTAGTCACGGGTCCCAACTTTTAATCCTAATTTTCTCTATGTTTGGGACTCACCTACGAGACGTACCTACGACTTGTACATTGAATTATTAACCTTCCTGGAGAACCGTATGGAAGTACTAAAACTTTGACATTCTTAGAAAACATAGACTTGACAACCATGAGTCACTTATTGGTCGTGTGTTGGACCACGAGCATTTGGTTGCTCCATTGGTAGTGGAACCAAATTCAAGGAAACTTGCTATTTTTTAATCTTTTCAAAGGTGATGTGTTACAATTAGACCAAAAGGAGATCTTTTTCATTGATGCTTTGAGATCGAAAGATGATTAGTGTAAATGAAGATGACTGAGCCTATTAATGAATCTTTATCACTATAAAGCACTACAATTACCCCTATGTGACTTCGTTTTCAAATCCCTACACTCCTAGGTTACTTGTTAACTTATGATATCTTTTATATTATAGTTGAAATGTGATAATTGATCACTAAAGTTTATTATTATTATTTTTTAATTATCCAACAACTTGTTCTTATTATTGCAAATGGGTGATCTTAAAATCTAAATTTCTTGTTAGAAATTCTCCAAATACCATTTTATGAGGTATTTGACCCCGACTCTTCGGTGGGTATTTTAGTTGGCGACGATCATTGTCCCTTTTAATTGGTTTTAAGGAGGACCTTTGAGCATTATGAAATGTGAATTACTTTGCCGGCATGCATAAGTGATTTTCAGCTTCTAATCCATCCAAATTTTGTTTTCTATGGAGTGTCTTCATACAAGAGAATTACAACCTAAAATCCCTTCAATTATCATAAAAATATTACAATATATCATGAATATTGGAAAATTAATCACTACAATAAAAACTCATCAGGGATTCACTTGTGTAGTCTTATCTCAATCTTTTGGAGAAACAGATTTGGTTGTGAGAAACCCTCATCACAAAACAAGCATATAAAAAGGTTTGAATACTCTGAAAGAATCCCTAACCCATAACTTTATCTACTATAAGAATAAAATAATAACCAGGGTTGTAGTGGGATACATAATGTTACGCCCCGAGCTTACAACCCTGGTGTGGCTGACAGTAGAATGACATTTGATCGCGAGCAAACCTTGAGCCTTACTTATACTGAATATTGTAAACAACTATTCATAATCTTTTAATATAGGAGAATACAATAATTTTACAACAAACTCAAACTTTATTTAAAGATCTCAAACCTTGAGCCAAAATATTTCTTTTTAATAAAAAAATAATAAAAAACCAATATTAAAGAAAAAAACTTTTACCGCACGGATCTATTTATATCCAGCAAAGGGTAATATGAATATGTGTTAATTGTGCCAAATCAGAAAACTCACAATCCTTCAAAAAAGTTAAAACTAATCAAAAAATTACAACCTTTTCAAAAGTCACAACCTTATGGAAAAGACACTCTTTGTGAAAAGGTTTTTTCTTTCTTATAATATAACTAAATTTTCAAAATGGATAAATGAATAAATTAGTAATATAAATATAAATATAAATATAAAAGATATACTAAATTTATTGATTTTTGTTAAGGGGTATTATTTAAATTTCACATTCAAGTTAGAGTAGTGTTTTTACTAGGGGTATTGTAGTAATCAGACACTCAAGTTACCTATGTTTTAATCGGAGGGTAAACCCCTATATAAATAGCCAACAAAGCTTAGTATTACAAGTTCTCATTGTGTTGTATTAGAAGTTCATAACCCTTCAAAAAAAAATCACAACCCTTTAGGAAATTCAGAGCCCCTTGCTTTTAAAATACTATAAAATAAAAATAAATAACCTATTTTTGTTGGGTGTAGTATCGGAATGGAATATATATAGATATATACACACACACACACACATACAGATATATATATATATATATATATATATATATATATATATATATATATATATATATTGCGGGATAAATTAATCATGTGGGAATGATGATGGAATTTCTTTGTTTATGTCAAGAAAAGGCAGTTCCCATGACATGATATGGGCGGTAGCAAGGCGGCAAGCCATGGCATGACATGGGCACTGGCCGACGTTGGTCTTGGTCAAGTTTGAATGTAGAAAATTACGTGCTCCGGTCAAGTGTGCAACAATCGATCCAAGCTAAATTAAATCATAGGTAAAGGAAAATAAAACACAACAAGAAAACAATGAATGAACGGGGGAAACAAAAGTTAGCATGGCTAAGGAAAACACAAGAAAGGAAGTGCGCAGGCATAAAATGGGCAGTAGGACCTGAGCTGACTTTTATCATGAAATGGCAAGGAAACACATTTACTTCTCCCCAAAATATTGAGGGAAATTTTACAAAGGAGTGAATTTCGATCAGCACATGGCACACATGCAAAGCAAATGCGGCTATTACTTTTTGTAACTGTTTTTGTCAAGATTCATCACAGCCATTTGAATTGCTTTTTGAATTTTAAATTTGAATTCCTTATCAGTTGGGGATTTTGACTAAAGTTTCATCTTTATTGGCCTTGATTACAACTACTTTAGTCATATGTCGAAAGACTATGCAATGTATGCAAAGGCTACCACATGGTCTACTTGGACGAAAAGGGTAATGAAAGAGGGAAGAACTAAGTCAAGAATTTTACTAAGTACACTAAGAAGAATTGTGAGGGTTTCAAGAGTGTCATAGATAGTAATTGACTTGTAATTGTGCCTCAGTCGATGTTGAAGTCGAAGTTGAAATGGAAGTTGTGGCAGATTTTTTGTCATAACGAGTGAGGTCCTTCGTATTGTCTTAAATTATTATAAAGTTGTGTTTTCAAGAACTTATTGTGTGCATTTTAAGTGTTTACATAAAAAAATAATTCTGATGATAAACAGTAGGCTTTGTCGAACTTTTGGAAGACATGATTGTAAACATGCTCTGTTAAGCAAGGGACTTATATTATATAATTTATTATGAAGTTTTATGCATGAGTTGATATAATTTCATGATTTTAAGATGAATCCCCATGAATCCATGTATAACCCATGTTTTAAATATATTGATGATTGAAAGTGGGTTTTTAAATGTGGAAGCTGAATTATGGAATCATGCATGTTCGTATGAATTTAAATGAGATACATTATACATTTTGTTTTAGTGAAAGCATATATGTTGTTGTAGTTGATTGTGTGAAAGGGTTGCTCACATAAAAACTTCATGCATGAACGTTAATGGTTTTCTCAGATAAAGGATTTGAAGGTTGAAATATCTTCTCACCTAAAATAGATCAAGACTAAGGAGATATGATAGAATGATAAAAACGGAAATTATCGATGACCTATAATAAAATACTTGAGGCTATTACCATGTCACGAGATGTAGGGACAAGAGAGTAAGTTACCCATGTACATTAAAGAAAAGATTTATAAGAATAATAGATATTCCATGGGAATTATGCTTAATACCAAGTGGACAAGTGGCAATTACCCATGTCACATAAACTATGTACTAACATAGAACTGTTTAGATAGACGTTAGCTAGTGGATCCATGTAACCTAGAAGTTCAAGGTCATACCTTCGAATGTAGGATGCACCATATTGGTGTGGGAGACACTGAACTCCGTGTTGATAGATCACATGGTTTTATATAGTTATTAAAAGTAAATCTCCAACAATGAAGGACTAAGGTCACTTCAAGAAGTATCTTACCTGTGTTTAATATGATGTCTATTTTCATTGACCATGTTTTATGAATTATGTCTTATAACCCTTTTTATATCATGTTTTAGCTTGGACATTGTATACCATTAAATATATCCCTTTCTAAGAATGTTTTGAAATGTTTTATGAACGACTATCATGCTTGGTACATATTTTTACTAACTATTACTCATGCATACATTTATCAAATGTATAGTCCAACCTTACCGATTCACACTTTCTTTGCTAGGGATATCATAAAGAAGATCGAAGATTGGTGAGTTCTCATTACCCGAGGACCGAGCATCATTTTCTTTTTGTCTTTACTTTAAATTTTTGAACCTGATGTACGGACTATGGCCCAATCAATGTTATGTACTAGATGAATTTGCAATGATGTTTAATCTTCTGTTGTTCTTTATTAAACTTTGTTATGCTAAAATTTTCATTCAAATATCTTATATTCAAATATTTTTATGATGAATGCTAAGTGAGTCATATGGGGACTCTCGCGGTCTTATACATCATGTTATACCTACGGGCTACCTTGCGTCGTGAAAAAATTTGTAACAGAGCACAAGGTTTAGAAAGGTCATAGGAAGTCAAATATGCCACAAAAAGTAGAGACTTGTTCATGAGTGTGAAGCGTACCCCATTTATGAATGAGAGGCTATAAGATGTTTAGGGAACTCCACATCGTTCATTACTCTAAACTCGTGTGATAGAGTTTGACTCTATAATGTCTATCCTAATCCTTATGTGATGCTTTACAGGATATGGACACTAAAAATACATATGCTAGATGTAATGCGGGATAGAATCAAATTAAGAGGCCCCTCTTCAAGCTCATTAAATTTCAGTCAATCCTTTTGCTGATAAAGCGTCTAATACGGAGTTTAGGCCTGTGTTTCAAGTGTTTCCTCAAACCATTACGGCCTTAGACAATAGGGAGGTTGTGGATCACGTGTTCCCAAAAGTGGGTACATGACAACTAGTGTGAGAGATTCACTATAAGGAATTATCTAAAGTTTCATAGTTCCACGTTTGAGGAAGACCTTAAATAGTATTTTGATGAGTTTTACTAGGTGTTAATGATCATGGAAGTGATGCCGGTGGAAATGACGAATTGAGTACTTACCTAAATAAGGGTGTTGCTCATATATGGTTGATGTAACAGCCGGGGAGCACCCCATATACGTAACTGGCGTTATCGTCCTCGAAGAGGACTAAGACTAGCCTATTAGGATTCTTCATTACATTTATAGGTTAAACAGTGCAGAAAATTAGAGCTTTTCATCTAGATCTACTTCATGAGGTTTTCTTAGACATCTCGCTTACACATAATATATACATAGGGAGTTTACATAAACTCCTCGCAATAGGAAGCTTAATTAGTCTTCTACCTTTATGTCACATACATACATAATATAGTCTTAATAGGGATGTCTCATTCTAAACCATCTAAACAAAATAGAACAATATGGGCATAGCCCTTAGACAAATGTATAAATGCCACTTAGGGATTACAACAGTGTCTTGAAACAACAAGAGTGAAATGATTGTCTTTAGACTATAACAATGTAACATAAGTAGAGTGAGAAAAGGCATCTTCCTCGTAACTTGAGGACATACCCACACTTGTATAAATGATCAAAGCCTTCCTTGAAAAGTGGTCACGAACCCTTTAACAACCGGAACCTAAAATGTTTGGTAAAAGGGAGAAATAGGGGTTAGTACATCACTTGTACTAAGTATGGAAACATATGCACACACAACATAGAAATCATGTTAAAAGGGACATTTGATAAAACCATGCCAGGTTACTTTGAAAAGCGTTATGCACAACCCAAGAACACATATATGACAATGGTATATTCATGATAATACAAGCATATTCAACATAAGACCAACATACTCAAGTTAAGACAAGTCAACATGTATATAGCATAATAGAACTCATACTGAATACAACTCTACCATCATATTATAACACAAAGCATGTCATGAGTTTCTAACATTACAATATAAGTAAAACCCTTACCCATAACCCTTCACCAAGTCTACTAGTGTAATGGTCAAGTGAAGCCCCATAACTCCACTCAACCAAGTAAACTAACCAAAGGTTCATGAATAATGTCTAACTTCACATAACATAGCTTTATAAGTATTCATCCTCATATATAGCAATATAGACCATTAACATGAAGAATTAACATAAGCATAACATTATTTCATAAGAGCATAAAACATTAGAATATCCTTCTAAGACTTCCCTCCAGGCTAACTAGTGCAATGTATAGGTAGAGATCCATACCCCTACCTAGACTAAGTCAAATCACTTAGGTCATCCTAGTTAGAGTTCACTTTATTACTTCATTTTACTTTTGGGAACATCTTCCCTTAACCGGCATAGACCACATGATCTAATATGGAATTCGATGTCATGGAACCCTACACCGAAAGAAGGTGGACTACTTGCCAAGGTAGTACCAAAACATGAACATAACATCTATGTTGATCCACTAGCTAGTATTCCTATGGGGCAAACATAGTTGAAGAACTAGGAGATGTGTTTGGGACCCTCTTTATGCTACATGCATTATAGTCTCCAATCTCATGAGTACAATAGTAAACCTACATTACACATATGGAAGGGACACTCTTCACTACTAGTTCATTCGGTGCTAAGCTAGAGTGTCTTTTGAAATGTCTTTCTTGAATAATCATAACTTAGTTTAGGTCATATGAGACTGCTTTTTATATAGTCATAGTCTTTATCTCAATAGGAATTACATGAGAACATCCTTTCAATACAACCTCACATGTGAGATTAACACTTTAAGATCATCATAATATAGTAAGGCACACAAGTATTTCATATCCATCCTAATATAATTACATCTTAGCATTATCTCACAATATACATAATAAAGACATTTAAATTGCATCTTCATACCCACACCTACTTAATTCAATCATAAGGTATATTTCAATTAAACTATATCACCAAGTACAAGCCACCATAATTGAAGTAAAGGTTTGAGATCACAAATATTTACCCAATCTCCTTCACAAGCCATAATCCAAATTTTTACCAAAAACCATAAAATTCAATCCAATAATAGGTCTAATATATCACACAATATCAATTAACACAAATAATGAGGTCAATTGAATCACTACAACTCAATTCAACACTAGTTCATAACCTAGGGTTAGCGGCGTGTGAATTTCATGATCAATTTCACCTACTAGATTAACTTATGAAGAACTAGCATAATTGAATCATAATACATCATTATCTAAGAATAATAATCCAAAGAAACCATAGACAATACAATTTAAAAGATCAAATTCGTATTAGAAAGAAACCCATACGAAATCATCTTTTTGAAAACTAATTTTTTGCAGAACCCTTTGGGGAAAGGAACCCAAAGGTGAAGAGTTCCCATACCTTGGTATTTGATGAAAATTGATGGAGGAAAATTGACTTCTTACTTCCCAAAATACCTTGACCTAGTTCTCCAATGGAGTTCTTCTTTTGGGGGGAGAGAAAGAAGAGAGAAGGAAGAGCAATTTGTGTTTGGGAAATTGAGGGGTGTTTGGTTGAGTTATGGCTTAGGGTAGGTTACATAGTTGATTAACTAACCTTATTAACAAACCCCTATCACTAATCAAACCCCTAACTAACTTAATTAATTAAATAAAGTCACCTAAACTCACCAACGAAATTGCATGCCTGACCTACGAGACCACGACCTACGATCCATAGGTCATTCGATGGGCATTAGGACCAACTTTCCTGTAGGTTCGTCGTTTTGGTCAGAGACCCTGCATTTGGACACTTTTGTAAAAATGGATAAGTGTCCAACTATTAAGGCATTGACGGTCCATTGTCTTACCTACACCCCGTCAATGGCAAGCGTAGGTGGAAACTGCCTGCACTGTCCCATTTGACAGCTTTAGGTCAAAATTGAAGGGTCCTCCTCAAGGACCATTTGGGTGGTCCTTGGGGAGTCGTACACGGAAATTTCGACTCTAAACATACTATAATACGAGTAAAACACCTTACCACCAAATTTCATCAAATTCTGACTCCTAAAACCTTGTCGAATAGACTAAGGTACACTAGAATCTCTTGCACTAGTCTCCGGACGTCATGGATGTTCCTTGACGTATTCACTCTAAAACTTCATAAATGAACTTTATACACTATTATTGAACTTAAAACAATGTTAGTAACCTTAGACACTCATGTGAGGCTCTAGATTAGGTTTTAGACTTTCAGTGTTATAGTTGAACCAATGGAAAAGGGGAGAATAGTTGATGTGGGTCCTCTTGATTGGGAAAAGTTCATAGTTTCTTTATTTGAAAGGTTTTTCCCCTTGACATGTGGGAGGCTAAGTTACTTGAATTCATCAAACATTGTTAAAAATATGAGTGTGAATAAATATGCTTTGAAGTTCACTCAATTGTCTCGATATGCTCCTACTATGAATGTCGATCCTAGGGCAAGGATGAGTAAGTAGTATCTGACATGTTAGTTAGGGAATTTTATATCGCTTTTCTTATAAATTTTGTGGGAATTTCTCATCTCATGGTCCATTCTCAAAAAATTAAAGAGGAGAAACTTAAGGAAAGGTCTACGGAGGCAAAAAGGGTGAAGACTTGTGAGGGTAACCTCTAACGTTCAAGGTCTGACGGACATGATAATTCTATGTTTGGATATTTGTTTTCCAGCCTAGATTCATCCAATGTTTCTCCTCAATTGACAATAGATAGGGTGTCTAACCCTAAGCCTGATGAAGGAAATAGTAGAATATTCATTGCCTACTTGTTCTAAGTGTGGAAATAAGCACGAGGGTAGATATCTCATGGGTTCCAATGCTTGCTTTTGTTGTGGTAATATGGACCACAACATGAGGAATTGCCCGTCAATTTCTAATAATGAGATAATCGTCGACAGGCTCAACCAAATCCTTTGTCTGGTCCTAGTGGATATTAGAAGAAAAATACATTCTATGCACTTCAGGATCGTGGTGAAAAAGAGGGTTCTTTCAACGTTGTTATCGCTATGTGGCCTCCCAACTAGATGTTTATGCTTTACATGACCTTGGTGCTACCGTGTCTTTAGTGATTCCATATGTGACATTAATATTCCATATGTGACATTAATAAGTTCACAATTTAGAATAAGTATCCCCTTCTAAGGATAGATAATTGGTTTGACTAACTTTAAGGAGCAACTTAATTGTCTAAGATTGATATCCGATCGGGTTATCACCAACTGAGGGTGAAGGAAAATGACATTCCGAAAAAATCATTTCGAACTTGGTATAGTCATTATGAGTTTTCAGTGATATCATTTTGGTTTACTAATTCCCTTCAAACTTCGTGGATTTGATGAATATGATATTTAAAAAATTACCCTTAAATGTTTGTGATTGTGTTCATTAATGATATATTTGTCAGTTCTAGGAATGAAAATGAGGATACTGATCATTTGAGAATTGTGTTACAAGTCCTCAATGACAAACTACTCGTTGGAAGGTCTAGCAAATATGAGTTTTGGCTATTTTCCATGACTTTCCTTGCGCATATTGTGTCTCCAAAGGGTATTGTGGTAGACCTAAGAAAGCGGATGTAGTTAAAAGTTGACCTAGACCTCAATTCCCTTTAAATATTAAAAGTTCTTGGGTTTAGTGGGTCACTGTAGAAGGTTTGTTGAAGGGTTTTGTTCAATTACTTCTCCATTAAAAACATTGACTCAAAAAAGGTGTAACAACTCTAAAAATGGATAAGATAAGTAATGCTTAATGTGTCAAGAATGCCTATGATTAGACCAGGGTTCACACGGATTGATGCGCGTAGAACCAGACCTCGGAACCCTTGCTACAACCAATCAAACTAACTTGGGGAGTTAGTTGAGGTTGTAAAGGTTGGTTCCAACCATGTAGGGCTCTCGAATACGAAGATTTACTCGAATGAGTCTTTACCGGACTTAAAAAGGGAAAGTCTTAGGTTTGGAGGGTCCAGGGGTAAAATGGTCTTTTTCCAGGATAAGGGTAGTATCGTAATTAACCTAAATATATAATTAATTATTTAATTAATAAGGTGGAGGGGCAATTTGGGGAGAGAGGGCCGAAAATGGGCTCTTGAAGTGAAGTCTTGCTCCACCCGTTTTTTTTTTAAATAAATAAAACCTTATTGACTAAGTCCTAAAACTAGACTCCTAAGCCTCCTAGAACTCCCACTCTCTCACGTTTAACTCTCAACCCTCACGTTCAATCTCTCTTTTTTTTCTCTGCCAAAAATAACGTTTAAGAACATCAAAATAATCAAAGTTCTTCACACTTGAAGAACTCACACGAAATCACAAGAAAACAAACGTTAATCGCACGTTAGGCTAAGGGAGGTTGTCCGTCGAGTGGTGTTGACATTGAGGAGGCTTAGACGTGATCTTGGGTGGAGTTTTTGGGCATCAAGTCGAGGGTTTAACGTCAAAAAGGTATGGGTTCTCTTCTCTCTTGGTCCCTTTCCCAAGAGACCCCTTAAGGTTCAGATTATTCAGTCCGAAAACTAGGATTGTTCCCCCTTTGCCCCTGTCACTAGCTCCCAATGAATCGTAGGTTGGGTATGATTGCTAGTAGATTTAGGTGTATGTTATGTTTTAGTGATGAATATGATTATGTTTGTGTACTTGAAATCGTATGAAAGACAACCATGTGTTCGGAATTATGTGCAAGTGTGTGTGTGCAAGCATGTTACTGTGACTAAGGTCCTCGGGTTAAGGCTCCAAATTTGATAATGTTATTGTTGTCATTTTACGTGCATAAACCTATGTAAATCGTGATGTTCATTAAAATGAAAGTATGGATGATTTGAGTACCAATCTTTTGGCTAAACGAATTTATGAAAAGTGCACCCCAAAACGGAATATATGATCTATGAATTTCCCTAAGAGTTCAAGTGAAAGTGTTGGTGAAAATGAGTTGAAAATGACTAAATTTCCAGCAAACTTACAAGTTTGGTTTAGGCTAAATAATGATGAATAAATATGGAAATTATTTGAGTGTAAAGGGATGAGGCCACCAGGATTCGAACCTGTGACCTCACCCGTGAACTTCCTTAAAACGTGAAAAGGGAAATGGGGTCAAGGGGAATTGATCTTGGGTGTGCTGGGTGAAAGGTAAAGTACAAAAATTAATAAAATAAAATGGGAGGCGTTGGAATCAAACCCACGACCTCCAGGAAGCGAGTGGACGTAAAGGAAAAATAAAAGAAAATGAATGTGAGGCGTGGGAATCGAACCCACGACATCAAGGCAGTGAAGGAGATTAAAGGATTAAAGGAAAAATAAAAGAACATGAATGTAAGGTGTGGAAATCGAACCCACAAACTCAAGGCAGTGAAAGTAGCTAAGAGGAAAATGAAGATAAAAGAATTGAGAGGCGTGGGAATTGAACCCACGACCTTAAGGTAGGAGCTGAGAAATAAAAGAAAAATGAAGAGAGGCTGTGGGGGTTTGATCCCACAACCTCATGGTCTATTCGAATTAGACAAGGAGAATTAAAAAAAAAAAAGGGGGGGGGGGCTGTGGGGGTTCGATCCCACAACACTTCGACCAAGTAGGAGGAGATTCCAAGGAGAAAAATAAAGAGGGAATGTTGATGTTGAGGCTCCATCTAGGTTCCCAATGTCATTTGGACCAAAAATAAAATAAATGAAAAATGTAAATGTTGTCCAAGGGATTCGAAATCGGGTTCCCTTGCCCTAAATTCTGTATTGATAAATAAGTCATACGTGAATTAAATGTTCAAGAATAATGCCACCTACTTAGATTGAAATCGAGATCTTGGCATTCATACAAGATGCATAAGTCTTGTACTGCATAATCTTAGGAAGATATAAATCACTTAAACGAACGATGCATGAAGCCTCATGGCTTGTATGTATAGACCCATAAGTCTAGCATAAGTTTAAAAATAGGTGAACCTAAGATGTATGTAATGAAATGATGTAACCCTAGAAGGGTTAAGTACGAGTGTAAAACACACTAAATGGCCAAGTGCATTGGCATACGATGAAATGATTATTATGTAATGAAATGATGAAACCCTAGAAGGGTTAAGTAAGAGTGTGAAATACACAAATGGCCAAGTGCATTGGCATATGATGAAATGAACATTCACGTAAGAAGGAGTGAGTAATTATGTAGAGCAAATGTGCTACTGTTAATGAATGTGGTGACAACACTATATGAGTCTAATGTAAAAGATGAGAACAATCTCAATGAGCCTAAGTAAATGTTACCAAAACGTACTCACCTATGAGAGTGTAAAGTTAATGAAGAGACCAGTCTCTATGAACACTCTAATAAAAGTATTGAGATTAACACACTTAATACTAATGATGAAATGAGAAATCATCTACTGAGCTATGATGTCCTCATACTAGAAGCCAACTTCCATGACGTATGAGTAGAATGCAATGGAACTTTATACTGAGCACTGATAGACTAGCTATGAGCGGTGATGCCTTCTTTTCGGGAAGGGCGAAGGTTCACGTAACTCTCATGAGATGAGACTGTCCGGCTTGCCGGGTATGGGTCTCCTTATATCTCCTAGTCTGTGAACCTATACTGCCAATATAGGGATCTGGCGGGGTTAAATTCCCATGTACGCTAGCATGTTTTGGGTCACTTTGGCCGGTGATTCCACCTCTTTTCGGTGTGGGGGAGACACTGGATTTCATGATGCTCACATGATCTATGTCGGTTAAAGTTAAAGTTCCCAATGAATGAATGAGGCCAACCTCAAATGATGCACATAATGAAATGAACGATAACAAAGGTGTTAGGATAGGATAATCAAGAGGTGAGCTAAACTCAAGTAATGACACTAGGTTATTCTTGATCATTTCACAGCAAACCCGATGAAAGTCTTAAACTACATCCTAGGTATAGCTGGTGTTCACACTAGCCTATGAACGAAATGAAATGAAGTACGTATGAATGAATGAAGCAGACTCTGTGCTTGGTAATGAAGACTCCCTAGTTTAGGTCCCATATGTTGAGCCCTCATTTTGGAAAGTCTTAATGTCTAGTCCATGATTCCAAGGTCTCATGGCATATAAATGAATGTAATAAAATATATTATGTGACATATGCATTATGATATGTGTTGTGTGTAAGATGTGATGTGTTGTGTGCAATATGATAAGTATGATGATGCATGTTACTCTCATGGCATGACTTTCCTAATCCAAATTTGGAAAGCTCATTGACTTTCCTAATCCAAATTTGGAAAGCTCACTGACTTTCCTAATCCAACTTTGGAAAGTTCACCAACTTTCCTAATCCCAATTTGGCAAGTCCACTGACTTGACTTTCCATAATTATGTTGTTAGGAAAGAGATATTCTTACTCATTCATGTCCTTGGTGTGTGCTTGCATATACTCATACATAGTACAAGTGTGTACTAATCCCATACAACTCTATATTTTTAGGTGCAGGCACTGGTGGACGCTAGAGCTTACAGGTTGACGTTGCAGCTATCCGGACGTGGAGCTTTCATCTGGACTTGGTAGGCCCTCATGATTTTGAGGATGTCTACCATTATTATCTAGCTTAGATGTAGGCTTTAGTGAGTGGACCATGTTCCACTAGTGTTTCTTTCCACTTTCATTTCATACTTTGTATTGGTGCCGTTTTGGCAAAAATACGTTTAATGCAATTATGAACTATTTCTTTCATTTGATTATCTCTATATTAGATGGTTGATTTGTGAATACCTGTGATGTGAAGTTTAAAATGTTTAGATGAAATAAGAAAACAAAAACTTCAAATATTCTGTTAAAATTAACCTATATGAAGTAAGAATGACGTATGTAGGCTTGTCTGCGACCTCTGAGAGGTCAACAACGCCGTTCTCGTCTGGGTTCTACATTCCGGTCGTGACAAAGTTGGTATCAGAGCACTAGGTTAAATTCTGAGAATAATGAGTTCACATCAACCATATTGAGTAGTTTTTATGTCATGGTAGTGAAGTGCACCACTATCCTGAATTAGAGACTGCATAATGCGTAGGAAAATTTCCCTTCTTCTGATCTTATCGTGCTTTTCCTAATGTCTAATTTCTTGGTGTTATGAGCGTGTCTAACATCAATCTTTGTTGTTTTCAGAGAATGAATACTAGGATAACCATTGGTCAGAGGAGAGGAGGTGCAGCTGCTGGGGACGATCAGGTTCCACCCCAGGCTCCAGCTGAAGGAGTGGCTATGCCGGTTAATCCAGCTGGGTTGAATAATGCGGAGGTGCCGGCATCTCTTGCCCAGATGGCACAGGCCATCACTATGCAGGCCCAATTTATGACTGCCGAGGTAAACCGGCAGGATGTTCAGTGGGAGAACCCACCGGTTCATAGCATGACTGACAGGTTGAGAGACTTCACGAGGATGAATCCTCCTATTTTTATAGGGTCTAAGACTTCAGAGGACCCCCCAGGAGTTTGTGGATAAGGTGCATAAGATTTTAGTGGCTATGGGGGCCACAAATATTGAGAAGGCTGAGCTGGCTTCCTATCAGCTCAAGAATGTTGCACAGACTTGGTGCAAGATGTGGCAGGATAGTCGAGCCTTGCGCGGAGTTCCGGTCACTTGGGAGCTGTTTAAGACAGCCTTCCTGGAGAGATTTTTCACCAGGGGAGGCCAAGGTTGAGGAATTTATCAACCTTAAGCAAGGATCTATGACAGTCAGGGAGTATTCCCTGAAGTTTGTGAAATTATCCAGGTATGTCACTTCTCTTGTGTCTAACAGCAGGGACGAGATGAGTAGATTCTTGACAGGGATTGCTGAGGATCTCGAGGAGGAGTGTAGGGCAGCTATGCTTCATGACAGCATGGACCTTTCCAGGCTTATGGTCCATGTCCAGCAAGTGAAGGAAAGCACAAAGAGGAAGTACACTAGGGCAGGGAACAGGTCAAGGCAAGCTGAGGAGAATTTTTCAAGGAAGAGTAGTACTGAAATCAGGGATAAGCCCAGGTTGAAGAAGGGACTTTCCCACCAAGGGGAGTCAAGTTCATCCAAGGGTCGCTATGATAGGGATTCCGAGACCAGAGTTAAGAGAAACAATTGAGTAGATACACCTCAGGAGAGGCCACCTTGCAGGAAGTGTGGCAAACTGCATGGAGGAGAGTGTATGATGGGCACTAACGCTTGTTACAGTTGTGGCAAACCGGGTCACATGGTGAAAGGATTGTCCGAATAGGAGAAGTCAAGAACAAGGGAAGGAGAGAGTTCAGCCTAATGGTCCAAGTGAAGAGGCTCCAAGGAGGCAACGATTATTTGCACTCAAGTCTATGGGTGCAGTGGAAGGCACCTCTGGTGAAGCCTTGGGTGCGTAGCCTTAATTAGTCTTTCATATATTTGACTGTGTATGGTGTTTATGAACTAGTATGAGGTTAACATGTTTGAGTCATCATGTTGGTTGCTGATTTGTATGACTTATATGTTGACTTATGTTGTATGCTTTGATAAGACTAGTTTAGGAAAGAATTCATTAGTCTATTAATGTGAAGCTACTAGTAGGTTTCAAGCATGTGCACCATCATGTTAATATGTGAATCAGATATTCACCAATGGGGAGTATTGAATTACCTATGTATGCATACATTCTATAGATGACTTACTTATTGTTAGTAAAGAGTAGTGTCATTCGGGGACGAATGTTCCTAAGGGGGGATAATGTAACAACCCTAAAAATGGATAACATAAGTAATGCTTAATGTTTTAAGAATGCCTATGATTAAACCAGGGTTCACACAGATCGATGCGCGTAGAACCAGACCTTGGAACCCTTGCTACAGCAAAGCCAACTAACTTGGGGAGTTTTTTGAGCTTGGAAAGGTTGGGTCCAACCATGTAGGGCTCTCGAATACGAAGATTTACTCGAATGAGTCTTTACCAGACTTAAAAAGGGAAAGTCTTAGGTTTGGAGGGTCTAGGGGTAAAATGGCCTTTTTCCAGGATAAGGGTAGTATCGTAATTACCCTAAATATATAATTAATTAGTTAATTAATAAGGTGGAGGGGTAATTTGGGGAGAGAGGGACAAAAATGGGCCCTTGAAGTGAAGTCATGCTCCACCCGATTTCGAACCTAGGTGGAAGCAATGAATTAAAGAGATTTTTATTTAAGTTATTAAATTAATGTATTTAATTAATAATTATTATTCATTAGCTGATTTAAAATAAAATAGAAATCAAATTTTTTTTAAATAAACAAAACCTTATTGACTAAGTCCTAAAACTAGACTCCTAAGCCTCCTAGAACTCCCACTCTCTCACGTTTAACTCTCAACTCTCACGTTCAATCTCTCTTTTTTATCTCTCCCAAAAATAACGTTTAAGAACATAAAAATAATCAAAGTTCTTCACAGTTGAAGAACTCACACGAAATCACAAGAAAACAAACGTTAATCGCACGTTAGGCTAAGGGAGGTTGTCCGTCTAGTGGTGTTGACATTGAGGAGGCTTAGACGTGATCTTGGGTGGAGTTTTTGGGCATCAAGTCGAGGGTTTAACATCAAAAAGGTATGGGTTCTCTTCTCTCTTGGTCCCTTTCCCAAGAGACCCCTTAAGGTTCAGATTATTCAGTCCGAAAACTAGGATTGTTCCCCCTTTGCATGCCCCTGTCACTAGCTCCCAATGAATCGTATGTTGGGTATGATTGCTGGTAGATTTAGGTGTATGTTATGTTTTCGTGATGAATATGATTATGTTTGTTGTCACGACCCGAAAGCACCCCCTAGAAGTTAGGGAAAACCTTCGAATCATGACCGGGCGTACTTGACCCCTTTGGGGTCTCGTACATGCCCTCTAACTAGCATTCATAACATAAAGCATGAAAAATAGTGCGAAATTAAAACTTTTCACGATAATAATAAATAAAGGAGTCTTTTCATAAATACTAGAAAATCTTATCGTCACAAGCTAACTTAAAGACATGACTTAGAATCTTAGGGACACGACCCTTTACAATAGAGTAAATACATTTTTAAGTCTTAATAAGGAAACTAAGAAACATAAAAACTATGTCCTCGAATATATGAGGACATACCCAAGTCTTGAGAGATAGAATTCCCAAGCTTCAACTTCGATCCTCCAAAGGCTTCCAACCTATACTCATAAGGTATAAAAAGTATGGGGTTAGTACAACAATGTACTAAGTATGGCATATGCAAAAACATGCAAAAAGGGACATTTTAGTAAAGATAGCTTTTATGCAATTCAAATATAACCTTCATGAATCTAGAAGCAAACCCACATAAGAATCAACAATTAACACTTTATGGCTATCTTACCAAACTTAAAGTAAACAAAAGGAACATTTCAATTAACTTTGCTAAACTTGCAATAAAATTGAATAAAGCATCATAGTGAACATTTTGAATTCTTACAATGAAGACCTTACAGTGAATGGCACGGTCCAAGTCATATGAACCCTTTTTCTTTGAAGTTTCCCTAACCCAAGGTTATTCTAAGACTCCCTAAGGTGAGCCAAGAAGGGACTCTGATTACACCTCCCTTCAAAGCACAACAAAGCGACCCTTAAAACTACCTAATCTTAGACTTACTTCGTTAGAAATCAAATCCACGCCCTTGGCTAACATATGCAAAACACTCATGGAAATACAGGTCATACCAAGTGCAATGTGAGAGTAGCATCCCATACAACCACTCCTACTTAGTACTCCTAATGGATTCCATTTACTCAAGTACTCCACAATAATCCTCCATAACACTACACCATAGTACTCATTCACACGGATTTCATGAAGGTACTCTTCTCCCATAGTAGGTATAGGTCACACCAAGTGCAATGTGAGAATAGCATCCCATACTACTACTCCCACTCAATGCTCCTACTTGGTAACTAATGTGGATTGAGCACTTCACGACATACATACACAATTTCAACAATACACAAGATAATTAGTTTTAAATCAATTTTTTTGTGGGAGTTAGCTTAACCGACAAAGACCATGAGAGCTAGACATGGAATCCCGATATTAACCCTATCGGATGAGAGATCCTTGCTTGCCTAGTGTAAGGTCATGCTTCTTAGCGTTTACATGGCTTTTCCAATAGCTACACCTATGCGGGCACATAGTTAAGGGATAAGGAGATTGTTACTAAGTAACTCACTCTCTACTAACGAGGAGTACTCATCTCAAGAGGTACTTTGGATTACAACATCTCAACTAACGAAGTGCAATCCACCTCCCCTTAAAAATCTCTCGGTGCTAGGCATAACTCCACACGGATTTCTCAACATAATAGTCTATCTTAGAAAGCTCACTAGGAAATGGAGAGGTTGTTACTAGACACTACATCTCAACTCACGAAGTGAGTCCACCTCAAGATTTCCCCTTTTTGCTCAACTTGACATAATACAAATCTTAAAAGAGTGTGTGTGTACATGTGCACACCTTGCATATAAGCATCATTTCATTATCATCAAGTTCTACTCATACTTTAACCTTGATTCATCAAGCTACACACTCTACATACTTCTCATAATCATATACTTCATTTAGACATAAAATAGGTCAAACATGCAATTCAAGCTACATCAAACACAACACAAGACGCATTTCCAATATATATCTTTATTTTCACATATTAGACCTTCAACATCACATACTCAAACCATACCAAGTAACATCAAGTTCATCAATTAGCACCGCCACCCATAAGGTGGACCATACCACTCAAATAGCAATTCATAATAAGAATTATACAATGAGAGCAACTCATCAACGAATCAAACCATCATTACCCATAAGCAATTTATCAATATTTCACCATATTAAGGCCCGGCAGTAGCTGCACCAATATGACAAATATAAGAAGACTCATGTTCATACCCTACTCGAACATACTCACATAACCCATTTTCAAGTCAAAATTTAAAGTATGCATAAACAAGAGTTTCATGGAGTTTTAACATCAAAACCATCTATTCAAACTAAGATAAATACATTTAAACCATTAGAACTTAGTTACAAGAAGACCCAAGTTCATACCCTACTCGAATCATGCTCACATAACCCATTTTCAAGTCAAAAGTTAAAGTATGCATAAACAAGAGTTTCATGGAGTTTTAACATCAAAACCATCTATTCAAACCAAGATAAATACATTTAAACCATTAGAACTTAGTTACAAGAAGACCCATAATAGAAATCAAAGTTTAGAAGAAGTTGAGTTTAAAACCCCCCTTTTGAAAACCATTTTTGGAAGTTGGCTTCTTGAATGGAAAGGTATTCAAGAATGGATACCATACCTTTAGGAGAAAGAAACCCACGAATTTGATGAAGAAAAAAGTCCCAATCCGTCCTCCTATCCTTCTTTGACTTCTAGCTTCCAAGAGAGTTGAGAGAGTTTTTCTTGAGAGAAAGAGAGAGTTGGATCTTGAAGTGAGAGGGTCTTGTCTAGGTCTAGGGTTTAAAACTAATTTAATATAACCTAAAAACACCAAAATTATACACCTAGGGTCTTATAAGACTTGGGGTGTATTTACATAAAACACCACAAGTTGGCAGCCTTAAGTCGTGCACTGGCAGGCCTCGTCGACGAGACCTCCTCGAGGGACCGTCACATTCACCACGGACCATCATGGGGTCCCGTCGAGGAACACTTGGCTCCAACTGGAGCCTGTACAAGTTCCACTCTCTGTAACTCGCGACGCCCTGGATCGACGGACCGTCCTGAGTGCAACGGACCGTCGCCATGGTCGTCGTGAGCCACTGATGGGCAGACTTTGCCCAAGTCTTTGGCCCTTCATCTAGGGCCCCTTGTGGGTCCTAGGTGAGGTCGTGCCCGGACGTCAAACCCCTAAACTAAGTTGTTCAGGTCTAAGGAACATCCGACGCATGTTTCAAGTAAAACGAACACATAAAACTCATCCAAACTCGCCAAGACATACAAGTACATTCTAAGGCATACCATCCGAACGTCATGGACGTTTTTGGTCGATTGAACTCCAAACTTAACCAAACTTTGCACACTGCCTAAGGACACCAAACTAACTCTGTTTAACTTAAAATTAACTCAAGAAACAACCTTGAGGCTCTAGTTCACCTTAGTTCATTTTGGGGCGTTATATTCTCCCCCACTTGGAATAACATTCGTCCTCGAATGACACTTAAATTTTAAGAACAGCAGGGACTCACTTAGCATCATATAAGACACTTAGATCATGATCAAAACATCAACAATCAAAGCATCAATTATAAAGGAGCATCATTTCACACTTTCAACACTTATCAACACAGACTACTTTTGCCAAACTTCACAAAGTCAAAACTCAACCTTAAACTTCTTTTATGAAGGAACTACCTTCTCCAACATTAAACATGCTCATATACAACAATTTTGCACATATTTAAACTTCAATTAAGGCAAGGCAATTTTTTTCTCAAATTGCAAATTTTTCACAGTGAATATTCACTGTAACATTGTCAAATATACAAAACTTTCAAAATTCCACTCTTTGAGCAATTTATCAAGATGACATGATCATATGAACTATAAAACCATATATACTCATTTCATAACACAAAAGCAACAATAACCAATAGTTGAGACTTACCAAAACCATCAATCCGGATTAATTATCCTTTCTAGCCCCCAACCATAGGAAGGGTTCTTCTTGGGAGCATTAGGATCTAGGGAAGCTTGATTGACATCTCTCCCCCTTGATTTAAGGTTTGGGCAGTCCCTCATCTTGTGGCCTCTATTACCACATGCAAAACAACCATCCGTTCCGGCAAGACACTTACCCCCATGTTGCTTGCCACAAGTAGGGCACCTAGCCCTTTCATAAGAATGACCACCACCTTGAGAAGATTGATTTGGAGCCCTATCCTTGTTTCCCATAGAAGAATCTTGGGGATAAAACCTCTTCTTAGGCCTTTGGTGACTAGAATCATCCGACCTAGGTCTCTTACCCTCTTGCCTTATCTCCCTAATTTTGGACTCCTCAATTTGTTGCGCATAAACCATGAGCCTAGAGATATCCATGTCATTAAGAAGCATAGCCGTACGACACTCTTTTTCCACCAAGCTAGACACGCCCATCACAAACTTGTTCATCCTAGTCCTAGGGTTGGCTACCATGTTTGGGGCATACTTAGAGAGTTGGGTGAATTGAGAGAGTACTCTTGCACACTCATTCCCCCTTGACGGAGGTTCATGAATTCAACCATCTTCTTCTCCCTCCACTCTAAAGGAAAGAATCTATCTAGGAAAGCCTCTTTGAATTCCTCCCAATCAACTGGTCCTCTTTCTAAGGGTCTCTCACCCCTCCATTGCTCATACCACACTTGAGCAACATCCTTAAGTTGGTAAGCGGCCAATTCCGCTTTTTTCCTAGGGGTCACACCCATAGCATCTACCACCTTGAAAACCTCATCTATGAAGCCTTGTGGATCTTCATCCACCTTAGTGCAATGAAAAGTAGGAGGGTTCATCCTCATGAAATCCCGAATCCTAGAAGGGGGAGTACTAGCATTTGGTTGGGGCCTATCTCCTAGGTTAGCTTGGCCCACAAAGTGATTGTTGACAACTTGAGCTTGAGCCGTCATGAGTTGGGTCAAGTTCATTAGGGCAGCCCTCAACTCCGCATTAGTCATATCACCCTCAAACAAAGGAGCTTGAGGCATAGGAGGCACTCGAGGTCCTTGAGGTTCCGGAGGCACTTGAGGTTCTTGAAGAGGAACCTCCTCATTTTCCTCCCCTAAGCCAACAATAGGAATTTGGTCAACACGGGGAAGGACTCTCTCATTTGGTATACCTCCCTCCTCCCTTTTAGCGGTCGATCTCCTCGTATTCATGTCCTAAAAACACAAAAAGAAGAGGTTGAGAATAGACACCTTATATACTCAACTCTAAGGCATGATACTAGAATAGAGAAGAAAGTGAAACTTCTAGCATCTTATAGCCTCTTGTCCATGGATGTGTCACGACTCACACCAATGACCAAGATACTACTTGATGTGGCTTGTGAGACTTTTAGACCTTAAACTATTTCCCAAAACCTTATGCTCTGATACCAAGTCTGTCACAACCCGAAAGCACCCCTTAAAAGTTAGGGAAACCTTCGAATCATGACCGGGCGTACTTGACCCCTTTGGGTTCTCGTACAAGCCCTCTAACTAGCATTCATAACATAAAGCATGAAAAGTAGTGCAGAATTAAAACTTTTCACGATAATAATAATAAAAGAAGTCTTTTCATAAATACTAGGAAATCTTATCATCACAAGCAAACTTAAAGACACAACTTGAAATCTTAGGGACACGGCCCTTTACAATAAAAGTAAATACATTTTTAAGTCTTAATAAAGAAACTAACAAACATAAAACTATGTCCTCGAATATATGAGGACATACCTAATTCTTGAGAGATAGAATTCCCAAGCTTCAACTCCGATCCTCCAAAGGCTTCCAACCTATACTCATAAGGTATATAAAAGTATGGGGTCAGTACAACAATGTACTAAGTATGGCATATGCAAAAACATACGAAACGGGACATTTTAGTAAAAATAACTTTTAATGCAATCTAAATATAATATTCATGAATCTAGAAACAAACCAACATAAGAATTGACAATCAACACTTTATGGCAACTTTACCAAAACTTAGAGTAATCAAAAGGAACATTTCAATTAACTTACTAAACTTACAATGAAAATTAAATAAAGCATCATAGTGAACATTTTGAATTCTTACAATGGAGACCTTACAGTGAATGACACGCTCCAAGTCATATGAACTCTTTTCGTTTGAAGTTGCCCTAACCCAAGGTTATCCTAAGACTCCCTAAGGTGAGCTAAGAAGGGATTTTCATTATACCTCCCTTAAAATCACACCAAAGCGACCCTTAAAACTACTAAATCTTAGGCTTACTTCGTTGGAAATCAAATCCACTCCCTTGGCTAACATATGCAAAACACTCATGGAAATATAGGTCATACCAAGTGCAATGTGAGAGTAGCATCCCATACTACCACTCCCACTTAGTACTCCTAATGGATTCCATTTACTCAAGTACTCCACAATAATCCTCCATAACACTACACCATAGTACTCATTCACACGGATTTCATGAAGGTACTCTTCTCCCATAGTAGGTATAGGTCACACCAAGTGCAATGTGAGAATAGCATCCCATACTACTACTCCCACTCAATGCTCCTACTTGGTAACTAATGTGGATTGAGCACTTCACAACATACATACACAATTTTAACAATACACAAAATAATTAGTTTCAAATCAATTCTTTTGTGGGAGTTAGCTTAACCGACAAAGACCATGACTGCTAGACATGGAATCCCGATATTAACCCCTATCGGATGAGGGATCCTTACTTGCCTAGTGTAAGGTCATGCTTCTTAGCGTTTATATGGCTTTTCCAATAGCTACACCTATGCGGGCACATAGTTAAGGGATAAGGAGATTGTTACTAAGTAACTCACTCTCTACTAACGAGGAGTACTCATCTCAAAAGGTATTTTGGATTACAACATCTCAACTAACGAAGTGCAATCCACATCCCCTTCATATGCTCTCGGTGCTAGGCATAACTCCACACGGATTTCTCAACATAATAGTCTATCTTAGAAAGCTCACTAGGAAATGGAGAGGTTGTTACTAGACACTACATCTCAACTCACGAAGTGCGTCCACCTCAAGATTTCCCCTTTTTGCTCAACTTGACATAATACAAATCTTAAAAGAGTGTGTGCGTACATGTGCACACTTGCATATAAGCATCAGTTCATTATCATCAAGTTCTACTCATACTTTAACCTTGATTCATCAAGCTACACACTCTACATACTTCTCATAATCATATACTTCATTTAGATATAAACTAGGTCAAACATGCAATTCAAGCTACATCAAACACAACACAAGACCCATTTCCAATATATATCTTCATTTTCACATATTAGACCTTCAATATCACATACTCAAACCATACCAAGTAACATCAAGTTCATCAATTAGCACCGCCACTCATAAGGTGGACCATACCACTCAAATAGCAATTCATAATAAGAATTATACAATGAGAGCAACTCATCAACGAATCAAACCATCATTACCCATAAGCAATTTATCAATATTTAACCATATTAAGGCCCTTAGGGCAGTAGCTACACCAACATGACAAATACAAGAAGACCCAAGTTCATACCCTACTCGAATCATGCTCACATAACCCATTTTCAAGTGAAAATTTGAAGTATGCATAAACAAAAGTTTCATGGAGTTTTAACATCAAAACCATCTATTCAAACCAAGATAAATACATTTAAACCATTAGAACTTAGTTACAAGAAGACCCAAGTTCATACCCTACTCGAATCATGCTCACATAACCCATTTTCAAGTCAAAATTTGAAATATGCATAAACAAGAGTTTCATGGAGTTTTAACATCAAAACCATCTATTCAAACCAAGATAAATACATTTAAACCATTAGAACTTAGTTACAAGAAGACCCATAATAGAAATCAAAGTTTAGAAGAAGTTGAGTTTAAAACCCCCCTTTTGAAAACCATTTTTGGAAGTTGGCTTCTTGAATGGAAAGGTATTCAAGAATGGATACCATACCTTTAGGAGAAAGAAACCCACGAATTTGATGTAGAAACAAGTCCCAATCCGTCCTCCTATCCTTCCTTGACTTCTAGCTTCCAAGAGAGTTGAGAGAGTTTTTCTTGAGAGAAAGAGAGAGTTGGATCTTGAAGTGAGAGGGTCTTGTCTAGGTCTAGGGTTTAAAACTAATTTAATATAACCTAAAAACACCAAAATTATACACCTAGGGTCTTATAAGACTTGGGGTGTATTTACATAAAACACCCCAAGTTGGCAGCCTTAAGTCGTGCACTGGCAGGCCTCGTCGACGAGACCTCCTCGACGGACTGTCACATTCACCACGGACCGTCATGGGTTCCCGTCGAGGAACACTTGGCTCAAATTGGAGCCTGTCCAAGTTCCACTCTCTGTCACTCGCGACGCCCTGGATCGACGGACCATCCTGAGTGCAACGGACCGTCGCCATGGTCGTCGTGAGCCACTGATGGGCAGACTTTGCCCAAGTCTTGGGCCCTTCATCTAGGGCCCCTTGTGGGTCCTAGATGAGGTCGTGCCCGGACGTCAAACCCCTAAACTAAGTCGTCCAGGTCTAAGGAACATCCGACGCATGTTTCAAGTAAAATGAACACATAAAACTTATCCAAACTCGCCAAGACATACAAGTACATTCTAAGGCATACCATCCGAACGTCATGGACGTTTTTGGTCGATTGAACTCCAAACTTAACCAAACTTTGCACACTGCCTAAGGACACCAAACTAACTCCGTTTAACTTAAAATTAAATCAAGAAACAACCATGAGGCTCTAGTTCACCTTGGTTCATTTTGGGGCGTTATAGTTGTGTACTTGAAATCGTATGAAAGACAACCATGTGTTCGGAATTATGTGCAAGTGTGTGTGTGCAAGCATGTTACAAATGTTAATCGCACGTTAGGCTAAGGTAGGTTGTCCGTCGAGTGGTGTTGACATTGAGGAGGCTTAGACGTGATCTTGGGTGGAGTTTTTGGGCAGCAAGTCGAGCGTTTAACGTCAAAAAGGTATGGGTTCTCTTCTCTCTTTGTCCCTTTCCCAAGAGACCCCTTAAGGTTCAGATTATTCAGTCCGAAAACTAGGATTGTTCCCCCTTTGCATGCCCTTGTCACTAGCTCCCAATGAATCATAGGTTGGGTATGATTGCTAGTAGATTTAGGTGTATGTTATGTTTTAGTGATGAATATGATTATGTTTGTGTACTTGAAATCGTATGAAAGACAACCATGTGTTCGGAATTATGTGCAAGTGTGTGTGTGCAAGCATGTTACTGTGACTAAGGTCCTCGGGTTAAGGCTCCAATTTGATAATGTTATTGTTGTCATTTTACGTGCATAAACCTATGTAAATCGTGATGTTCATTAAAATGAAAGAATGGATGATTTGAGTACCAATCTTTTGGCTAAACGAATTTATGAAAAATGCACCCCAAAACGGAATATATGATCTATGAATTTCCCTAAGAGTTCAAGTGAAAGTGTTGGTGAAAATGAGTTGAAAATGACTAAATTTCCAGCAAACTTACAAGTTTGGTTTAGGCTAAATAATGATGAATAAATATAATTATTTGAGTGTAAAGGGATGAGGCCACCAGGATTTGAACCTGTGACCTCACCCGTGAACTGCCTTAAAAACGTGAAAAGGGAAATGGGGTCAAGGGGAATTGATCTTGGGTGTGCTGGGTGAAAGGTAAAGTACAAAAATTAATAAAATAAAATGGGAGGCGTTGGAATCAAACCCACGACCTCTAGGCAGCGAGTGGAAGTAAAGGAAAAATAAAAGAAAATGAATGTGAGCCGTGGGAATCGAACCCACGACATCAAGGCAGTAAAGGAGATTAAAGGATTAAAGGAAAAATAAAAGAAAATGAATGTGAGGCGTGGGAATCGAACCCATGACCTCAAGGCAGTGAAAGAAGTTAAGAGGAAAATGAAGATAAAAGAATTGAGAGGCGTGGGAATTGAACCCACGACCTTAAGGTAGGAGCTGCGAAATAAAAGAAAAATAAAGAGAGGCTGTGGGGGTTTGATCCCACAACCTCATGGTCTATTCGAATTAGACAAGGAGAATTAAAAAATAAAATAAATGGGGCTGTGGGGGTTCGATCCCACAACCCTTCGACCAAGTAGGAGGAGATTCCAAGGAGAAAAATAAAGAGGGAATGTTGATGTTGGGGCTCGATCTAGGGTCCCAATGTTATGTGGACCTAAAATAAAATAAATTAAAAATGTAAGTCTTGTCAAGGGATTCGAAACCGGATTCCCTTGCCCCAAATTCCGTATTGATATATAAGTCATATGTGAATTAAATGTTCAAGAATAATGCCGCCTACTTAGATCAAAATCGAGATCTTGGCATACATACAAGATGCATAAGTCTTGTACTACATAATCTTAGGAAGATATGAATCACTTAAATGAACTATGAATGAAGCCTCACGGCTTGTATGTATAGACCCATAAGTCTAGCATACGTTTAAAAATAAGCGAACTTAAGATGTATGTAATGAAATAATGTAACCCTAGAAGGGTTAAGTACGAGTGTAAAACACACAAAATGGCCAAGTGCATTGGCATACGATGAAATGATTATTATGTAATTAAATGATGAAACCCTAGAAGGGTTAAGTAAGAGTGTGAAACACACAAATGGAAATGTGCATTGGCACATGATGAAATGAACATCCACGTAAAAAGGGATGAGTAATTATGAAGAGAAAATGTGCTACTGTTAATGAATGTGGTGACAACATGATATGAGGCTAATATAAAAGATAAGAACAATCTCAATGAGTCTAGGTAAATGTTACCAATACGTACTCACCTATGAGAGTGTAAAGTTAATGAAGAGACCAGTCTCTATGAACACTCTAATGAAAATACTGAGATTAACACACTTAATACTAATGATGAGATGAGAAATCATCTACTGAGCTATGATGTCCTCATACTAGAAGCCAGCTTTCATGACGTATGAGTTGAATGTAATGGAACTTTATACTGAGCACCGATAGACTAGCTATGAGCGGTGATGCCTTCTTTCGGGAAGGGCGGAGGTTCATGTAACTCTCATGAGATGAGAATGTCCGGCTTGCCGGATATGGGTCTCCTTATATCTCCTAGTCTTCAAACCTATACTGCCAATATAGGGATCTAGCGGGGTTAAATTCCCATGTACGCTAGCATGTTTTGGGTCACTTTGGCCGGTGATTCCACCTTTTTTTGGTGTGGGGGAGACACTGGATTTCATGATGCTCACATGATCTATGTCGATTAAAGTTAAAGTTCCCAATGAATGAATGAGTCCAGCCTCAAATGATGCACAAAATGAAATGAACGATACCAAAGGTGTTAGGATAGGATAATCAATAGGTGAGCTAGACACAAGTAATAACACTAGGTTTTTCTTGATCATTGCACAGCAAACCCGATAAAAGTCTTAAACTACATCCTAGGTATAACTGGTGTTCACACTAGCCTATGAATGAAATGAAATGAAGTACGTATGAATGAATGAAGCAGACTCTATGTTTGCTAATGAAGACTCCCTAGTTAAGGTCCCATATGTTGAGCCCTCATTTTCGAAAGTCTTAATGTCAAGTCCATGATTCCAAGGTCTCGTGGCATATAAATGAATGTTATACAAGATGTTATGTTATATATGCAATATGATATGTGCTGTGTGCAATATGATAGGTATGATGATTTATGTTACTCTCATGGCATGACTTTCCTAATCCAAATTTGGAAAGCTCACTGACTTTCCTAATCCAAATTTGGAAAGCTCACTGACTTTCCTAATCCAAGTTTGGAAAGTTCACCAACTTTCCTAATCCCAATTTGGCAAGTCCACTGACTTGACTTTCCATAATCATGTCTTTAGGAAAGAGCTATTATTACTCATGCATGTCCTTGGTGTGTGCTTGTATATACCCATACTTAGTACAAGTGTGTTCTAATCCCGTACAACTCTATATTTTTAGGTGAAGGCACAGGTGGACGCTAGAGCTTACAGGTTGACGTTGCAGTTATCCGGACGTGGAGCTTTCATCCGGACTTGGTAGGCCCTCATGATTTCGAGGATGTCTACCGTTATTATCTAGCTTAGATGTAGGCTTTAGCTAGTGTATCATGTTCCACTAGTGTTTCTTTCGACTTTCATTTCATACTTTGTATTGGTGCCGTTTTGGCAAAAATACGTTTAATGAAATTATGAACTGTTTCTTTCATTTTATTATCTCTATATTAGATGGTTGATTTGCGAACGCCGATGATGTGAAGTTTAAAATGTTTAGCATGAAATAAGAAAAGAAAATTTTCAAATTTTCCGCTAAAATTAACCTAGATGAAGTAAGAATGACGTATGTAGGCTTGTCTGCGACCTCTGAGAGGTCAACGACGCCGTTCTCGTCTGGGTTCTAGATTCCGATTGTGACAAAAGGTTAAGTGTATATGGTTTGATGTGTGTGGAAAGAGTTTTCAAGAATCGAAAGATAGACTTAATCCGCTCTTGTGTTGACATTACCGGAAGGGACAGATGGTTTTGTTTTTATCATGATGCCTCAAGATTTTGGTTAGGATGTTTCCATATACAAATTGGAAGTTTATTGCCTACACTTCAAAGACACTTAAGATTCATCAGAAAAATATCTTATGCATGACATAGAACTTACGACGGTTCTTGTTGCCTTAAAGATTTTGAGGCATTATTCGTACGGTTTTTGTGTAAATGTCTTTACCGACCACAAGAGTTTATCAATTTGGTTTTAATAAGAACGATTTGAATTTTCTCCAGAGGTGGTGGCTTGAATTACTGATTGATTATGTCATGTGTGTTCTCTATCGCCCGGATAAACTAAATTTAGTGGTGAATGTCTTAGTCGATTGTTGATGGGCAGTGTTTCTCATTTTAAGGATCATAAAAAAATATTTTCAGTAGTTCATAGATTTTCTTAATTGGATGTTCAGTTGGTGGACTCTACCACGGGTGGTGGTATGGTCACAGTTGAGAATCTTCTTTTGTGACGAATGTGAAGGCCAAGCAAGTTCTTCATCCGACTTTGGTTGAATTTAAGGAAGCGGTCCTTAAAAATTCCATTTTTGATTTCTCCCAAGGGGGAGATGGTGTGCTTCGATACTAAGGTCGTTTATGTGTTCCTAATGTAGATGACTTGACAAAACAGTTCTTGTCTAAAACCCATCAATCTAGATATTCCATTTACGGGGAGCCAACAAGATGTACCATGACTTGTAGAGGTATATTTGTGGAATGGTATGAAGAAGAATATTATGGAAGTTTTGGCTAAGTATCCTTATTGTCAATAATTGAAAGTTGAGCATCAAAAGACAAAAGGTTTATCTCAAGATATGAGCATTCCTACTTGGAAATTAGAATATTTTAATATGGACTTCATTGTGGTTTTTTCTCTCACCCGGTGGCAAATGATTAAATTACGGTCATTGTATATCGAATGACAAATGCGCCCATTTTATTCCCGTTAAGGTTTCTTATTCGGCGAAAGACTATGCTAATTTTTATTTGAAAGAAATGGTCAGGTTTCATGGAGTGCCCTTATCTATTATCTCTGATTGTGGCACCTACTTCATTTCTCAGTTTTGAAAATCTTTCAAAAAGTGTCTTGCTACTCGTGTAAATCATAGTATGGCCTTTCATCCACAAACCGATGTACAAATGGACTGTATTATCCAAACATTGGAACATATATTGAGATAATTTGTAATTGATTTCGAGGGTAATTGGGATGACTACTTGCCTTTGATTGAGTTTGGGTATAACAATACCTATCACTTAAGTATTGGTATGCCTATATTTAAGGCTCCATAAGGAAGGAGATACAGATAACCTAGGGGATTCTTTGAAATTGGTTAATTCACCGTGATAAGTCCCAAGTTTGTACATGAGGTTATATAGAATGTTTGACTTTTTGAAGAAAAGATGAAAATGACTCAAATTCGAAAAAAGTTTTATGTCGATGTTATGACGAGAGATCTTGAGTTTGTCTTAATGATTAGGTATATTTGAAAATTTCACCTTCAAAGGGTTCAATGAGGTTCGGCAAGAAAGGGAAGCCTAGTCGTTGATATGTGGAACAATATGAGATTTTTAGGCGTATTGGCATGGTTTCATATGAACTAGACTTCCCCAAAAAGTTTGTATTGGTATATCTAGTTTTTTATGTTCCCTTTTTGAAGAAATGTGTTATATATCCGACATCTATATTTCTTTTAGAATTCTTGGAAGTTAAGGAGAATTTTTATTATGAGGAGGTTACGGTTGAGATTTTAGACCAACAAGTTAAGAGGTTTAGAAATAAAGAAGTTTATTCTGTTAAAGTTGATTGGAGACATCAGTTAGATTAGGGTAATACATGGGAGGCCGAGACGGGTATGATGTCCCGTTATCCTAATCTCTTTCCCTCTGTCCGTACTCAAGCTTGACGTATTGAGCTCCTCATGGTTTACTCATTGTGTGTCAGGTGTCATAGATATTTCCATGATTTCCTCATTATGATTGATTCATGAAAAGCTTAAATTTTGAGAAAAATGACCTTACATGATTGATTCCTACATATTTATGTCCATTTGAATTTGAGTTTCATATGGACTTCATGATATTATATTTTGAACATGCTTTGGATTTGAGTTGTTGTTTCCTCCTCGGATATATGCATTTATATGATTTCATTCATTATGGGCTGTTAGATTGAGTTTGTACCTTCCTTATGATGTCTTGAATCTCATTCGAGGATGAATAGTCCCCGGGGGGAGATAGTCTAACACCTAGGATTCAAAAAAGAGAAAATTTAGTCCTTCAAAAAAATATGGTGCAAGATCTGACATACACTACAAATGGTCCATTGTCTTACACACACACCGTAGGTAGGTCCGTGGTTGTCTAATCGATATTTCCTAAAATGTTATGTTTATGTATTTTTTTCAACGGTTCACCAGGATGCTCTGTCAATCAATTCACCAGCTGTGAATATGTTCTGTAGGTGAGTCCCAGACTTAGAGAAATTTAGAGGTTGAAAGTGGTGACCCACGCACAAGACCAACATCTCGTTATTGAATCCATGGTCCATGCTTATTGATTACGACAACGAATTCCAGCCTGTGATCCCAAATGATGCCTGAAAAGAATGGTCCATGGTGTGACCAACGTGTCGTCTATCAGTATCTACACTTATTTCCATAAGGGATTTTAGGTCTTTTCTTAATTTTTCTATCCAATACTATGTCATTTTACCCTTCAGCTAAACAAATATGCATTTACTTTTACCTCAAAGTTTCCCCAATTAAAATCATTCTCTACAATTCCTAGAACAAGAAGTCTTTCTGTCAAATAGTTATTTCTCAAGAAGTTGAATAAGAAAGCTAGGGTTTTTAATTCAAGTTTCCAATTCGATGATTGAAGTCAAGCTTTTGGCATTGAGGTTTCATATTTTTCATCCATGGAGTCCTTTCCTCCATGGAGTTCCTATGTTCTCCAATTTAGAAAGCTAGAATTCCCTAATTTAGTTAGGGTTTTCTTCCATGTCATTGGTTCTTTTCAATGTTGATTTGTTTAATTGATTTATGGCATTTTATGCATGAATTGATATAATTTCATGATTTATAGATGACTCCCCATGACCACATATCTAAACCATGCTTTCTAGATATTGATGGTTGAATGTTTAAACTATGAAAGATTAATTCTGGAATTATACATGTTCTTATGAAATTGATGAGATATGAAATAGATTGAGTTGAGGGTAAAAGCATATATGTTGTTGTAGTGGTTAATTATCGTGAAAGGGTTCTTTACATAACCATATTATGCATTAATATCAAAGGTTTTTTCACAAAAAGGATTCTAAGGTTCAAATGTTTAAAATGAATCAAGATTAAGGAGCTATTCTAAGAATGAGGCAGCGATTAACCATGACCTCTTATGAAAGACAACAGGCGAATAGCCATGTCACAAGATGTAAGGACAAAAAGTAATTACCCAAGTCTCTTAGAGAAATGATGAATAAGAATAATAGGTATTCCATGGGATTGATGCTTAGAACCGAGTGGACAAGTGGCTATTTCCCATGTCCTATAAACTATATGCCAACATAGTATTGTCTAGATAGATATTAGCTAGTGGATCCATGTAACCTAAAAGTTCGTGGTCATACGTGGGCAAGTAGGACTCCCCTTTCCATCGTTTGAGACACATGATTCTGTGATGATAGCTCAGATAGTCTTAAATGTCGGCTAAAGATAAGTATCCCACAATGATGAACAAAGGTGAGTTTAAGAAGTATCTCGCAATGATGTCTATTTGCATTGACCATGTTTTCAGACTTATGTTTTCTAACACTTTTTATATTAGGTTTTATCTTGGTCATTGCACACCACAAAAGATATATCCCTTTTTAGCATGTTTTCAAATGGTTTATGCATGTATTTAATAATTGGTACTACACATACTCTTGCCTACATTTCCCAAATGTAAGGTCTAAACTTAAAATTTACACTTCCGTTGCTAGGAATCACATATAAAAGATTGAAGATTGGTGAGTCCTCACCACTCGAGGACCGAGCTTGATTTCCTGTTGTCTTTACTTTCAGTTCTTGAACCAGATGTAAAACTAAGCCTCGATCAATCTTATGTACTAGAGTACTTTGAGACGATGTTTATATTTTCTCTTTTCTCTATAGAACATTGTTCTGTTAAAGTTTTCATTAAATATCTTATATTCTATTATCTTGTATAATGAATGCTAAGTTGCTTTTATGGGTCCTATTGGGGTCTTATACGACATGTTACGCCTAGAAGCTCCCTTGGGACGTGATACACCTATAGGTAAACCTAAATAATAGTCTGGATCAAGAAGTAACTAAAATGGGGTATTGATCAATAAGGTGAACAAACAGAAGCAAATAAATATAGACATAAAAAAGACAATCCCAGGCCCTAGCATTAATCATTAATGAAAATTCTTGTAAGAATAGCAGCACAAAGGTTTAATAATACAATAACTCAACAACCCTCTACGAAATAAAAATAAAAACTAGTCCTAGAAAACATAGAGGGAGATTAAAAACACCAAACGTCGGGAGCTCACCTCAACCTCAGAATACTAAAACTTGCTCCAAATGAGATCCAAATCAACTGTGAGAACTTGTAGTATGATCTACAACGCGTAGAGTATAGTAAGACTACCAACAATTGATACTTAGTAGTAATAAACTAATCGGTCTCCAAATATAAAGTAATATAAAACAACAATTAAATAAGTAAAGTACAACACATAACCATGAACAAATAAGGAGTACCAATATAGGGAAAATCAAACAGTTAAGCAACTAAATAATAATCGAACATGTATACACTATTATAGTCAAACAATAACAAGACCCCACAAGCCCAAAAGGTTAAAATTGTAAACCCAAAAAAAACCCAAAAAATTTACTGGTGCAAATAACAACGTATTATAGTAGTTATAGGTAATACATATGAATGTAGGAATATAGTAGAAACAATTTGAGCCATCAGCACCAACTAATGCACAACCAAGTATATCCATCTACATTATGTCCTTACAAATAGGTTCAACCCATTCATCTTCGTCCTCCTATTTGGTAGGTCACATGGACAAAGAGACTAATAAGGGACTCGTGAAGTCCATATATTGTACCTTGTCCCCGTCTAAGATTTCCAAATGTATATGTGTGTATATATATATATATATATATGTGTGTGTGTGTGTGTGTGTGTGTGTGTGTGTGTGTGAAAATTGACAAGTATACCCTTGAACTATTATAAATCATATGTCGATACCCTCCGTCATACTTTTGGGACATTGGTGCCCTTTCCATACAATGTGAAAACATTTTTATCGAGAATAGTGATGATAGTCCAATTCAGCAACTAGGTTTGCTAAAACAAAATTCAATAATATTTCATATACAATGAATTACATCACCAATAACAAACTAATACCTCACAAACACCTAGGTAGACACTACTATTGCTACAACTCTCCAAGAGCAAAGGAAACTAACCTTAAATCACACATGTCATTGGCCAAACAACATTCCAACAGTATCACCAATAGTTATATTACAAGCTCATAAATTTTTATTAAATGCAAGAAAAGAGGAGGGCTTTTAAGTAAACAAGGAATACCTAAAGGATGAACGATTTACCCCGAACATACAACCTCACAACAACCGAGCCCAAGCTAAGCCAACCCACGAATATGAAAACAATTAAAGCCAGAGAAATAACGAGAAAATACCAAAGAAAGTAATAGAACTACGTGGAGCGACAAATAATTCTAAATATCACCTAAATCTGACAAAAGTATTCGAGCCCAACCTAGGCTAAGGTCCACAGTATCAATCCTAAGGATGACAAGGATACCAAATATACTATGAGAAATGTACAAGCCTAAGCATAGGATCCTACCACCCAATACAAGTTGAAAGTTTCTATGAGAAAAAACTAATGAAAATAAGGAAGTAGTCTCTAAACCCGCCATAAACAGTCCTACTTCACATGAAAATAGTGTAATTCATACTAGACCTCATCTAATAGAACACAATAGAGAAAAGTAGATTGTGGCCTACTGAAAACTTAACTGCAAACTCTAACCATTTGTGAGACACCTACCTCTTCTCCACAATGTTGGAATTCCTCGAAACACCCAACAACGTAAACTTTTAATTACAATGAAAAGATCTATACCCATATTGCTATAATAGAACACAAACCAAAATTTAGGTTAAAAAAAGGCATTTGGGAAGTGTTGACGGAATTCAAAAATTGAACCCGTTACTAGATGTGTACAAGCTCAATAAAATTGTACTCAAAATTTGAGCACAACCAATGCTCGAGAATCCATCCAAATAAGCCCACAAAAATTAGAAATTAAGAATTACCATTATAGGAGACTTAGTCCACCAACATGGGACCTTCTCTGCGAACATGAAGGGAAATAAACTCCTCCTCTATTAATGCAGGACCTAGTCTACTAGTGTGTAGGTCGAACCAAGACCAATCTTCATGAATACAGGACTTGGTGTACCAATAGAGACAACCCAAAGATGAACCAACAAGGTTCGCATCAGCTAATCTTTAGGAGTTGAAAGTATATCGACGGGGTTCCTGGAACTCATTAAACCCACATGCACACAAATGACATATGCAACCGCACCACATTTGGTATTCCAGGTTGAAAGAAGATGTGGAAACTTCCAATAGCTTCTATCTCAATAAAATATGGGTCTTACACTCAAGCTCCATTTTATATCAAAATCCACAAGGTAGCTCTGAATTGGCCCATAAGCCTCGGGATCTGCATCAAAAGTCCTTCTAGCAGTCAATAGATGTTCCTAAGCTAAAATATTGTCATAATTTAATTTTAACACCATCTACCAAATTTTTTGATTAAAATCAACTTTAGAATCTCAAAACATGAAAACTGCTCAAGAAAGAAATGAAGGGTCTGGCTACCAAACTATCAGTCCCTGAATGTCCAAATGACTTGAGGGCTCTATAGTTAAGCTCTAAGCACTAAAAATATCATAAAATGAGGGAAGTGACTTGAACGGTCAATACATAACCCAAATGGGAGTGCTTCCATATACCTTACTATGGTATAGAACATATATATCTTATGTGGATCCACTAACTAAGCCTCAAAGGGATAAAGAATTTGAACTACAAAGTTGTATACTCATAATTTACAGTGGCACGTAGATATGAGACCTAGATTTCAAACCACATCCGAAAGTAATCTATACACCCTCATAATGTATCATAAAATTATGAATAAAATCATATTATGAGGCATTTCTCATATATATAGAAATGTATTGTTGGTGAGACTATGCTCACAATTAATTGAAACATGCTAATATTGTGATCTTTTACGATAAAAGCCAATAATTTTGAATATCATATTAGTATGTGATGGAGACTTTTAAACTTCTACCATGCATCATTCAAGTGACTAAAACTTATTTGAAACATAGTTTAGAAAATAGACAAAAAGAAATTTACCTGAAAATATCATTTCTTAAGATAATGCCCTTGAAGTTTAAATGGAAAAATGCATAGATTCTCCCCTGAACTTGTCCTGAAAAAATATGTTACACACTTAAACTATCATAATGAGCTATTAAACGACTAAAAATTGAATCTCATCTAATCATAAGAATACCACACTCAAAGTATGTGGTGTATTACACTATCTGTCATATTAGTACTACGTCAACGCCAAGTCAAAAATTATAATATTTTTATTCAATTTTTTTCCTTGATTTTGTTTATTAATGAATATTTATTTTTTTAATTGTATTTTACACTTATTAATCTCTAACTAATTATTAAAGTTTTCTAATAGTTATTAAATTTTCGTTACTAAATTTCACTCACTTCATCTCTATTCTCATCGGACAAATCACGTTCGTTCACCTTCATTATCAAATATATGTTCTTCACAACAACCATATCACCTTCAATCCTCCTTATCCTTCGTAACCTACAAACAAATATCGCAACCACCACTATCAATGTCAATTTTTTCTTCTTTACTATATTCAATTTTCTCATTTAATTTTTGTCATTTTTATCTTTTATTTATATTTTACCATGTGAATTTAGGGGGTAAATATATTTACTTTTGAGTAGTAAAGGTGTGTAATTGGTTATCATGATAGTTTAAGTGTTTAACTTACTATTCAGGATGAGACAAGTTCAAGGCAAAATTATGTTTTTTCAAAGTTAAAATATAAATAATTTCTTAAAATTTTCTTCAATATCTTGAAATTTATTTCATATAACTTATTAATATTCCAATGAATGGAAAGTAAAGAAGAACAAGTGTAGGGTAGGGCTGGTAAAAATCAATTTATTTTACTTTAACTTCTAACTGATAGGCCTATTTTTTATTTATTTTTCCCAGATCAGTTTAGGAGGTAATAAATTCACTTTTAAGTAGTAGAGGTGTGTATTATGTGTTCGTGATAGTTTAAGCGTGTAACTGACTTTTCAAGAAAAGTTCAAGCGGGAATTTTTGGTTTATCCAAGTTTTGAATAAGAATACTTTCATAAAATACTTCTTGAAAATTTTAAAATTTATTTCATATAAACCCTGAAAGATCTATTGAAGCATGCAATAAGGTTCTCAATAAATTTAAGAAAATTCGCAAACTTTTCTTTAAATCTCATATATATGTATTTGAAATTAGTAGATCAAGAGATCATGAATTAAACTCAATAATTTCTACTCATAAAATTCTAACTTGATTAGTTCCCTTAAACTAACATAATGGCATCGTTGTGGGAGAGAATGGGATACCTACAATGAAGTATTAGTACAACATACCTTTAAAGTTCTAGAAATCTTGAATAATAGCCCTAATTTGATGAGAAACCATTAAGAAACATTCTTTTTCTTCTTTTAATTCACCAACTTTAAGAGTGAATGTCATTTTCATTAATCATACCAAAAATATGTAAAACATAGAGGACTAAACTCCCTGCGCATTTATAGATTGGAACAAGCTCAAATGCATGAATAAATAAGATTTCCAAAAAACATATGTTTTTATCGTGAATTCTTTCTTAGAATACATAATTATATGTTAGAATAACAAGGAAATTGCGAGAGTGTTGTAATCTTAATTCGGAAGGAAGAAATATTGATAGATATACTCAAAAATCAAGTCTTCAACCCTAGGATTGAGTTCTTGGTTATTGTAGAGATAGGAGTAGAATTTAGTATTAGAATATTATAGAAATTCTAGGATATATATTGCAAGATCATGAAAAGCACTTTCCAAGACTTAGTGTGGTTGAACAGAGTCTTTGGGTGCAATTGTGGTCGATCAACGCGTGAAAAGTTAAAAAAGAAACACAATATTGTTTTTATAAAATCTAGTAATTTTGATATGCAACTGAAATATATGATATATTAGTGATATACATTATCCATGGACACTTTAGTGTCCTAAAAAATGATTTCACTGTACGTAGATTAGTTTCGTCGAACTCCATTGAAATATTTCACTCACTGAACTGATTCCTAAGAAGAAACAACTGTAAGCAGTCATAAAGTTTTACTATAAACTCATATTGACAGAAACATGGAGGAATCAGAAATAAACCGATAAAAATTTTACTTAGGAGGTTATGGTTAACCTACCTGTTAATATTCAGATAGACATGATCGTTTAAATTTGATATTTGTATGATGTTATGGAAAACTTTTCAAGTAAAAAGGTTATGGACTCAGCTTAGGGCAAGAGGATCCTAAGAACCTCCACTACTAGAAATTAGGCCTACGACAACAGTTTCATATGTGTTGCAATAGGACAACAAACTGTTAACATAAGATACAGCGACGGTTTGTGAACCGCCTCATTTGCTCGCGTTACTATAGCTCTATTGTAAAAATTAATTTAACGGTTCCCGAAAGTGTTGCTATAGGGGACTCTATTGCAACTGTTTTCTTTCGATCTATAGACACTATAATATTACAACAATTGTTACTGTTAACAACTGTTGCATTAGTGGTTGTGGTAACTGTTAGATAGCGTTGCAATAGAGTATGTTGCGATAGCTTGTTCATATCGCAACACTTTTTTAAATATTATGGCAAGAGTTTTTATTTATATTCCAACACTTTGAATTTCTATTGCCACCAATCTATATGAATATACAGATTTCCCCAATCGGTTGCAATAGTTCATGTTCATAAGCATTATATATATATATATATATATATATATATACATATATATCAACCATCTCTTAAAAAAATTCTCTAAATCAAATCACGAAAGAAAACAACTAATTATATCTTGGAATCATATATTATAATTCGAAATATGCTAGTCACAATATCCATAAAGGTAAAATATACCAAAACACATGTTCTCAATAGTTTGCACTTCCATACTAATAGATATTAAAAAAAAAGATTGCTGCTTAACAAAAGGCTCATATTGTCAAGAAATAAAAGAGAGTTGAGCTAAATTAATAAGATTCTACTGCTTTCATCATCCTCCTGCTAAACAAAAGTCTCAAATATATCAAGTAAGGTCTTCATCACTACTGCTTTCATCATCCTTCTGCTGGTTATCTTCTCCACCCACAAAAGACCATAATTAAATGTGTATTGATGGACATAACGAAAGACCAAAGTATACCAAATAATTTCAGGGGAAGGAATTTTAACAAGCAAACAGGAAGGGACAAAACCTTCAGACTTTATTGAAACACCTCCAATTCACCATGAGTACTTGTCAAATACAAGCCATGGAAATTATCAAGGTGGACCAAAACCAAAAAATGACTAGTACAAAATAGTCCTTTGTGTTATAATGTTCATCCAATATTTTGGTCAGCAAATAGACTGAACATTACTCCCTATGTCAATTCTATTAACCGAGCATGAAACATTATTAAAGAAAATGTGTCATTAATCACATGCACACACCAAATACACTAGTTATTGTAACTGATGCTTTATTTAATCACTCAGTTTCCACTTAGCCTTGAAAAGAAGTCATCTCAAAAAATGTCACTTGAAATGGAGTCTATGAAAATAGTAAACAAAATAACAAGAAGCACCTTTGCAAATGAAAAACACAACAGAACGTATTTCGTCAAAACACTAAGAGCAGGAGAAGGAAAAACATATCTTCACCAAGTAGACATAGACCATTAAGAAAAACACAACATAATAGATATTAACATATCCACTAAATAAAAAGGAAACTAGTGGGAAAAGCAAGTCTTTTCTGATCTCAAAGTTCTTCCAAGTATGCTATTCTCTTTTTGAGATTAAATGGATTATTTAATACTAACAGAATAATGAAAATGAACAAACAACAAGAAATACATAAAAGGAATAGCTGGAAGAGGTGTACAAGGTTAGGTAGGTGCGCAAAACTGTGCAAGAAATAGAACAGGGTTACTCTCAAGTCAAAAAAGAGCTGAAACATGCCTATGTTTTCAATTAAAGCAACTGTTTTGAATAAGAGAAGAGTCTAACTCAACTTCAGGAAAAAGATCTCTAGTTAATATCCACAAATGGATGTTACTACTTATACCTGAAGTCAAGAAAGAAACAAACTACGAGCAGGAAAAAAACAACATAAGGCAGCATAGTCAAGCTAGATGAAGTTCCAATTCATGTACTACACATGCAAATGGATGCTATACTAAAAAATGCATCATAAATCACACACACACCAAGCACACAAGTTATAACTTTCCAGAACATCATACAGACTCCAGGCAGGTTTGAGACTCATAGTTTTTCAGATTTGCCAGGTCAAGCAAGGAGGATTCTTAATTTGAAAGATTCTCACAAAATTAATCCTCTGTCAACACATAAGGAAAGAATCATGAATTCACCAATTAGAAAAAAGGAGTTGTTTTTCATGAAACACACAATAATAGAATATTGGAGACATGTTCAAGCAACATCAAAGGATCAATATTCTAAAGTCGCAGAAACAGTCCAGTACTTTAATTTATGCTAACTTTTGCTAGTCTAGAAACAACATTGATACATAGACATAGGCAACACATTCAAACAGTCGCAAAAACAGTCCAAAAATAGCATTGATACATAGACATAGGCAGCACATTCAAACAGTTGCAAAAACAGTCCAGAAACAACATTGATACATAGACATAGGGAGCACATTCAAACAGTCAAAAAATAGTCTAGAAACAACATTGATACATAAACATAGGCAGCACATTCAAACAATCGCAGAAACAGTCCAAAAACGACAGTGATACATAGACATAGGCAGCACATTCAAACCAAGCTAGTGTTGAAGTGAAGAAGAAGAAGAATAGTAAACTTCATACCTTGATTGTTTTTGCTAGAAGATGAACGATTTAACGCTTGCATATCTTCTTGTGGTGACTGAGCACCCAATGAGGCCAATGTGGTAGCATATAATTAAAATCCTGGGTACATACGATTAAGTCGTCCAAGAATATCATTTATAACTTCTTGGTGTATGTTTTTTTTTTGTTCTAATTTTTCCGTCATCCTTTGATGCATCCTCTCTTCCAATTCCTCCATTATTTTCCATCCTCTCATCATTAGAAGTTAAACATGGTTCAGGAAGCGCTTTCCTTTTCAAAGTACTTTTGGTAACTCCTCGTCCATACAATCTCAGGCTCCCTGGATGTTCCTTTCCCATGACTGCTGTAAAAACATCAAATGATTGATCTTTATCTTCACTCTGTCGACCTGGCAGTTTCTCCATTTCAGCCTGCAAATCAAATTCAAATAAATAAAATGAATTATTTAAGAACAAATAATGTATCTTAACGACCTTATAACCCAATAAAAGTCATACAATTTTACTAATTAAATCTTTGTTGGAGTCCTTGTATACTCGACCAGGTTTTCTTGATCTTGTAGCCACAAAGAGTTCTTCAGATGACAGCTCATTGGACTTTCCTTCTCTTTTTCCTAACTACATAGAGTTGGTATTAAAGATTTTTTATGGCAACAAGTTTATATTTAATGATTAACAGAAGAACATACCAAATTATTGTGTATCACAACAAAACTGGTTTTACCAGCAGTATGTCAATTCATCCATTTTTTTTGTTTTTTGGTATTTTTTTCACTCATTTCCTGTAAATAAATGAGTTTGTAAATTCTACGTAAACTTGAAAATAAATCAAAAATAGAAAATTCAATCAATAAGAACTTAAAGTATAAATCTAACCTTAAATTTTTCAGAGGCCCAATATTTGAGAAGATCCTTAAAATCAGATTTTGAAACATCTTTGGGCTTATTTTCCATTCGAAGATCATCCTTATCATATGCTTTATAATGTTTCTGATACAAGTCATTCTTATACTTTATACGAGCATTCTTAACTCCATCCAAAGCCCATAGTTTTGCACTTTTAGGAATTTCATATTTCTCCTACCATTTGTTCTTTATATTAGTAAAAAGTATGAAAAGTTTATAACTGAAATTGGAAATGGAGGAACTCATACCTAGGTATAATCAAACAAATCATATTTTGTGTCCATATTCTTCCAATTATGAATATTTAGAGGACAAATCATCACATTCCTTGCCAAGGTTCAAAGAAAACTCCCCAACTCTGTTACAACGGCATTAGTAGGACCAATGGGTTGATTGTACCAATTCAACACAACCAAATTACGCTCTTTTCGCCCATGTACACTTTGCAATACTCTACTACCTCTTTTCTTTTTTTTAGTCACAGGGCCTACAATAATACAAAGCAAAGTTAAACAACATAGAAACAATGTTAACTGATTTTACAATTCCAATACATTTAAATATTTAGAAGTGAATTTATATATTTTTACCTAGTTCTCCTGATATATCATTTTCTTCTGAATTTTGTGTCTCTTGTTCCATTTGGTATTGTATATCGTGTGCTTGTGCTACTACAGTGGAAGAATTTATAGGTGGTTGTGGCACTTCTTTTTGCACAACTTGTGCTTTTAAAGTGGAAAGATTTGGAGGCACATGTTGATGTGATTTCTGCATAGATCTTGCTATTAGACTGGAACAACTCTGAGGCATTTAATCCTTTTTTGATTGTGCTTTCAAAGTACAAGAATTCTGGGGCTCTTGTGGCAATTCTTCTTGCAAATATTTTCCTACAAGAGTAGAGGAATTTCGCGGCAGAATAGATTAAACATTCCCTTTTGATCTCAGTGAAGAAATCCTTTTGTGAGCCATGTATGTTAGTTTTCCAGCTTGCACATATTGTTTTCCTTTTCCTTTTTTATTTTGTTTTGAAGTCTCTTCTTTTCTCATGACTATCAAATTTGTCAAGATGATATATATGAATAAGAACGAGTTCTTGTTAAGCACAATATAAGGTACCTTACATGTGTTTCATATACAATAACAAGGCTATGATACTTAAGGAACACATACCTTCCTGTAGTCCTAGCCTGTCAGTTTTGTTGTTGAGGCTCCCTTTAATGATTTACTAGCTAGCCTGCAAATAAAGGGGTATCACCTGTAAAATTGAAACAAATGAGAATATAATTTTAAGAAAAAAGAATATTATAAACATGTATTTCTAATGAAAAGATATTTATCTTTCACTCAAAATAAAATATACGATGTTAAATATATATTTATAAGACATTCAAAAATTATTTATCAATCATCCGCATCCATCCAATCCCAATCAGTATCATCAAATTCATCCTCCTCTTCCGACGTTCCCATAGTTGTATCCACTGAAAATTTAGCATTAGATGGCATATAACCAACATCAACAGGAGTATCGTCTCTCGACCATCTCATGTCAACATCGGATAATCTATTTGAGGGACCAATGTCTTCACTTAGCTCTCTCAAAAATGTATCTCCAATATTAGGACAATTTTCTTCCTCCAAGTCATACAAACCAATAGGCACTTTATTTCTTGCATAAAAAACATCCTTCTCAATTGGATCCGCCACATAAAATACTTGATGCACTTGAGACGCCAACACAAAAGGGTCATCTGTACTTCGTGATTTGCTAAAGTACACACGAGTTAACCCATATTCATCTATCATTATGAAACCAGTCACATCTAAATAGTACAACACTAAAACAATTCTAATAATCAACCTCAATGATATCTTTTATAGCCCCATAATATATGACCTCTCCATCAATGGGATTCTGATTTCGAGCACTAGCAAAACTATGAGTTGTCGCTGATAAAGTCACTCTACTATTTTGAGACTTGCGTGAGTAATCACGTTTTAATGTATGAAATCGGTATCCATTAATAAAATATGCAGTATATCTTTTGGTTGCCACCCTATTAGGCCCTTTAAGTAGCCATCTTAACTGATTAGTCACTTCAACATTTTTAACTCTGTCTTTGAACCATTTGACAAATTCCTGACAATGACTCTTTCCTCTTCTCCATGGATTTGATCTAATATTACTATCAATTAACATCTTATGCTCCCTGAAAGTATGAATAATGCAAATTTGACTATTAGGCATTTATAATTGAAATTGTAAGTGCCTTGTTATAATTTTAAAAAAAGAAGTTTAAATTATATATAATTACTATGTTTTTATCTTACTTGATAAATTCTTCCACTGCTTTATCACCATTATTAAGAGAACATATTGATGTACTTCACTAGATAACTCTAGATCCATAGTAAAAGTCTTTCCTTTTTTCTTCTTCCCATTTCCAAATGGATTCCCAAGCTTAGGAGACAAAAGGGACAAATCATCTCCATCTTTTTCAACATCCTCGTTATCCTCAGTTCGGTACCTACTGAAAGGTGTCTTCACTCCATAATGTGGGTATCTCTAACCAAAGATCAAGAACTCTTCAACATCAAACCATCTGTTATACAACCTTCTGGATAACGTCTATTATGAACAAGACCTTGAACTTACACATTTTTCTCTAACCGAAATACATCCACCTTAGATGAATTGGACCACCCAATCTAATTTCATCAACCAAATTGACAGACAAATGTTCCATTATATCAAAAAAAGCTGAAGGAAAAATCTTTTCAAGCTCACATACAATTTCTTTGATTTCAATCTATATTGTCTCAAGATATTCTCACCGTATAACCTTACTGCATATAGCTTTAAAGAAGTTCTCCAACCTAATCAAGGTTAATGAAACATTTTTCGGCAATCCTTTTCAAATCATAATTTGGATCAAGTAATGCATTAAAATGAGCATCATGGCTTTTGTACCCTGATATTTTCATCTCATCCACATCCACACGATCTAATATGTTTGAGGCAAATCCTTTTGGTCATTTTGCATTTTTTAAGACAATGCAAAATAATCGTTTTTCTTTTGGCTTCATGGTAAAACAAGATTTAGCTAAATGAGATTTTCCATTTGTATTATCTTTCCTTGGATGAAGCTCCTTACCTATCCCCATTTCTTGCAAGTCATAACGAGAATTAATGTGATGTTTTGACTTTCCTAGGATATCTAATAAAGTCCCAAGCAAACTATCACATATATTTTTCTCAATATGCATCACATCAACATTGTTACTAAAATTAATATGTTTCCAATATTGTAATTCAAAAAAGATGGATCTTTTCTTCCATGGACGCTCATTATTTCGACCTCTTTTCTTGTTGGCCTTCCCAAAAACGTTATAGAAATCATGGAAGTTTTCAAACACTTCTATGCCCGACAAGGATGTAGGTGCGGGTCTATTATCCTCCTCTCCATTAAAAGATTTTTTGTCTCTTCTAAATGGATTATCAGGAGGCAAAAAAACCCTGATGACCTAAATAACACATTTTACAACTATGTTTGAGATATTGCGAGCATGTGTCGTAGTTACACGTGGGGCACACTAATTTTCTCTTAGTACTCCATCAAGAAATCATTGATAGCGCTGGAAAATCCTACATGTCCACTTTAAAGCTGCACGCATTTGAAATATTTGATTTGTATAAGCATCATATGTTTCTATCCTGAATTCCAATATTTCCTTCAATTCAGCAATTAATGGTTGTAGGTACACATCTATATCCTGTCAAGGAGATGATGGCCCTCGAATTATCATCGACAACATCATATACTCTTGCTTCACACAAACCTATGGTGATAAATTATAGTTCGTAAACATAACAAGCCAGGTACTATGGTAAATGCTCATGGTTCTAAATGGATTGAAACTATCAATTTAAAGCCCCAATCGAACATTACGAGGAACATTTGATAAGTTTGGATGCATATAATCAAAATACTTCCAAGCTTCTCCATCAGCAGGATGCCTTAAATTCCCATCAGTAAGTCATTCGAAATCATGCCATCTCCTTGCAACATTTGTTCACAGACATATAAACATTCTTTGAAGTCTAGGCTTTAAAGTGAAGTACCTTAAAATCATTGCTGCTGTTTTAGAGCATGCATTTGTCGTGCCATCACCCTCATTTGACCATCTCGAAGATCCACACACAGAGCAATTATCTTTCTCTACATTTTCATTCAAAAATAACATGCAATCGTTAGGTTATGCATCTATAATGTCATAGCCGAGACCCAAATCTTTTATCATTTTTTTAGCTTTATTGAAAGACTCGGGTAGTTAAGCAAAGGAAAATTCTTCTTTTAACAAGTCTAACAGATCAGTAAAAGCCACATCACTCAACCCATGTAGGGATTTAATAAAGTATAACCGGATGATGAAACTCAACTTACTAAAGTTCTCACACACTAGATATAACTCCTTTTTTCCTTCATCCAGTAATTTAAAAAATCTCTTTGCCTCTTAAGATAGCCCTTCTCTCTCTCCCTCTCCATGACTTGTTTCACCCTCTATATTTCGAAATGCATCATGAAGTAGTCCATCAATATCATCATGGTTGCGTGAAAGTTGTGTATTTCATGATGAAACTCTCTCCCCATGAAAAATCCATTTGTTGTATCCATCCACAAATCATATACAATCAAATACTCCACCACACTTTTGTAATGCCAATAACGATTGATGCATTTTTTTGTAAGGGCATAATATTTCATTTCTTTTTGAAGTTCGTTGAAATGTCTTATCAAGAAAATCATTCACTCCACTAATACATTTATCACTGCACCGTTTCATACTCATCCAACTTCTATCTAAAATATCCATTGATATCTAGTGACACAAATAGATAAAAAAAATCAAATTTTTGATAAACTATGAGATAAAAAAACAACTATGTTTTACACATGAACATATCTCAAAATGTACATGTAGAATATGTAGTTTAAAACTCATAGCAATAAGAATTCAATTTACAACAAACATTACATAGTTTTTATTAATATATGAAACAAATATCAATGTTCCCGTTATAATTGGAAATATATACAGAACACTGGTCAACATGATGTGTCAAGAAATACCTTTAACAAGTTTATCATGATTTTAAATTTGTTATTAACGACTTATATATGGACATTCAAGAAATGAAAAATGGTCTATAGACGTACGAATCGCCTTGAGGATTCAATTCTTTTCAAAAAAAGTATCCCCACTGATTTTCTTTTGGATAAAATCAAGGCAGAACATTCCTTAAAAGTGATAAAACAGAATTTTAACGCAAATAATATTGATCTAGAATTTTAGGATGTTTCATATTTTCATGTCAAAAAGTCTAACACCAACAGTGAAATTCAGTTTTTCCCACTTTCATGCTAATGTATCTCTTGTTTCCTGTTGCTCTATGTAACTCCTTAACAATAATGAAACCGAAATGTAAGACCCCCAAAATGAGTTAGGGTGTCTAGATCCTAAAGTGTTATTCTTAGTGTTCTATTGTTTTAGAATGACTCATAATATGGTTAATAGACATTGTGCAAAGTTTGAGTTAATTTGGAAGTCAAACGTCAAGGGAGGACCAAAACGTTCGATGATTAGTCACCTACGTGCCTCATATGTCTATGCATCCTTATATGTGTATGAATGAGCTTATGAAGTCTTAAAATGAGTTTAAATGATGTTAAATTGTATCATATGAAGTTTTGAGAAGTTTGGAGGTCAAACGTCCATGAACGTCCAAGACGTTCGAAAGATAGCCTCGAGACATGCATTTGTGTGTCTTGATGGGGTCTTGCATGTTTGGACGTGTTGCTGGTGTTTGTTTTGGGTGAAACTTATGTGTAATGTCTACAACTTATTAAGGGTTGTATTTACGGTTGAAACATTTGGGTACGACTTCTAAAGGTCCCCACAAAATGCCCCACAAGAAAGACCCAAGGATGGTTGAGACACTATCTTGGCAGTGTCAATCGACGGACCAAACGATGGCCAGTTGGTCAACCAACGGCCGGTTGGTGAGGTCTCGTCGATCGGTACTTAGCTTGGGCACGTCTCAAGCCAAAAATTGGTGAAGGACAAATCGACGGAAGCCAATGCACGGCCCGTCGACTGACCAACAGTCAGTAGATGGTTCCATAAATAGTGGCCTGCAACCTGTGCCAGCGTACTGTTTTATTAAAGGGGTGAATAGGAAATTTACCCCACATACTAAACTGACTCTAATTGAGTTATTTACCTAATTTTGGGTGTATATAAGTCATCAAACACGTGAACCTCCCAGTTCCAATCCCATACACACGTAAGAAATCTTTCCCTCCAAAACTCTTCTCCCTAGAAACCTTCATTGTTGTTGAAGCTCAAGAACATCTTGGATCTTGGAATTGCATGATTTATTCACCAAGTTTTAGAGGTCTTCATGTATATAAAGGTATGGTGATCTTCATCTCTAGTTATCCTTCCATCTAGAGAGTTAAATCTCAATCTTTCAAAAGAGAAAAATATGGCCAAACATGTTCTTCTTCAGTCTGCCATGGGTTCTTTCTTAAATTGATTTTAAAGGCATAATATGAATATGTTAGTGATCATCTACTAGTTTGGACGTGGTTTTCAATCCAATTACATGATGAACCCATGCTCTCTCAGAAACTCGATTTTAGTCTATGTATGGCTTTGTGATCTTGATTTGTTATCGATTGAATTGTGATTCTATTACGTTGAAGTGGTTATATCTAGTGTGTTTTACATGAATTAATGTTGAATTGATGTTGAAGGATCCATATGGATGAATGTATGAAGAATTCCACATGACTACTATATGATCTATGTATTCACTGTAAGGTTTGCTTTATGTCGATTGTTGTAAGACTTTGGATTACGTTAAGTTGCTTGTAGCTACTGTTTTAGGTTATATAATGATTGAATTATGGATAGGAATCTAGTATTATCAAATTAAAGAATGATTGGCATGTATTGATCTAGTCATTCTAATCTATCGATTAAAAATACTATGTATGTGATGTGGTCTATATCTTTAGATTATGTGAAGCATGATTTCGTTGAGTAATGGTCTAAATTAGCTACTGACTAACATGTACAATATAGTTAAAATATTATTGATGATCAAGGTGTTAGAGAATCAATAGTATCGGCTAATTCCTCTCTAGTCTAGTGAATTAATAAGCCTAATGCCTATGTTGGAAGCTTGATCTTGAAGTGCTTTAAGCATGATTTCGTTATGACTAAGTGTATGATTAGATACTTCCTTTGATAGATATTATTCATGAAATATTATCTATAATCCATGTTAGTGACGTTGGTTGATGGTCTATATCCTTCTACATTCTAACATGTTAATGATATGTTGCATTAGTTTGTAGTATGGCCTTGTAGTGACTTGTGCATTATTTGTTATATGATTATTATGTTTTAGCTATTGCCTATACTTGTAGTATTGATTAAATAGTAGTAATGATCAATGATGACCAAAGTCTGAAGGATTGGTAAGAATGCTTATCTCTTCTACTTTTCTATATTAATGTAGTTGATAAAGCTTTGTATGACATTGTGTGGTATGGTCCATTTATGGTGGCGGTGTTTACTTTATTGTCATTATATATGTGTTGACCATGTACTTGAAGGCAAATTGATGAACATATGAACATGTGCTCATGATGATACTATGAGAACTTTATGCATACTTTCCTATTCTATTTGTGATCTAGGTTGTGTGGCTATTGTATAAGCATGTGTATATCCATGTTAGAGTAACGTATAGGTGCTGCCATTGATGTGTTAAAATGGTTAATAATCCCTTACCTATGTACCCCTATGTGAATGCATGAATAGTACATGTTAGGAGTCTTAAGTGTAATATGAAGTTGACTTGTCTCCTATGCTATTGGGTGTTGTGTGGTCTATGCTTGAAAGAGTATTATGGTCTAAGAGGGTGGCTGCCTCAATTTGTTATTGATAGCCATTATGTGATCATGTTGACCAATGTACACACACACTCACTTTACATGCATGTTACAAGTAGTATAGGTCATGGTGTCTAAATGAAAGGTAGTTCTCTTATTCACTAGTGTCTACTACTATGTATGTTAAGATGATGTTTAAGAAAGTATGATATGTGTTTCCTTATCTAGGATGACTTGATAGGTGTACTAGTATGGGAAAGGGTATGGGATTTTCTATACATTGCACATGTGTACCTTGATAGGATAGTTCTTAGGTTTGGTTTTTATGTGCATGAATTTGAATGTATGGTCATGTGTGGTTTTAAGGTGTTATGTGAAAGGATTGTTCACATCTATGTATACACTCACACACTTGTATGATGGTCTAGTAAGTAGAGGGGCCTTTAGAGGGGTGCCCAAGATTACTCTAAAACTAGATAGTAGCTTGAGTATGCTATAAGCATATGAGAATCAAATATTCTAAGCCTGTATTTTATGAAAAATGTAATAATGCCTTTTCAATAAAAGTGAACTTAACTTAGCACCGAGAGAACTTGACATTGAGAGGTGTTGACTTTCCCTTGAGGAAAGTTTCACCATTTGTCCCTTATAGAGTGTTGACTTCCCTTTGAGGAATATTAACCTATGGACCCACATGAGGTTTTCACTTCCCTTTGAGGAAGGGATCACCCATGTTTTCCCATGAGATGAGGCCCCAATTGTTCAATGGCATGTAGAGGGAATTACCTATCTCTTAGTTTCATAAACTGTGCTTGCCACATAGGATCTAGCAAAGTGAATTCACTTAAGATGCTAGGATGTATGTTAATGTTCTACCTTGGATAGGTAGTAACACCTTCCATTTGTGTAAGGATCTACCACACCAAATTCCATGTTTAGAACCCATGGTCTTAGTGTCGGTTAAGGCTATAGTTTCCCTAAAGTAAAATTGACAATGGAAGTAAATCACTAGGATCATAACTAGGATGACTTAAGGGAGGTTACTTAGGATAGGTGGGAGTAATTAACCCATCTATACATTACACATGTAGCTCCTTAGGAAGTCCTAGAGAGGTGACCTAATGTATATGATTATGATTATGTCTTTATGCATAGAATGTGAAATTTGGTCGACTTGTTATGATTATGTGCATGGTATGTTTCTATATGTATGATGTTGATATTATTGACTACATGGTAAAGGTCTTGTATTGACATGAATGAAGTTATATTCACTTACTTATTGATGTATGAATTGGATGGTAACGCTTGTGGTCTTACGATAGGTTTACTAAGTATGTGTGAGGTTATGGGGCTTCACATATACATTGCACTAATAGATTTAGAATAGGATTTTGAGTAAGGTTTTATAATGCATGAATGTGAAGTGAAGTTGGTATATGTGCAAGTTAAAGGTAGTTACTGTAATTGTCCTATGGTATTGGTTTAAATATGTGTAAGTTGTACTATACTTCTATGATGATATGTGTTGGATTGTGTAAATGATATGTATGTTTCCTTGTGGCCATAAGGTGATGCATTGCACAAAGTATCACTAGAGGGTTACTTGGGAAGTTATTGAATAAAAGGAAATAAAGCTCACTGTTAAGGGGAAAAGACCTCACTGTAATGTGACTAAAAAATGTCATAAATTCTATATGTGATCTTATGTAAAGTTTTTCTTTCGAATATGTTTATATGAAGTATGTGAATGATATAAATGTTATTGAATTAAGGTTTTATGATGATTTACTAAAAATGGCATAAGGTATGATTTCAAAGAAAATGTCCCCTTTAAATGCATGTTTTTGCATGGTTGCCATACTTAGTACATTCTTATGCTAATCCCATTCTTCTCTATTTTTTACACAAAGTGTAGGTTATGGATGCTTAAAGGATGTCTTGAATCGTGAATTCACAAGCTCAATGAAAGGAATCCTTAAGTTCAAGGATCTCCTACCTCTGTCCTTAATTTAAAGTCTTTAAATATTGTATAGTTATGTAATGTGTCTTATGGGCCGTGTCCCAAATGTACTCTAATGTTGTTGAGTCTTAGATGGCAAAGAGACTTAAGGTCTAAATATATATTATGACTTATGTTCTATCTGTATATGGGATGAAGTTTCTAGCATATGATGTGCTATGAAAAGTTTTAAATTTTCATTAAATTTTCTATGTCAATGCGATGAATGATAATATGGGATTGTATAAGTTCCGAGAGGTCAAGTACGCCATGTTACTTATAGGGGGTGCTCCACGGATGTGACACAAAATTTCTCACATAGCTACTCAAGCGAGAGGTGAAATCAAAGAAGACATCATCAATGCAAAGGTAATCAAACCCGATTGAATGACTAATGGAACAACAAATTCAACATCAATATCAAGAGAAATAGGTCTAGAGTAAACAATTTTACCATAATTACCAACAAAACTTTAAACCCACAATAGATAAAACTTAATGGGAAAACCCTACAATCAGGAAAAAATACATCAAATACACTAACTACACCTAAACTATTAAAGAAAAAAGAAAAGATTCAAGAAGAAAACCTCAATAGCTCAAACTTCAAGTTTCTTCAGCTATAACCTCAAAGATGTCAGAACAGAACCTTTAGTTGTTGAAGAAACAAATATCAAGATTTCTCATATTCACAAGTAAACCTTCAGACCTCCATTGCATTAGATTTCACAACAATTTCTAGAGAGAATAGTAGCAAAACTCAGTGCCTGTCTCTATAGTTATCCAATTCTAATAATTGAATCAAATACCCATGAAACAACATATGTAAATAGAGAAAAGAAAGATACACACAAAGAAGTCATTTTTGAGAACTGTTACCAATATGTCTCTATTAAGTCACTCGTTCATTATTCAAATCATATTAAAATACAACAGAAAGAGTAGCCCTGCTTTAAAAATTTCAACTTGAAATCCAATAAAAAAGAGGCCCAAAGTTCAACTTGAAGTTATAGACAAGAAGAACTTACCATAATATTCATATTCGTGCACATTTGGAGCCAGTAGCACATTTTAGTACCCACCAGTAGCACATTTTAGATTATTCCATTTTCATGTTAATTTATCTCTAATTTCCTGTTGCTCTAACTTAAATCATCAAAAATAATGTAAGTGAGAGGTGAAATCAATGAAGACTTCATGAATAAAAGGGTATTCAAACCCGATTTATTAACTCATGGACAAGAAATATAACATCAATTTCAAGTTAAATAGTTCTAGAGCAGTCAATTCACTATAAATCCAAAAAAATATTAAACCCACTATAGCTACAACTTAATGAAAAAGAACCCACAAATAGAGAAACTGATCAAATACACTAACCACACCCAAATATTAAAGACAAAAGAAGAGATTCAAGAAGAAATCCTCAAAAGTTAAACCTTGAAGTTTCTTCAGCTATAACCTCAAAAATTTCAGAACAGAACCTTCAGTTGTTGAAGAAAAAACATCAAGATTTCTCAGATTTCACAAGCAAACCTTCAGCCCTCCATTTCCTTCGATTGCACAACAATTTCTAGAGAGAATAGTACCCAAACTCAGTGTCTATCTCTATAATTATCCAATTCTGATAATTGAATAAAATACCCATGAAACAACATAAGTAAGCAGAGAAAAGAAAGATACACACAAAGAAGTCATTTTTGAGAACTGTTACCAATACATCTCTATTAAATCACTGGTTCATTATTAAAATCAGATTAAAACACAGCAGAAACAGTAGCATAGCTCAGAAAATTACAACTTGAAATCCAATAAATTAGACGCCCAAAGTTCAACTTGAAATTACAAACAAGAAGAACTTACCATAATATTCAAATCCCTGCACATTTGGAACCAATAGAACATTTCAATACCAACTAGTAGCAATTTTTGATTATTCCATTTTCATGTTAATTTATCTTTTGTTTCTTGTTGCTTTAACTTAAATCGTCAACAATAACGTAAGTGAGAGGTTAAATAAATGAAGACATCATCAATAAAAGGGTATTCAAGCCCAATTGAATAACTCACACACAAGAAATATAACATCAATTTCAAGTTAAATAGGTCTAGATTAGTCAAATTCACCATAAATACAATAAAACATTAAACACACAATAGCTAAATCTTAATGAAAAAGAACCCACAAATTGGGAAATACATCAAATACACTAACCACAACCCAAATATTAAAGGCAAAAGAAAAGATTCAAGAAGAAAACCTCAAAACTTCATACTCATAGTTTCTTCAGTTGTAACCTCAAAGATTGAAGAAGAAAATCTCCATTTCCTTAGAATTTAAAAGAAAACATACAACCCTACATTTCATTAGATTTTATAGGTGATTTGAAGAGAGAAAGAGGTTCAGATTCGAAGAAAAAAATGAGTTTATATTTGCCCTAAAATCACAGACATGAAGAACTTACCATGTTCCATTTTTCACTTCTGCTAAGCTCCACAACTTCTATATTCCATTGTTCTACTTCTGCTAAGCTCCACAAATGGATGAAAAATTAGGTCAAAAAGAAGAGGGGTGGAGATGAATGTTCTTGTGTTGTGCTTGTGGAAGAGAAAGAAAATGAGCAAATGTTTGGCTCGTTCTATCGATAAAGAGAAAAGTAATTTTACATTAAAAAATTAATTAATAATAAAATAGAATGAAAAGTTTTAGCGGGGTCAGGGAAAATAATAGAGGGAAATTATGGAGGGATTTAATATATAATTGTTCCAATAGAGTATTATTCGCAGTAAATGTTGCCATAGATTATTTTATGGCAACGATTACACTAACAGTTGCAATATAGAGGGTCTATTGCAACGTTTTTCACACAATGGCAATGAATTTATTACTTAGCCGTACCAATAATATCCAATCCTTTTGGCAACGACTCAAACAGTTGCAATAGACCCTCTATAGTAATGGTGGCTTAAATGTTGATAAAAAATCCGTTGTCATAGCGCTAATTTCTGGTAGTGCTAAAATCACTTCCTACACTTGGTAATTAACCTTAACAACCATGAAAAATTAGAAATCATTCATTACCATTTTCTACGCACACAACAAATATATAACACCTTGTACTTTTGTCAGTATTTAAGTGTGAGTCAACTTGAAATAGTCATAACATTAAGCACATAAATAGTTAGGTGGCCCATGTGGGATCAAATCGAAGGTCATTAACTCATCCTTCCAACGCCACCGAGTTTGCTAATTTCTAATTTTGGATAAAGGAGTTATTCCGGTTTGAGTTCATCTTGTCTAATTAATGCAATTCATACATTTTAAGGAAGGGTAAATTGGTATTTACCATATCAAACTAGACTAAAACATTTTTCTCACCCAAAAATGGATCTAATCTGTTTTATGTCTAACTCAAAAATACATTAGGGTACAAAAATGGGTTTTCAGGGGAGAAAAGAATAGGGTTTCAAGCACTAATTCAAGCTTAAGGATTTCCGCCAAGAACATAGTTCTTTGAGGTATGTAACCCTTCATAGTGTTGGATTTAATTGCCCTCACTACAATCATGTAATTGTACCAATTATTTCTTATTGATGTTGATTATAGAGTTATTAAGTACTTCTTGAGTTTAATTGATAATTTAGGCCTTTGAGTTCTTGAGTTTATCGTTTTGCGAATGATTTGAGTCTCTTGGTAGATTTTTGTGTGAATCTCATTGAAATGTTCTGGGGTTATAAAATTTCATAAAATTGAGTAACAGAGATGCAGTGGTATGAATCATGTCGAGTTTGATTGAGGAAGAAAAGATCGAACAAAAATATGTGTTCAGGTCCATGTCGCAGAGGTGCTTCAAAATTTCAATCTTCATATTGTCACCCCTTCTACTCATCACAGAGAGTATACAGAGTCTTCTACCTCAAAATTTAATTTTGCGACAAAAATTTTAAGACATGAGTAAATGAGTATGAGGATGAGGAGAGTTGAGTTTGATTTTTCAAAATGAGTATAAGGGAACTACGTATACCCAAGAATGTAATACTTTTATATATAAAAAAGGAAACCATGGATTTTTCTAAAAACGTTTATGATAAGTCTTGAGTACCTCTTTTAACAGGATCTTTTGAGTAATTATCTCAAATTGAGGAAGAGTTACCTTTTGGAACATATGAGCATGAGTTATATGATATTAGGAGTAGTATTGAGCACTGATATGGGGATGAGTTCAAAAAACTCAAAATCATCATAAACAATGTATGCCAACATGGGTAAAGGATCAGACTTTCTAGATGATTGCTTATTGATTTTAACAATAGCTTAGCGGTGTCACTCCTCAAATCCCAATAAGACAGATAGGCACCCGATTCCATAAAGGCCCGAGAGAACTAACATGTAACCTGTGCTTACTATGCATATAACTATGACAATCTTAATGTTGTGACAAGTTCGCATGGGCTGCAGCGATAAGAACCAACTTAAGTAGACACAAAATATATATACAAGACTAGGACGTTTAGGCCACAACTCGTTAAGACGCAACTAAACCATATACTTTAGTATACAAAACCTCTAAAGGATAGAAAACCTTATAGTAGGTCGGGAAAGGCCCTGCCTTTCCCTTATCTACAATACATACCAAAATGAATCTATCAAGGAGTCAGTAAAGCTCCTAATCAACGTGCATCTCACCAAAAGTAGTTGAGTGTTGTGTGCTCCTATTGAGGAGGTATACTAGCTAGAGTACTTGTGCTTGCAACATGAAATGCAGCGTCCCCTGCGAGGGACGTCAGTACAAAAAAATGTACAGAATATGTGAGAAAATAACATATATAGAATAAGAAATCAAATGGAACTGAGTATCAATATATGTGTGCATAAAGTAGAGTAGAAGATCACCTTTATTAATTCTTGTGGGATCATGTATGTTACATTCGTGCCTTTACCTTTTTTGTTTGTTATGATCTTTATTAGACATGTGATACAAATGATTAGTTGATTAGTGGTAGAAGAGAATAACCCATTCTAGGCATTTTAACCCCTGGAATGCGGTCATCATAAATACACAAATTGGGATCAGACCATTCTAGGCTTATGCCCCTGAGCTGCCACCCTTATATACCATTTGTTTTACTTAGATTCTTTAATCTTTGAGATTGTTCTTTTGGTGGTCATAATAATTTTTGAGATTTGGAAATACGGACTAGTGGTAGAAGACAAGAAAATAATACTTCAAGGCAGTAAGGATGACATAAAGAGCTATTTAACATCAATGAATTACTTGTGAGCTTAAATGACACAATTTACTTTAACTAACTACGAGGAGGATTCACTAACGTTGCTTTTGAAAATACCTTTTCTATACCAGCACATGGGAGGATAATTACAAAATTATAGAGTAGTGAACATATAATGAAGCCATTCTATGCATTAAGGAGAGAGGGAAATATTGTTAGCTATTTGGAGATCGTACGCTGCCAGTATGATTCCTTTACTAGGAATAGAACTTAGGAAATTCACTTATTGGTATTAATCGCAAGTATCATATTTCATGCTGAAGAATATGAAACTGAATAGCCTTACATACCTTATTCTCTGACCAATACAACTATCACGATTAAGCCTTCCTTTTTGTGTGCTAATATGTTATGTAAGTCATGATTAAGCTAAGGTTAGCAACTATTCATATTAAGGCCCTCGAAAAGAGTAGCTAAAAATTTGATGGAATCCCATACAACCCTTACACAAGAGATTAACCACCACACATTTCCTCTATACATTGATACAACTTTCTACATCCTTTGCAAAGATACCCAAGCTGCCCCCAACAACAATATACATAATGCAGCAACTATCAATCTCAAAATCCTTCAGCATAATAGGACAATATTGATGTAAGGATTTATCACAATAAATGAGTGCTTGATAAATATATACAAAATTATCCACCCCAAACTGGTATTTAAAGAAAGGAAAAATTAGGCAGTAGTCTTACTTTAGTTTTTGGAAATTTGTCCTCTAAACTTGTACTTCAAGATCTGAAACTCTCCTTCAAACTTTTACTTGAAAAGGGGACAATACTAAAGAACCCTAAGGTGTTTTAGGTCTGCTTGCTGAATACAAGAGAGACCAAGAGAGAACCTTAAGAAATCTAAAATTTTTACAAGTTTAAAATGGAGCAAGAGATCTGATCTTTATCCCTTTATAAGGGAGGTGTAATGGCAAACTTTCTTGGCCAATTTTGGGACATGTATTGTCAAGTAGGTGACCCACCTACTTGTACTTTTAACTTGGGCCTTTGAGGACTTCAACACTTGTTGGGCCTTACTATTAATTAATTCTCTATTCATGTCACTTTGGGCTATAATTAATGCAAGTAGGTGATCAACCTACTTGGACTTTTCACTTGGGCCTTTCTTTTGAACTTAAGACTATTGGTCCTTGGCTGCCCATTTTCCCCTTATTTTTTCTACTTAACTTAGGTGGTAGTGTTCTTAGTTCAATTACATGGTTACAAAAAGAGTCTTAGTAGGTGATGCACCTACTTGGTCCTTTGGAATGGTCAATAAGTAAAAGTTGGTGATGCAACTACTTGTCACTACTAGCTTAATTATGTCAAGCAAGAACCTCAATTTTTTATTCCATTTTCTAAATAATAATCCTTATTTCTTTAACATAGCACTTAGCTTTCAACTTTAAGCTCAATTACCGCCTTACTATCTCTCGTTTAAAAACATTCGTCGGAGTTAACTTTCAGTACACATGCTGAAATGTGAAAGTTGTTACATCACCTTCTGAGGTAGTTTAAACCAACACTAATCGTGTAAGAAACATGTTACCTCATATATACAATAAGGTTATGTCAAGTATCACATGAATAGAACTAGGATATACATAATACTGTTATATCCCTCCTCCCTTAGAAACATTCGTCCTCGAATGTTATAATGATTATCCATCCCAAACAAGTTCAATCCGAAGTTAGTACTACCATTAATCACATAATACATGTAGAAGTATACTTACTTGTCAGCGTCTAAACTAAGCCTTTTCATCTTTCTCATGGATCTGAAAGAGATGATGATACTTCAATTTCATTGTTTCTTCCGCTTCCAATGTAAGTTATTCTACTTTTTGGTTCCTTCATAATACTTTAATAGAAGATACCTCTTTATTTCTTAACTCACTAACTTGTTGATCAAAAATAGAAATGGGTACTTCTTCATAAGTGATATATCTAGTAACTTGTACATCTTCTATAGGAGTTATACGAGATGGGTCACCGATGAATTTTAGAAGCATCGAGACATGAAACACCGGATGAGCTGATGAAAGATCTTGTGGTAGCTCTAACTCATAGGCTACTTGGCCAACTCTTCAGATAATCTTATATGTCTCTATATAGCGGGGACTCAAATTACCCTTTTTGCCAAACCTCATTACCCCTTTCATTGGAAACACCTTCAACAAAACCCAATAACCTATAGAAAATTTTAGTCCTATCCTTCTAGCATCAACAAATGTTTTATGTCTACTTTGAGTTGTTTCTAGCCGCTGATGTATAACTTTGACTTTTTCCATAGCTTGATGAACAAGATGTGGCCCAAATAAGGCAGTTTTACCTATTTCAAACCCCCCAATTGGGTATCTACATTTTCTACAATATAAAGCTTCATAAGGTACAATTTTAATACTTTAATGGTAGCTATTGTTGTATGCAAACTCGATCAGCGGAAAATAATCTTCCCAAATACCTTCGAAGTCAAATATACAAGCTCGAGCATATCCCCAAGTGTGTATATTGTACGTTTTGCCTAACTCTCTGTTTGAGGCTGACTTGTTGAACTTAAATTCACTTGTATTCCCAAACTCTTCATAAATGACTTCCAAAAATTTGATGTGGATTCATCTCCACTATTTGATATTATAGTGATTGGCACTCTATTTAATCGAACTATCTCTTTAATATACAACCCTGCATACTCTTCAGTTGTATACATAGTATCCACCGATAATAAGTGCGCTGCTTTGGTGAGTCTTTCAACTATTACCCATATAGAATCAAAGTTCCTAAATGACTGAGGCAAACCACTGAGAAAATCAATGTTGATCATGTCCCACTTCCAAATTGGAAGTTCTATACGTTGCATATAACCTCAGGGATTTTGGTGCTCTACTGTTACTCGTAGACAATTTGGACTGTGAGCCATGAATTATGCAATGTCCTTCTTGATGTCCCCCCACCAATACATTTTTTCTATTCATGATACATTATAATTGACCCCGCATGGACAGAATATCTCGAATGATGTGCTTCCATCATAATCCTCTTTATTACTTAATCTACATTAGGTACACACATCATAATCCATAGAAGATAGAAGTCAAGAAGGATCTAGGAGGGATGTTGGTGGTCGATTTCTTCATCAAAATCATTTGGGTTTCTTCTACTTAAGGTATGGGATCCATACTTGAACTCTCTTCCATTCATGGAGTCACTTCTAATGGATTTTCAAAAAGGGTTATCAACCCTAGTTTCTTCTATCTTCATTTCTAAATATGGGTCTTGCATGAAAACGTGTTGAATGAGTTAAAAATGATGTTTCTAATGTTAGTTGATGATTTTAATGCGAAAACTTCAACGAAAAGATGTTAACGCTTTTTATCAAATTTTGGCTTAAGGAATGGGCTAAATGAGCATGAGTTGGTAGTCTTTGAGCTTTGGATTCCTATGGTTGAAATTGTGGTTTAGCTACTGCCCTAGGGACTATATTATTATGAAATGTTGAGTAAAATGTTATAGGTGATGGAAGCCTTGATAAAATGGTAAGTTGGTTATGTTGTTTAGTTTTAATTTCAAAATGCTCTTCAGTGATATGGTCCACCTTCTTGGTGGAGGTGTTTATTGAATTTTATGAATGTGAAGTTACTTGTTTATTGTGAATGAATCCATGAAGGCTTGTCATGTGAAGTAAGATGATAATGATGTTAGTCTTGTTAATAAGGCTTATGGAGCTTAAGATGATAATGATGTTACTCTTGTTAATGTGGCTTATGGAGCTTATTATGAGAAGTATGCTAGAGATTATGTCTAAATGACTCATATGAATGTGAAGCTACTTGTGTATTGCGAATAAGGCCATGAAGGCTTGTTATGTGAAGTAAGATGATAATGATGTTATTCTTGTTAAAATGTGCTTTATGAAGCTATCATGTGAAGTAGGCTAGAGAGTATGCCTAAATGAATTATATTATTATGTGAAGTTTGTAAAATGTGCGATGTGATGAATGAAGGTCTAAAGTATGTATAGAAGTTAATGTAAATTAAATTATGTTTATATGCAAGATGTGTTCACAAACTGATACACTTAAATGAATGAATGAAGTTAATTTAAGTAAAAAGGGGAGTTTTGGGGTGAACACTCTTCGTGAGTTGAGATAAAGTGTTTAGTACCAACCTCACTACATCCTAAGAGCTTTCTAAGATAGGTCGAAGGATGAATACCCTTCGTGAGTTGAGATGTGGTGTTAAATAGTTATCCTTAACCTATATTATAAAATGTTGAGAATCTGTTATGCTTAGCACCTAGAGTATACGAAGAACGGGTGGTTACACTTTGTGAGTTGAGATGTTGTATGACAATGTACCTCTTGAGATGAGTACTCCTTGTTAGTAGAGAATGAGTTACTTAGTAGTAATCTCCTTATACCTTAACTATGCACCCGCATAGGTGTAGCTATTGGGAAACCCATGTAAAAGCTAAGAGAATGACCTTACTGTAGGCAAGTGATGGTCCCTCATCCGATAGGGTTTAATATCAAGATTCCATATCTAGCTCTCATGGTCTATGTCTGTTAAGCTAACCCCCACAAAAGTAATAAAAGTACTAAGTCTACTAAAAGAGTGTACTACTTAGGGTAGGTAATGGAATGTGACACTATCTATCCATTGCACTAAGTAGGCACTCCAAAAGGGGAGTCTTGGTAAGTCTTATGTGAATTGAATGAGCTAAGTCTTCTAAAAGAGTGTACTACTTAGGGTAGGTGGTGGAATGGGAAGCCATCTACTCATTGCACTAACTAGGCATTCCGAAAGGGAAGTCTTGGTATGTCTTATTTGAGTGTTCATCTAATGTCTTGTTATTCAGTGGTGACTTCTTCTCCCGAGTGGAGTAAGCCTATAATGGGTAGTCTTAAGGATCTCCTTGGTGTGCATTGAAGGATATGTATGGGAGTTTCATTCAAGTCTTACTTTGGAGGGCCTTAGGATAACCTTGGTTAGGGATACTTCTAAGGAAATGAGGTCATTTCCTCTTGGCAGTTCCTTGGGAGTTCAATATTTTGGAGTTAATTTGGTTCACTGTGAAGATAAAATAGTTTACTGTAAATTTTGGGTAGTTCAATGTAATGTGTCTCTTTTTGATAAAATTATGGAAATCCTTCTCTAAGTGTTAAATGATGTTTCTTATGTTGTTTTGCTTCTAAATTCATTAATGTTTTACTTATTTGGCATGAAAGTCTATTTATACTAAAATGTACCTTTTTGCATGTTTTTGCATATGCCATACTTAGTACATTGTTTTGTACTAACCCCATACTTTTCTATATTTAATAAGTATAGGTTGGAATCTTTTGAATACTATAAGGCGAAGCTTGGGAATCTACTCTCTCGTCCTCATATATTCGAGGGCATAGTCCTATTTTCTTAGTTTCAATCTTTAAGACTTATTATGTATTTCTTTCAATGTAAAGGGCCGTGTCCCTAAGATATTATGTCGTGTATTTAAGTTAGTCTTGTGACGATGAAATTTTTGTAGTATTTATTAAGGACTTCCTTTTTATATTAAATGTCGTGAAAAGTTTTACATTTCATGTCTTATGTAATGAACGATAGTTAAAGGGCTTGTACAAGACCCCAAAGGGTTGAGTACGCCTTGTCATAACCCAAGGGTTCTCCCTAACTTCTAGGGGGTACTTTGGGGTCGTGACAGGGAAGCAATGGAAGAGAGTCCTTCAACAAACCTTCTGTAATAACATGCCAATCCAAGAAAACTACAGATCTCCATAGCGGCTATAGGTCTTGGCCCATTTTTCACGGCTTCTATATTATGGTTATGAACCCTTATTCTTTCATCGGATACAATATGACCTAAGAATTCCATAAATTTCAACCAAAGCTCACATTTAGAGAACTTTGCAAACAACTTAGGATCACGAAAAAATTGTAAAACCTGTCGCAAGTCATTAGAATGTTCCTATTTTGATCTTGAATACACCAAAATGTCATCCATGAACTCTATAAGGAACACATCTAAAATGGCTTGAACACCCTATTCATAAAATCCATAAAATTTGTTGGTGCATTCATTAGCCCGAATGACATTACTAAAAACTCAAAATGACCATACCGTGTTGGGAAATCTATCTTGGGTATATATTTGTGTTTGACCCTCGGTGATAACCCGAGCTCAGGTCGATCTTTCAAAATCATTTAGCACCTTGTAAACAATTAAAAAAAATATCAATTCTAGGGAGGGGATATTTGTTCTTAATCGTTACCTTATTCAACTGACAGTAGTGGATAAACATTCTTAAGGAGCAATATTTCTTGCATACAAATTAAATTGGTACTCCTCGTGGGGACATACTAGGCCTTATGAATCCTTTTTCTAAGTCTTTTAATTGCTCCTTCAACTCCTTTAAATCATCCAAAGCCATTCTATATGGGGGAACTGAGATTGGTTGAGTATCTGGGAGCGAATCAATACCAAACCCTACTTCTCGTTCTAGAGGAAAACCTAGAAGGTCATCAGAAATACATCAGGAAACTCATTTTCTACCTGAATGGATTGAAGAGTTTGAGGTAATGTATCTGTATTTTTCACTCTCACTAGATAACATATATATCCTGGCGACTTCAGCTTCTTTACCTTAAGATAAGAATTAAATTTACCTCTTGGTTCCCCAATAATTCAAGGACTGCCTCTTGTGGGAAATGGAAATGCAATATCTTAGTTCAACAATCTACTGTGGCATAACAAGAAACTAGCCAATCCATACCCATTATAACATCAAAATCTACCATTTATAACTTAATAAGGTCATCCAATGTATCACGATCACAAATAGTTACTATGCAAATACGATAAACCCTTTTAGCTATAATAGACTCACTAATCTGTGTAGACACTTCAAATGGATTAACTTATAATTATAGTGTTCTTTTGAACTTTTGAGCAATCAATGGAGTAACATATGATAGTATAGACCCTTGATCAATTAATACGTAAAAAATATGTGAAAAGATGGACAGTGTACCTATAAACACATCCGGCGAGGCTTTTGAATTTTTTCGATCCCTTAGAGAATATGTGCGATTCTGACCTTCACTAGAACTAGCTGCCCCCTAGGTCCTCTACTACGACCTGTAGGCATCTATAGTCCCCTACCTAAAAAAGGTGTTGATGAGGTCGATGCAACAAGTGATCTAGTCAGTAGTGCTACACTACCCACAACCCTACGAGGGCAGTTTCTGATCTTATGCCCTGGTGTACCACAACAAAAACAATATTTGTCCAAAACCTGCATGCTCCTAGATGATTCTTCCCACATTGTTTACAAGGCTGTCGAGGAGGCCTTTTTTCGCTTGTACTTCCCCGATCTTGATGACCTGCTATTTGTGAACCTTGGTTCACTTTGTTGCCCCTAAACGCTTGGAACTGTGGTGATGCACTAGTTGTGGAGTAAAAATATGATGTCCTAGGTGGTCTATTAGAGAACCGAGGCCTAAATTCACCTTGGGATGGTGTAAACTGCCCCATGGATGTGGCCCTCTTAGAATGCCCTGTTTCCGACTCTTGTGTCTTTCTTCTTTGCCTTTGATCCTCTAAATTTTGCGCAAAAGCATGTATCCTTGCTACATCCATATATTTATTCAACGAAGCAATGTTACAGTCTCTAACCATATATGAATCTAATATATCCACATATTGATGAACTTTATCCTCAATAGTAGCTACTAATTAGGAGCATACCTGGCCAAGGAACTAAATTTGAGACTCTACTCTCGCACGCTCATACTACCTTGGTGGAGATTTAAGAACATATCCGCACCGACCTCTAGGATCTCCAATGGAATATAATGGACAAGGAATGCCTTTTTGAACTCTTTCCACGTACGTGAAGGTGCATATGTTCCCCTAGATTCCTTTCAAGCTTCATACCACAATATAGCCACACCCTTTAATGTATATGTTGCTAGCTCAAGTGATTTGTTACCACTGATACGCTCAAATTACACCTCCCTAAATAAGTATAATCGGTCGTATCAAGTAAAGAACCCAACTATTAGGTTGCGGTCGATCCCACGAGGAAAACAGTTTAGGCTTAACTTCAATGTACGATTATTACTATTAAGTCAAGTCGTTTCCCAAAATAGGTAATTAAAGGGGTGGGGTGGGGGTTTGTGAAACAAAAGTCGTGTAATATCCCTAAGTAAATCAACTAACGGGAGTAAATCTTTATTGTTTATCAAGTTGTGAGAAAAACTAGGGTGTAAGTGTTCCCCATAGGTTCATAACGCCGTATTTCTAGCTATAACAATTCTTCCCTAGTGTTTTTGCATGCAAAGTGATAAGTTATGTATCTATAAATTCTTGGTCTGACATTTACAGAATTTCACTCGTACTTTGGTCCGACTACATATATCTAAGTTACTAACCCTTACCTTTACTTCATATTAAGCATCATATTCGATTTATGTCTTAGTTATTACTTCACACCAATCAAATTAGCCTATTAGATAGTATCCCACTAAATCTATGTTGATAATTCTTTTCCTATTAACTAACTCCTTGGTCCGGGAAGTAGCAATAAGGCGATTTCTAACGTGTGCACTAGTTAAAAAGACTTCTAAGAGAAAGAATTATCAATGCATGCAATAATCTATTTGAGAATTGTTATTAAGATAGGTTTACTTTGTTAATAACCCATGCTTCCCACAACCGTAGTTGTGGATTTAGTTACTCATGCATAGAAAAACACAATTAAAATTTGATAAAAAATAAATCATGAACTTACTTTGACAAATTCGAAAAAAATCCAGAAATTCAACTTGAAACAACAAGAAATCACTTGAAAACCAAAGCCAGAAATTTGAATTAATGCAAAAGTTGCAAGAACAAATCTCCAAAAACAAATTAAGAATAGTAGTAATAGAATCCAACCCCAAATACGAGGTTTTACACCCTATTCATAACAAATATTGTCCTAAATTAAAAAGGAATTCAAATAAGGAAAGTTCTCCAAAAATGAATCTTCAATCGACGACCCCCACAGAAACGATAGACCGTCGACTGCCTTTGTAAGTCCATACTTAGCATCTTTTTCATCCTTCAAGTGACATCTTCTCTTATTCAATCGACGGACCAACAGCATGTTCCGTCGATGCGTCTACGATCCGTCGATGCCTTCCGTCGTTCCATACTTAGACTTTCTTCAACTTCGGGTACTAGGACTTTCTATGATTTTATCAACATTTAACAGGCGACGGACCGTCGATCCTTCTGTAGCCCTACACTTGGTCAGATTTCCCTGAGTTTCTCCAGATGCCTGAACTATCAGTCACGGTCACCATCTATGTTGCATCGATGGCCTTCGTGGGTCACCTCTGCACTAAATCTTAACTGCCTTCTGTGTTTAGGTTTTGGACACCTTTCCTGCAAAATAAAGATAAAAACATGTTAAAATTACTACAAAAAGGCTCTAGACACACACCAATCTTAAGGAAAATGAATTAAAATTACCGTGAAAGCACGGTACATCAACACCCTCAACTTAAATTTTTTGTTTCTCCTCAAGCGACGCACTATGACTCAACACAACACTTTGTACAAAAGTATCATCTTTTAAGCTTTTACAAATACATGGCTATCAATCCCAAATTTTTCGTTGCTTTCATGCATGCTTCTACTCTTTGGCTTGATAAGCTCACTCATGTGGATCAGACATGACATAAACTCACCATGCACCGCCACCTCTACTCTTTTGTCTCTCTCCAAGGTACCAACTTTTCGATATTGCAACTAGTGCCCTCACTTCAAAGGAAATACTCAATTTTATCACATTTAACTTCGGGTACAAGGATCATTATTCAACACTCACGATCAAAACGAATTCACACCTAGTTAGTACTTGTCGTGTAACATTTTGAAATCACAAGACGTGTCACTAAGCCTAGCATAGGTGTCGGGAAGTCTAGACACTATTTTTAAGGTTAGTTTAATGAATTTATGTCACTTAGGAAGTTTTGGAACCAAAATGTTCAAGAACGTGCATGACGTCCGAAAGTTGGTTCAAAGAGGTGCTAGTGTGCCTTGACCTATTTGACTAGTTTTTAAGAGTTGGAATTTAACGAAATCTAGTGAAAAGTTATGTAACACGTGTTAGGTATGTTTCATGGTCGAAACGTCCGGGTACGACTCCCCAAGGACCAACCAGGGCCCTTGAGGAGGACCCTTACGGAACTTGGCAACATTGCCTGGACAGTGTGCATCGACGGAACGGCCTACGGTCCGTGTGTGGACCAACGGACCGTTGGTGCCTCCATTGACCCACACTCGGCCAAGTATTGGCAGTGTGCATTGACGGGGCAACCCACGGCCCGTGTATGGACCAACGAACCATTGATGACACCGTCCCTCCTCACTTAGACAAACCTTGGTAGGGAGCAATCTACGGAACCACCTATGGTCCGTGAGTGGACTGACGGGGTGTAGATGCCTCTGTCATCCCACACTTAACCTTGAGGAGGAGGCCCTCGTCTGCACAAGTCTCTGATCGAGACGACGGATGTGCAGTACGGAGGGGGACCAATTCGTCGACTCACAGACGGACCGTCGACGGGGTCTCGTCTGTGAGGGGCCTTAAGTTGTTGCACGTTTTTTATTATTAAGTTGTCTAACTAATGAAATGATTTAGGGGTTGGTTAGGGATTAAGAGGAGACTAATTAACTAGCTTAACTCCCATATAAAATCCCCAACCCCAATTAAACTAATTAGACTCTACAAATCAAACTCTCTATGTTGTCTCTACTTTCTGTCTCTATTGGAAGACTCCATTGAAGCTAAGTCTAGGAGGTGAATTGGGGGATGGAAAGGGGTGAATTAATCTTCACCTTTGAAACCTCTTTCCTCAAAGGGTTCATTCAAATTGATTTCAAAACTAGGGATTTCTAATGGGTTTCATCCAATTCCGAATTTGAAGTTATGAATTGAGTTGTTGACGTTTCCTTTAGGTTGTATTGAGTTGATTAACATGTATTTTAACTTGATTATAGTAATTGATGATGGTCTTGTGTAAATTGGAGAGTATGTTCCCGAGTCTCTAACCCTAAGTTGTGATCTTGATGCATATTGTAGTTTTAATCATTCAATTGACTTGGTTAGGGGTCGAATCACTTATAGATGATGTTGTTTATGCTTTTTATGAATGAATTAGGATGGTGAATAGTCTTTCATTGTATTTTTTGATAGGTGATCTAGGGTTTGATTAATTGACTTAATCCTAAGCTTTGATCGACTATTGGATTATGAAGTAGTGACTCTTCTATACTTGTGATTATGGTTGTTATTGAGTATGGTGAATTGATGACCTAATTGGGTTGCACTAAGGGTTGATGGTAAGACCTTGATAATGATGAATTGTGAAGAAGACCTGGTAAGTCTTGTGACCTTATCCTTTGATTCAATTATGGTTAGTTGTGATTAGGTCATGATGATTGTATTGGAGCATGCCTTGATTAGGATTGATATGGTGGTATGATGTTGAATTGAAATGTCTTGTTATGGTTATGAGGTTAGTTAAGATTTAAAGTAATAAGGGTGATGATTTTTTCCAAATGTTCTTTATTATGAAAGGCTATGAAGTGTTAACCTTACTTATGTGAATTGTGATGAAAGGCTTCTACTCATGCAATTCCTATTGAGCTATTATGATGATGGTTACACAAGGGCTAGACCCTATGACCTAAACTAAGCTAATATTGATGAATAAAGATATTAAAGACATTTTAATAAGGGACTCTAGTTTAGTACCGAGTGATCTTGTATGTGAGAGGGTGACACTTTCTCACATAGGGAAGGTAGGGTTCACTACGGTTATGACGGGGTGGATGCCTCATGACCCAAATAGGGTGTAGAGTGATGTTTCCTATTATTCCCCAAGTTCCATACTATGTTGCCACCATAGGAATAATAGCTAGTGGATCTACCTAGAATGCTACTTTAATGTTAGGTTTTACCCACGTCGGTAGACCACATTCTATCGGTGTAAGGTTTCATGACACCGGATTCCACATTAGCTCATGTGGTCTATGTCGGTTAAGGCAAGTGTTCCCTAACATAAAATCAAGTAATGATGTATAGGCTAACTAATGTGACTTGAGGGGTTTGACTTAACTTAGGTAGGGGTATGGGACTCTACCTATGCCTTGCACTAGTTTGCCTTGATAGGAGATTTAGGAAGTCAATATTATGTATGTAAATGATAATAAAGGTAAATGAATTTACATGATTATTATGATGCTTATGAACATGCAATTGGTTTTTATTGTTAAAGTATGAACCTATGTGTGTTGAAGTCATGTTATGTGAAGTAAGTTACTATTTATGATTCTTATTTGGTTACTTGATTAAGTAGGGTTATGGGGCTTTGCTTGGTCATCACACTTGTGGCTTTATAAGGGTTATGTTTGGTTGTCTTGCTTTACTATTCACATGATTAACTCTTACTCATGCTTGTAATGTGATTACTTCATATTAGAGTTTTATGAGATTATGGGTTCAAATATGTGATATGCATATAATTGCTTTGGTTTAATTGAACAAGTTTAAATGGTTGGTCTAGTTTATTGATTGTGCATAAAGGTATAAAATAGCATGATTTAACTAAATGCCCCTTTTTAGCATGTTTGATTGTTATATGTGCATATGGTCTCATACTTAGTACATGTGGCGTACTAACCCCATTTTCTCCCTTTTTCCCAAACACTTTAGGTTCCGGTCGTTGAGGTTTGGTTCGAGGCAATTGAGAAGGAGGCTTGGATACTGTTATCATCCAAGTGGTAGGTCCTCATTTTCCTGAGGATGATGCCGATATTCTACCTACGGATTTGCTTAGATATTATGACATCTATGTTGACTCTATCTTTCATTTGAAGACAAAGTTGTATAAAGCCTATATGTGGCTTACTTATATTGTTGTAAGGCTATGCCCATGTTGATATTGTCGTTCTAGATGGTTTATGAGATGAGATGGATTTTATGACTCTAATTCTATCTTATATATGTGTATGAAATAAAAGTAGAAGACTACGTAATCTTCATATACGAACTGGTCTATGCATACTCGATATTAATACTATTATGTGTATGTAGAGGTCTATGTAAACCTCCAATTAGATATAGTTAAAAAAATTTAGTTTTTCCGCCTATTTTAGCCAATGAATGTTATGATTAATGCTAAGGGATAGTCTTAGTCCTCAAAGAGGACGACGACACCGGTTACGTCAAGGGGGTGCTCCCCGGATGTTACAAACTTTGTATCAGAGAATGAGGTTAAATATCCTTGATAATAACATCTCTCTCAACCACGCCTATGTAGATTCATACTCATAATTGTGAAGTGCGCCACACTTATGAATAGGAACCTATATGATGCTTAGGAATATTTCTCATTCTTGGAAATCCAATGTCGTGCCTCTATAGTAACTATTATATGTTTTAGTCTAAACCTTTTATTTTGGTTATAGGCAACGAATACTCAAAGGAATGCGGCTAGGAGACTTGAGGAGGAGGTTGCTCCTCCCGTGTTGATCAAGATCCTCCACTTGAAGAGGAGGTTAATATTGAGCAAGTTCTGGGTAATCCTCCTCCATTGACAGATGGAGACCTAAGGGCTGCCCTTCTCCAATTAGCTCAAGCCGCTACCCTACAAGCTCAAGCTATGACGGCCCACGCCAATCGGGAGATTGCACCCCGAGCCAACTTACAAGTCTCTACTATGTCATCTCGTTTGAGGAACTTCACTCGAATGAACCCTCCCACTTCCTATGGGTCTATGGTAGATGAGGACCCCCAAGAGTTCATCGATGAGGTGTATAAGTTTCTCTTTGCCATGGGGTTATGTTTGAGTGAGAAGGCCGAGTTAGCCACATATCAACTCAAGGATATGGCTCAAATTTGGTATGTTCAATGGAGGGATAATCGGCCTCTACGGGGTGGATAGGTAACTTGGGAGATTTTCAAAATGGTATTTCATGATCGATTATTCCCTAGAGAGATGAGGGAGGCCAAAGTGGTGGAATTCATTAACCTTCGTCAAAGAGTTATGAGTGTTCTTGAGTATTCTATGAAGTTTACTAAATTGTCGAAATATGCTCCTTCCTTGGTTTTGGATCCCAGAGATGAGATGAGCCGCTTTGTGATGGGAGTATCGGATGATCTACAAGAAGAATGTCATTCCTCCATGCTTCATGATAATATGAATATCTCTTAGGTTATGGTGCATGCAAGACAAGTTGAGGAAGCTAGGACTAGGAGAAAGGCAAGAGATGCTAAGAAAACAAGGTCCTTTGAAAGGGATTCTTCCAAGAGTACGCTTGAGATTCAAGACAAGCCTAGGTTCAAAAATAGGTTCTCTAATCAGGTTCCATCCAAGTTCCCTAAGACTCGTGATGATAAGGGGGCCAAATCGAGAGTTCAAAAGGGGAAGAGTTGTAATTCACCAAATGAGAAGCCTACATGTGGTAAGTGTGGAAAGAAGCATTTCAGTACTTGTCTCATTGGGACGGATATATGCTTTAGTTGTGGTAAAGTTGGGCACAAGGTTTGAGATTGTCCTAACATGAATGGGCAAGAGAAGAGTGGACAAGCAAGTGGTTCTAGTGATGCTCCTAAGAAGAACCGCTGCTATGGTCTTCGTACTAGGGGTGAGCAAGAGACCTCTCCCGATGTTGTGACCGATATGTTACAAGTCTTTTCTATTGATATTTATGCTTTACTTGATCCGGATTCTACTTTGTCTTTTGTTACTCCTCTTGTAGCTAAAAAGTTTGATACTTTACCCGATATCATGCATGAGACTTTCTTAGTGTCTACACTGGTGGGTGAGTCGGTTGTTGCAAAGAGGGTATATAGAAACTGTCCTATCAAGTTGCCCAATAGAGTTTCTAATGTTGACCTAGTTTAAACAGATATGCTTGATTTTGATATTACTTTGGGTATGGATTGGTTGCATTCTTGTTTTGCCACTATTGAGTGTAGGACAAGGGTAGTGAGGTTTAATTTCCCAAATGAACCCATTGTTGAGTTGAAAGGGGGAAGTTCTATTCCTAGAGGTCGTATCATTTCTTGTTTGAAGGCTTGCAAAATGATCTCTAAGGGCTGCCTATATCATATAGTGAGAGTCCAAGATCTTGACTCCGAAATTCCTCCCATTGAGTCGATCCCCTTAGTGAGTGAATTTATGGAGGTTTTCCGTAATTACCTTCTCGGTATTCTTCCCGAATGGGAAATTGATTTTGGTATCGATTTTCTACCGAAAACAAACCCCATTTTGATTCCTCCTTATCGAATGGCTCCGGCCAAATTGAAGGAGCTGAAGCCACAACTTAAAGATTTTCTAGACAAGGGCTTTATAAGGCCTAGTATTTCTCCATGGGGTGCTCCGGTCTTGTTCGTGAAGAAGAAAGATGGGTCCTTGAGAATATGTATTGACTATCGCCAACTCAACAAAGTCACAATTAAGAACAAGTATCCTCTTCTTCGGATTGACGATTTATTTGATCAACTCCAAGGGGCAAGCTACTTCTCCAAAATTGACTTGAGATCGAGGCATCACCAACTAAGGGTGAGAGATGAGGATTTACGAAAGACGTCTTTTCGGACTCTCTATGGCCATTATGAGTTTCTTGTTATGTCCTTTGTTCTCACTAATTCTCCAGCGGCGTTCATGGACCTAATGAATAGGGTGTTTCGAAGTGACCTAGATTCATTTATCATTGTGTTCATTGACGACATCTTGGTATACTCGAAGAATGAAGGTGATCACATGAGTCATTTGAGGGTGGTATTGCAAACCCTTAAAGAGCATCAATTGTTTGCCAAGTATAGCAAATGTGAGTTTTGGTTGAGGTGTGTGGCATTTCTTGGTCACATCATCTCTAGTGAAGGAGTTGAGGTTGATCCAAGGAAAACGGAAGTGTGAGAAATTGGCCTAGACCATTGACTCCAACCGACATACGGAGTTTCTTGGGTCTTGTGGGTTATTATTGGAGGTTTGTGGATAGTTTTGTGTCCATTGCATCTCTTTTGAATACTTTGACCCAAAAGAGAATGAAGTTTGAGTGGTCGGAAGAATGTGAAAAGAACTTCGAAATGTTGAAAGATAGGCTTACTTCGGCTACGGTGTTGACTTTACCGGAGGGTACACAAGGCTTTGTGCTTTATTGTGATGCATCCCGTGTTGGTTTGGGGTGTGTACTTATGCAACATGGTAAGGTTATTGCCTATGTTTATAGGCAACTTAAGGTGCATGAGAGGAACTATCCCACTCATGACCTTAAGTTAGCTGCCGTGGTGTTTGCTTTAAAATTTTGGAGGCATTATTTGTATGGTGTCCATGTTGATGTGTTCACCGATCATAAAAGTCTCCAATATGTGTTTACCCAAAAGTAGTTGAATCTCCGACAAAGGATATGGCTTGAATTATTGAAAGACTATGATATGAGTGTTCTTTATCATCAGGGCAAGGCGAATGTTGTAGCGGATGCTCTAAGCCGATTGTCTATGGGTAGTGTGTCTCACGTTGAAGAAGCCAAAAAGGACCTAGTGAAAGAGGTTCATAGGTTGGCTAGGTTGGGTGTGAGATTGGAAGGTTCTCCAAATGGTGGTGTGATGGTCCATCATAACTCCGAATCATCTTTGGTTGTTGAGGTGAAGTCTAAACAACACCTAGATAAACCATTAATGGAGTTGAAAGAATTGGTTCTTGGAAAATTAAATGAGTCTTTCTCCTTAGTGGGAGATGGTGTATTGATATATCAAGGACGATTATCTGTTACCAATATAGATGATTTGAGGAATCGTATTCTTGAAGAAGCTCATGGGTCCCACTATTCCATTCATCTGGATTCAACAAAAATGTATCATGACCTTAGGGAGGTGTATTGGTGAAGCTTTGAAAAAGGACATAGCGGAGTTTGTTGCTAAGTGTCCAAATTGCCAACAAGTCAAGGTCGAACATCTAAAACTGGGAGTCTTACTACAACAGATCCAAATTCCTACTTGGATGTGGGAAGACATCAATATGGATTTTGAGGTAGGTTTGCCCAAGACCCAAAAACAATATGACTCCATATGGGTGGTGGTTGATAGGTTGACCAAATCCGCTCACTTTATTCCCATCAAGTCTACTTATTTGGCGGAAGATTATGCTAAGATCTTCATAGATGAGATTGTGTATCGCCATGGTATTCTATTATCCATCATATCGGATAGGGGTGCACAATTCACATTTAGGTTTTGGAGGTCGTTTCAAGAAGGGTTGGGTACTAAGGTGAAGTTGAGTACTGCTTTTCATTCTAAAAAAGATGGTCAAGCGGAATGTACTATTCAAACCCTTGAGGATATGCTTAGAGCTTGTGTCATCGATTTCAAAGGGAGTTGGGATAAGCACTTGCCTTTGGTAGAGTTTGCTTATAATAATAGTTTTCATTCATCCATTTCCATGGCTCCCTATGAAGCCTTGTATGGTAGGAGGTGTAGGTCTCCTATAGGGTGGTTTGAAGTCGGTTAGTCTTCAATTCTTGGTCCTGATTTGATTTATATGACTTTGGAGAACGTTCATATAACAAGAAGTCATTTGCAAACAGACTATAGTCGGCAAAAGTCCTATGCTGATAATAGGAGGAGGGATCTTGAGTTTGAGAAAGGTGACAGTGTATTTAAGAATTTCTCCTATGAAGGGGGTGGTTAGATTTGGCAGGAAAGGGAAGTTGAGCCCTCGTTATGTGGTTCCCTATGAGATCTTGAAAAGGGTTTGTAAGGTTGACTATGAGTTGAGGTTGCCTAGTGAATTGGCTTCGGTTCATCTGGTTTTTCATGTTTCTATGCTTAAGAAGTGTGTGGGTGATCCCGAATCCATTCTTCCTATTGAGGGCCTTGGTTTCAAGGATAACCTCTCTTATGAGGACATTCCGGTTCAAATTCTTGATATAGAAGTGAAAAGATTGAGGAACAAAGAGGTAGTATCCGTAAAAGTGTTATGGAGAAATCACTTAGTTGAGGGTGCAACATGGGAGGCCGAGGCTGACATGAAGTCCCGGTACCCTCATCTTTTTGAAAATTGAGGTTAGTCATTCTTTTTAATAGTATAAATATGATTAGAAATTGAAGTCCCTTGATTTTTAGGTGAAGATGTGCAAAAGTTGAAATTTTGAAATGTGCATAGTGAAGTGCACACTAAAGCTTCAGTGATTTTGCTTCAAATTTGAAATTTTTGTTTATGGCTTGTTTTTAGTCATGTTGTACATTTTGACATGTTGAGTTTTTATGAAATGTTTGGTATCATGTTGATAAGTTGAACTTGATTTTAATTGACTCATTTGTGTCATGTTGAGCTCAAATGGTTGTTGTGAGAAGGAAGTACCTCATGAAGTAATGTTGAGTCTCATAGTTGGTAATTGAAGTTTAGAATTGCCTTGATTAAAATGAAATATATTGTGTTGTATTGAAATGATGATGGTTGGGCTGCTAGTCTTGAGTCTATTCCTTCTTTGAAAAGAATTGTTGTGTCATTTGGGGACGAATGTTCCTAAGGGGGGGATAATGTAACATTTAGAGATCACAAGACGTGTCATTAACCCTAGCATAGGTGTCGGGAAGTCTAGACAAAGTTTTTAATGTTAGTTTAATGAATTTAGGTCACTTACGAAGTTTTGAAACCAAAATGTTCAAGAACGTCCATGACGTCCAAAAGTTGGTTCAAAGAGGTGCTAGTGTGCCTTGGCCTATTTGACTAGTTTTTAAGAGTCAGAATTTAACAAAATATGGTGAAAAGGTATGTAACACGTGTTAGGTATGTTTCATGGTCGAAACGTCCGGGTACGAGTCACCAAGGACCAACCAAGGGCCCTTGATGAGGAACTTTGCAGAACTTGGCAACACTGCCTGGGCAGTGTGCATCGACGGGAGGGCCTATGGTTCATGTGTGGACCAACGGACAGTTGGTGCCACCGTTACCCCACACTTGGCCAAGTGTTGGCTATGTGCATCGACGGGGCAACCCACGGCCCGTGCATGGACCAACGGACCGTCGATGCCACCGTCCGTCCGCACATAGACAAACCTTGGTAGGGAGCAATCTACAGAACCACCTACGGTCCGTGAGTGGACTGACGGGGCATCGATGCCTCCGTTGTCTCACACTTAGACTTGAGGAGGAGGCCCCCAGCTGCAAAAGTCTCTGACCGAGACGACGAATGTGCAGCACAGAGGGGGACCAAATCGTCGACGGGGTCTTAAGTTGCTGCACATATTTTATTATTAAGTTCTCTAACTAATTAAATGATTTAGGGGTTAGTTAGGGATTAAGGTGAGACTAATTAACTAACTTAACTCCCATATAAAAGCCCCAACCCCAATTTTACTAATTAGACTCTACAAATCAAACTCTCTATTATCTCTCTACTTTCTCTCTCTATTGGAAGACTCCATTGAAGCTAAGTCTATGAGGTGAATTAGGGGCTGGAAAGTGGCGAATTCATCTCCAAATTCTCATCAAAATATTAAGGTGTGGTATCTCTTCACCTTTGAGACCTCTTTCCTCAAAGGGTTCATTCAAATTGATTTCAAAACTAGCTATTTCTAATGGGTTTCATCCAATTACGAATTTAATGTTGTGAATTAAGTTGTTGACATTTCCTTTCGGTTGTATTGAGTTGATTAACATGTATTTTAACTTTATTATAGTAATTGATGATCGTATTTTCTAAATTGGAGAGTATGATCCCAAGTCCCTAACCCTAAGTTGTGATCTTGATGCATATTATAGTTTTAATCATTCAATTGACTTGGTTAGGGGTCGAATCACTTGTAGATGAGGTTTGTATGTTGTTTATAAATGAATTAGTATGGTGAATAGTCTTTCATGCTATTTCTTGTTAGGTGATCTAGGGTATGATGAATTGACTTAATCCTAAGCTTTGATCTACAAATGAATTATGATGTAGTGACTCTTCTATACTTGTGATTATAGTGGTTATTGAGTTATGGTGATTTGATGACCTAATTGGGTTGCACTAAGGGTTGATGGTAAGACCTTGATGATGATGAATTCTGAAGAAGACTTGGTAAGTCTTGTGATCTTATCCTTTGTTTCAATTACGATTAGCTGTGATTAAGTCATGATAATTGTATTGGAGCATGCCTTGATTAGGATTGATAGGGTGGTATGATGTTAAATTGAAATGTCTTGTTATGGTTGTGAGGTTAATTAAGATGTAAAGTAATGAGGGTGATGATGATTGCCAATATGCTTTATTATGAAAGGCTATAAAGTGTTAACCTTACTTATGTGAATTCTGATGAAATGCTTCTACTCATGCAATTCCAGTTGAGCTATTATGATGATGATTATACAAGGGCTAGACCCTATGACCTAAACTAAGCTATGATTGATTAATAAAGATATTAAAGACATTTCAATAAGGGACTCTAGTTTAGTACCGAGTGATCTTGTATGTGAGAGGGTGACACCTTCCCACATAGGGAAGGTAGGGTTCACTACGGTTATGACGGGGTGGATAGCCTCATGACCCAAATAGAGTGTAGAGTGATGTTTCCTATTACTCCCCAAGTTCCATACTATGTTGCCACCATAGGAATAATAGCTAGTGGATGCACCTAGAATGCTACTTTAATGTTAGGTTTTACCCACGTCGGTAGACCACCTTCTATCGGTGTAAGGTTTCATGACACCGGATTCCAGATTAGCTCATGTGGTCTATGTCGGTTAAGGCAAGTGTTCCCTAAACTAAAATGAAGTAATGATGTATAGGCTAACTAATGTGACTTGAGGGGTTTGACTTAGCTTAGGTAGGGGTATGGGACTCTACCTATGCCTTGCACTAGTTTGCCTTGATAGGAGCTTTAGGAGATCAATATTATGTATGTAAATGATAATAAAGGTAAATGAATTTACATGATAATTATGATGCTTATGAACATGCAATTGGTTTTTATTGTTAAAGTATGAACTTATGTGTGTTGAAGGTCATGTTATGTGAAGTAAGTTACTATTCATGATTCTTATTTGGTTACTTGATTAAGTAAGGTTATGGGGCTTTGCTTGGTCATTGCACTTGTGGCTTTATAAGGTGTCACACCCGGGTCCTATACCCTAGATGAGACCGGCGTCGTTAACCTCTCAGATGTCGTAGACAAGCCTCTTCTTAGATTTTGTCACAATCATACAGTTAAATTTAGCAGAAAATTTAAAACTTTACTGAAGTGTACTTACACTTCATATAATTCTTACATAAGAGTGATTTACTAACGGCTCAAGATAAACAACCATCTATTAACAGATTGAACAATTGAAATAAAGAATTCATAATATCATTAATAGTTGCCAAGCCGGCCTTAATATAAAGCTTGAAAAACTGTTTGAAATGAAACTCTAGGGACAACATCCGCTAGCTATGTCTAATTCACTAAATATCGAATATAAAGCGTATGCATCTTCGAACTCAAGCGGACCTAAAAAAGTGTGCAGATACTAGTCCAAAAAGCTTCAACTGATCTTCAATCTTCTTCAAGGACCTGCACCTATAGAAATAGTAATTGTATAAGTGTTACTACACACTTTACTAAGTATGGTTGTATGCACATAAACACATAAGAACTATGATCAAGGAAAGCTCTTCCTATTGCAACATGCCATTTTTTGGAAATTGCAGTAACTTCACTTTCCTAATTCATTATTTATGAATCTAGCTATGAATATGACATATTTTCATGCATTTAAAGCACACAACTCATTTTCTATATGAACATAAGACCATGGAATCATGAACATAACAACTCAAGAAAAAATTAATATTTTTGCTCCCCTTAAGCAGAGAGCTCCCTCTCCCAAACTTAGTTTATTTTTCAGTCTTTTCTTCTTTATGTTATGTAGTTCAATGATCTCCTTTGATCTTATGTTTTACTTACGAGTGCAATGATTCATTGTAGTCCCATAGCTATAATGAATCAAGTAAGTAATCCAAAAGACTAAGGAAATGATTTGGCTACCCGACTCACAAGTTGTTCTTTTCATTCTTGTTAAATTGGGCATGAAGTCTTTATAAGCCAATCTTTATTGGCTATGCCCATTGTTTGATTATTTGAATTATATAGATAGATACTGGGGCATATATTCATACTCTAATTGATGGGTCATTATGTTTTGATCCCTTTATTGGCATAAACCAATAACTGTTAACACTTCATTATTATCAAAGACTGATGATTTAACATTCTTATGCTTTTTCTTACTTTGTTCACCTTGAACATACATTTCTTCTTCTTTGATCTCACGTTCACTTTGAACATGCTAGGTTGACTTATGATATTCCTTTAAGACTTTCATTGGGATCTTTTTGTGCAATGACTAAGAATAACTTACATCATTACTTAGTCTAACATCACCCCTTTGGTGATCCTATCCGAACAGCCCTAATCTTCCTACTTCTTTCTTTCTTTCTTTCTTTCTTACTTTCTTAAAAAAAATCTTTAGAATTTAACCGACATAGATCATTTGAGCTAACATGAAATCTAGTGTCTTCCCCACACTGAAAAGAGGTGGTTCACCGGCCAAAGTGAAACCGAATACTTCCTAGCTTTCTTAGGTGGATCCACTAGCTAGTAACCTATGCTGGCGACATAGTTCAAAGACTTGGAGAATTTGGAGACCCTTATACACCTTGGTGGTAGTCTCATCTCATGAGGCTTACATGTGCTTGCACAAGCTCATTACTAGTCTATCGGTGCTTAGCTCAATTTCTAATACTTTACAACTTTTAGAGTTGACTCATCCATTATGGAAGCTTGCTTCTAGTATGAGGTATGCTTATCTCAATGGATGACTTGTCATCCCTTTCTATACTTGATGAATGTAAACTTAAATCTTACGTTATCATCATGGTGTTAATGAGACTTGTCTCACAATTTCTAACACCCTCTTATGTGAGTATCATTAACATAATTGTTTAATTATGGTGTTAATGAGACTTTTCTCACGATTTCTAACACCCTCTTATTTGAGTATCTTAACATAATTGTTTAATCATGGTGTTAATGAGACTTGTCTCACGATTTCTAACACCCTCATATGTGAGTATATTTAACATAATTGTTTAATCATGGTGTTAATGCGACTTGACTCACGATTTCTAACACCCTCTTATGTGAGTATCTTTAACATAATTGTTTATGTGCAAGTGAGACTGGTCTCACTTCCTTTAGCACCCCATTCGAAGTCAATTACATAACTCATAAGCTTTTAGTTATTTCATTACTCACCTTATCTTGTTCAATATTTTTTGGTAGTCTTGTACCATTCTTTATGAAAGTTATAAGGACATTATTCAATGTTGTGCTATGTTCACAAGTTCATTTAGATAGGGTATGTTTGGACTTGTCCCAATCATTATCATACCCTAGGTTATGAGCTCATTGAGTTACATCTTGTCAAGTCAATCTTTAACATGTATTTGGCTTACAAGAAACATAATAATTTACATTGGGCATATAAGATTGGTATGACTTAGTCATTGGCCAATTCTATTACATATTTTGGAATAATATTGCTGGCCAATTTATTTGCATTAACCAAACTTTCACTAAATACTTGTTATGATATCACTAGCCAAGTCAATTAACTTCATGTATATACTATAGTAATCTCATCATTTTGAGCAAGCCAACTTTTAACCTTTGACTAACCTATAAGAACAATTCAGTGCTTAGTTTGGCCAAGCTATAAAGTTGATTTAGCATTGAAGATTCATTAACTAGCTTTGATTCTAATTCTTATTTCTTCTTGGAAACATTGCATTCCAAACACTTACAAAAATATCTACTGTAAACACACACAGTAATCGAAACCTTCATTCCTTTCAATAGTAAACTGAGCTTCATAAAGGACTTATAACAATTTCATCTTCTCGAACACAATTAGGCATTACACATATCTTATCTCATGTAAATAATACTCTAATCATACGGATCTAACCTATGGGTCTCATTTGACATTATCAAATCACAGAAACCTACACATAATGATCAGTTAGCATCACATACCAACAACCTTACTGTAGAATTGAATCTCGAAGATCACCCTGTTCTTTGCAAGAAAATCATGAAGAATTGCCTTGAAATCGCCTAAGGAGAACTGAGATTATTTTACCGTTTTTCTTACGTTTGTTCACTGTTTTTCAGTTCATGAGAGACTACTGGATAAACGTGAGTCTAAGTCTTAGAAACTGAATATGGACTAATTCAACTTAGGCTAATTAACTTAATTAAATAAATCAATTATCTAATTACAAAAACGCCCCTCCTAAATTGACTAAAAATAGGAGAGCATTTGACTTATCCAAATTCTGAAAATTTGCTAAGGGTCTCGGGTTTGACCGTGAATTTAAATTAATTAATTAAGTTGCTAATTGAATTAATTAAGTTACCTAGGATAATTACTAATGTACACCTAAGTCACTAGGACCATAACCAACCCATTTGGACCATCCTAGGGTAGGTACTAGGATGTTTCTTTAGTTAGCTACTCAGCTAGTGTCACCCGGTTAGGTCTTAGGATTTCGGCACACTAGTTAGTTCATTTTAGTTAGTCCTAAGTTAGTTAGCTAGATAGGTAAGCTAGTTAGATCCTAGGATTGGTTAGGACGCTCGGCCCAACCTGGCTTGACCCGACGCGTGCCAGTCCCCTAACCGCCCTAACCGAATCGGTTGGGCTTGGTCGCTTATTCTATCAGCTGGTAGCACATGTGTTGACGTGAACTTTCCTAACCGTACACTCTGTAGTTGCACTTGGAAAGTTCACTTCTTGTCCCAAGGATCCTCACTATGTCCTTGGGTACTACTTAATCTACATGATCATTTTAAATGATCATGTGCTATGGTACCTAGGCTTGACACATGGATGCCTCGTACCTAATGTGTGTAAGCAATGAAATTAATTTTTTTATCTTAGGGTCTTCATTGCAGGTTAAATTTCTAAACAAGCTTGTATTGGAGCATTTGAACATCAAAGTGTATTTTAAGTTACTTGTTAAAACATAGAAATTGGCTAACACCCTTAAGCCAATATTATCTAACATGCCCAATATTACTCAATATTGGGCATTGGGATGCCTATGTACCCCAATACATATTCTAAAACCTAATAGACTCTTCACTAGAAAAGTACATTTTCTGGAATGTTACATTATCCCCCCCTTAGGAACATTCGTCCCCGAATGACACTACACATCATTTTTAATCAAAGAGGGTATTTTCGAAAAACACATCTACATACTTGAAACTTTACTCTTTGTGAATATCTAATTCACAACTTACTCTGAATGATGCACATCACTCAAAGCTTATCCGAAGCTTCATATCTGAGATTGAGGAACTTCCCTCTCAATCTCACTTTAACTCAATGCACACCACAACTCATGCGACACAAAAATCATGTCAATGCTAAACAAAAACAGCAACATGAATGCAAGCATGAACTCATATTAACTCATATTGTGCAAGTATAACACACACATCCATGGACTTAAAACACAAAAACCGACTAATGCACTAAAATTTAGAGTTTCATAAACAAAATCAGACTTAGGAAGAGTATATCTTAACCTCAAGAACTGAACAAGTTAGGGTAACGGGATCTCATGTCGGCCTCGGCCGCCCATGTTGCTCCCTCAACAAGGTGGTTCCTCCATAACACCTTTACGGTGGCAACCTCCTTGTTCCTCAGCTGCTTCACTTGGCGATCTAAAATTTCAACTCGAACCTCTTCATATGAAAGGTTCTCATCGACTCCTAACCCCTCAACAGGCAGGATGAATGTTGGATCACCTAGACACTTTTTAAGCATCACAACATGAAACATTGGATGAACAGAAGCCAAGTCATTTGGTAACTTCAGTTCATAGGCAACATTCCCTACTCGCTGTAAGACCTCATAAGGACCTATATACCTCGGACTCAACTTCTCTTTCTTACCAAACCTCATCACCCTTTTCATGGGTGATATCTTAAGGTAGACTTTATCACCTACCTCGAATTCAAGAGCCCTCTTCCTGTTATCAACATAAGATTTTTGACGACTGTAAGCACTAGCCAATCTATCCCTGATCATTCTCACCTTTTCCATAGCCTCATGTATGATCTCAGGGCCAAGGATGGAAGACTCTCCTACCTCAGACCACCCAACTGGGGACCTACATTTTCTACAATACAGTGCTTCAAAAGGTGCCATCCCAATACTGGAATGGTAGCTATTATTATAAGAGAACTCAATCAGTGGCAAGTGATCATCACAACTCCCCTTGAAGTCAATAACAAACTCTCTCAGCATGTTTTCAAGGGTCTGAATGGTACTCTCTTCTTGTCTATCCGTCTGAGGAGGAAAAGCATTACTAAGCTTCACCTGTGTACCCAAGCTTTTTTTGAAAGATCTCCAAAATTGGGAAGTGAACTGGGCTCCCCTATCGGAAATGATATATAAAGGGATCTCATGCCACCTTACTATCTCATCAATATACAACTTGGCATAATCTTCGGCCCTGTAAGTAGACTTCAGAGGAATGAAGTGAGAAGACTTAGTCATCCTGTCAACAATGACCCAAATGGAATCATGCAGTTTCCTAGTCCTGGGCAGACCAACCACAAAGTCGATATTCATAGCTTCCCACTTCTATGTTGGGATCTCAATCGACTGGGTAAGACCTCCAGGCTTAAGGTGTTTGGCCTTAACCTGTTGGAAATTGGGGCACTCCTCCACAAACTTAGAAATATCTCGATTCATACCTTCCCACCAATAGATCTCCTTGAGATCATGATACATCTTGGTGGAACATGGATGAATGGAATACCTAGAGCCATGAGCCTCTGCAATGATATTAGGTCTCAAATTATCAATATTGGGGACACACAATCTGCCTGGTATTTAAGCACACCATCCCCCCTAGGGGGAATGATTCATTCATCTTACTCAACACTGAGTCTTTCAACTCCATGAGTACTGGGTCGATATGCTGCTTAGCTTTAACATCTACAACAAATGAGGATTCAGAACTGGAATAAACTGAAACACCCCCACTTGGTGTATCTACCAACCGTACACCTAACCTAGCCAATTGGTTTACTTCTTTAACCTACTCCTTCTTCTCATCATCAATATGAGACACACTGCCCATGCTCAATCGGCTCAAAGCATCGGCCACTACATTAGCCTTACCTAGGTGATAGTGGACGCTCATGTCATAATCCTTGAGCAGCTATAGACATCTTCTCTGACGAAGATTCAATTCTCTCTGTGTAAAAACATACTGAAGACTTTTATGGTCAGTAAGTACATAAACATGTACACCATATAAGTAATGTCTCCAAAGTTTTGACGCAAAAACCACAGCAGCTAACTCAAGATCATGGGTAGGGTAATTCCTCTCTTGGATTTTCAATTGTCTTGATGCATATACAATCACCTTGCCATCCTGCATAAGAACACATCCCAAACCTACTCGAGAAGCATCACAGTACACCACATACCCTTCACCACTCCTCGGCAATGTGAGAACTGGGCTGAAGTGAGTCGGTCTTGGAGCTCTTGGAATCTCTTTTCACAAGTTTGAGACCACTCAAACTTTGCCTTCTTCTTTGTTAAAGCTGTCAATGTAGCAGCAATAGCGGAAAAGCTCTCAATAAACCTACGATAGTAACCAGCCAAACCCAAGAAACTCCGGATGTTTATAGGAGGGAGGGGTATCAGCTAGTTCTTTACTAAATCAATCTTTTTCGGATCAACCTCTACACCCTGGTTGGACACAACATGACCAAGGAAGGTCACTGATCTCAGCCAAAACTCACATTTGCTGAATTTTGCATACAATTGATGTTCTTTGAGTACTTGCAATGTCATTCTCAAATGTTGTTCATGCTCTTCTTTGGTCTTAGAGTATATGAGGATGTCACCTATGAATGCTATGACAAAAGAATCAAGGAATTCACGGAAGACCCTATTCATAAGGTCCATAAATGCGGATGGTGCGTTATTGAGACCAAATGACACGACAAGAACTCGTAATGACCATACCAAGTACGGAAGGCACTCTTAGGAATGTCCTCTAGTATTACTCTAAGAGGGTGATACCCTGACCGGAAATCTATTTTAGAAAAGAAACTTTAACCTTGGAGCTGATCAAATAGATCATCAATACTGGGAAGAGGGTATTTGTTCTTTATAGTGATTTTGTTGAGTTGCCGATAATCGATACACATTTTAAGGGTTCCATCCTTTATCTTAACGAACAACACTAGAGCACCCCATGGGGATATGCTCGGCTGGATGAAGCCCTTATCAAGTAGATCTTTTAACTGCAACTTCAACTCTTTCAGTTCAGCTGGAGCCATTCTATAGGGAGGAATTGAAATTGGTTTGGTGTTGGGATCTAAGTCAACACCAAAGTCAATTTCGCGTTCAGGAGGGATTCCTGGTATATCCTCCGGAAAGACAGCTTGAAACTCATTCACTATGGACATAGATTCTACGGAAACAATGCATATACAGGAAGAGAAAAGACATGCGAGGTACCTGTGACCACATCAACTGACTTCTCCTGCTCTTCTCTACCTTTCAAAGCATAGAACCTGTTCCTCTTGGGAGGCTCGGCTGCAACAGTAGGATTAGGAGGAGGCTGAGTATCTGCCTTGGCCAGATTCTTCACATGTGGGTAGTTCCTTACCATATGCCCACTCTTTCCGCACCCATAGCAGGCATTAGAACCTACCATGCACTCACCTCCATGCGAACGACCACATTTACCACACGACTTTCTGTCACGCTGGGCATTTTTACCATTGACCTTCATTGGGCCAGACTTGTCCCCTTAGGCATTAGTGTTCCTGGAAGGAGTAGGATTACCTAAGTGTTATATCCCCTTCTTGAACTTGGGCCTATCATTGACTCCAAACTAACTCCTACCACTGCTAGAACCAGCCTAATCCGAGGGCCTAGGCTTCTTTACTTCTCGGAATATCTGCCTACGACGACTATCCTCCACCAGCTGTGGATGTACCATCAACCTAGCAAGGCCCATATTATCATGCAACATGGCTTCCCGAAATTCCTCCTCTAGATCCTCCGATACACTAGTAAGAAACCTGCTTATCTCATCCATGTTGGAGACCAGGGAAGAAGCATATTGGGAAAGTTTAACAAACTTCAAGGAGTATTCCTTGACTGACATACCTCCCTGACGTAGGTTGATGAAATCCTGAACCTTAGCCTCTCTCTGCTCTCTGGGAAAGAACCTCTCCAGGAATGCAGTCTTGAGAATGTCACAAGTGATGGGGACTTCTCTGATATCAAGTTTGTCACACCCTGGTCCTAGACCCTATATGAGACCGATGTCGTTAACCTCTTAGAGGTCGTATACAAGCCTCTTCTTAGATTTCATCACAATGATACAGTTAAATTTAGCAGAAAATTTAAAACTTTACTGAAGTGTACTTAGACTTCACATAATTCTTGCATTAGAGTGATATACTAACGGATCAAGATAAACAACCATCTATTAATAGATTGAACAATTGAAATAAAGAATTCATAATATCATTAATAGTTGCCAAACCGCCCTTAATACAAAAGCTTGAACAAATGTTTGAAAGGAAACGCTAGGGACAACATCTTCTACCTATGTCTAATTCACTAAAGCTAGAATATAAAGCGTAGGCATCCTCGAACTCAAGACGACCTACCAAAGTCTGGAGATACTAGTCCAAACAGCTTCAATTGATCTTCAATCTTCTTCAATGACCTGCACCTATAGAAATAGTAATTGTATATGGGTTAGTACACACTTGTACTAAGTATGGGTGTATGCACATAAACACATAAGGGCTATGCATGATCAAGGAAAGCTCTTCCTATAGCAACATGCCATTTTTTGGAAAGTGCAGTCACTTCACTAACTAATTCGTTATTTATGAATCATGCTATGAATATGACATATTTTCATGCATTTAAAGCACACAACTCATTTTCTATATGAACATAAGACCTTGGTGTCACGACCCGAAAGTACCACCTAGAAGTTAGGGCTAATTATCGAATCATGGCCAGGCATACTTGACCCTTTGGGGTCTCGTACAAGCTCTTCAACTTTCGTTCATAACATAAAGCATGAAAAGTACTGCAGAATTAAAACTTTTCACAATAATAATAGTAAAATAGGTTTTTTCATAAATACTAGGAAATTTTGTCGTCACAAGACAACTTAAAGACACAACTTAGAATCTTAGGTACACGTCTCTTTACAATAAATAGGAAATACAAATTTAAGTCTTAATAAAGAAACTAAGAAACATAAACTATGTCCTCGAATATATGAGGACATACCAAATTCTTGAGAGATAGAATACCCAAGCTTCAACTCCGATCCTCCAAAAGGCTTCCAACCTATACTCATAAGGTATATAAAAGAATGGGGTTAGTACAAATAATGTACTAAGTATTGCATATGCAAAAACATGTAAAAAGGGACATTTTTAGCAAAATAAGCTTTCATGCCAATTTAATAAAACATTCATGAACTTTTGAACAAAACAACATAAGAAGCATCATTTAACACTTAAGGAAGAACTTCCATAATTTTACCTCAACATTACACTTTACAGTAAGCACACTTAACTTGACAGTGAACTACACATGTATACGACTCTCACACAAGTACTTTCCTCCAATAGGACTCTTAGTTCACACTAAGTGTAATGTGAGAGTAGCATCCCATACTACCACTCCAACTAGCGCTCCTAATGGATTCCCAAGGATTTGAGCACGTTACAACAAGATTACCAAAAAGATGCACTTACAGTGAACTACCTAGACTCCAAAATGGTGAAACTTCCAAAGCATTGCCAATGAGGAATAAGCATCATTTCCGTAGGAGTTTCCCTTCAAAGGTAATACTAAGACTCACTAAGGTAAGACATGAAGAAAGTACACATATACGTTCTTCAATACACACCATAGCGACCATCAAGACTTCCTTCCTTTCGTCATACTCACCTAGGGATAAAAAGCACCCACTCAATGGCAATATCATAGAAGACACCCAACGACACACCAAGAATTCCCTTTCGGAATGCCTACTTTGTAAGACCTCGAAAATGAGATAAGGTGTCTAGAGCCTAACATGTTTTATTTACTGTTATAAGGTCCTAAAATGCCTTATTATTTCATATAGAGTCAGTGTGCAAAGTTTGAAGTGATTTGGAAGTCGAACGTCAAGGGACGTCCAAGACGTTCGACGAATAGTCGCTTATGTGCCTCATGTGTGTATGCATACCTAAGTTGTGTGAACTGAGTCAAATAAGTCTTGAAATGGTGTTAAATGATGTTTAATGTTATTGTATGAAGTTTCGTAAAGTTTGGAGGTCAAACGCCCAAGAACGTCCAAGGCGTTCGAAAGATAGCCCCTAAGACGTTCATCGTATGTCATGTTGGGGTCAAGGCTGTTTGGACGTCTTGTAAGTTTTTGTTTTGGATGAAACTTATGTGGTAGGTCTATAACATTTTAAGGTTTGTAATCGCATTGGAAACGTCCGGGTACGACTTCTAAAGGGCCCCACAAGAGGCCCCAAAAGAAGGATCCCAAGGCTGCCTATACACTGCCTGGGCAGTGTCTCTTGACGGACCCAATGATGGACCGTTGGGCCCCCAACGGACCGTCAAGCAGGTCCCGTCGAAGGAGACTTGCCTTGTCAGGTTGTAAGCCAAGAAATTGGCCAAGTCCCCTGCGACGGAGGCTGCCACGGCCCGTCATGGCCATGACGCCCCGTCATGGGCCTCGTCGCGGGTGGCCTGCTAGTTAACTGCCGCGTGCTGCCTCTTAAAGGGGTGAATGGTAAATTCACCCCACGTCCTAACCTGACTATAATAGGTTTAATTAAGAAATTTTAGGTGTATATAAGTCCCTAAAAACGTGATTAACCCATTCCCAAAACCCTCTCACATATTTTAAGCCTTTCTCTCCAAAAATGTTCTCTCTAAAACCACCATTGTTGGTGAAGCTCAAGAACAGATTCAAGCTGGGTTTTCCATAGATGAATCATGAATTTTTAGAGGTTTTCAACTAATAAAAGGTATGGTGATCTTCATCTCTAGTTATCTTTTCATCTAGAGAGCCATTCTCAATGTTTTCAAAGAAAGTTTATGCTCAAAGTTCTTCTTCTCCAATCTAGCCATGGGTTCTTTATCAAAACGTTTTTAATGATTAAATCATGATGAATTGAAGTTAATACAGTGATTTGAATGTTATTTCACTCCAATTGCATGATGAACCCATGTTCCTTCCAAAATTGGTTTAGCTCTTACATGGGCTTTGTGATCTTGACTTGTTATCGATTGAACTATGATTCTCTTATGTTGAGGTGATGGTATATACTGTTATTTACATGAATTTATGTTGAATTGATGTTGAATGATGCATGAGGATTAATGTATGAAGATTTGAGCATGTTTAGCCTAGTTTTCTATAGTTCACTGAAACATTGGTTTTCTTGTGATCTAAAGTGAATTTCGATTAAGTTGTGGTTCTTGTAGCTACTGTTTTAGGTTAATACCATGGTTGAATTGTGGATATAAATCATGTATGACTAAAGTATAAAAGGCTTGGTTTGAATTAATCTAGGCTCTTCTTGTCTATAAGTTGTAACTTGTGATCTTAACGTTAGGTTAGTCGCTATAAGAATTGATTATGGTTAATGTCTATAGCTGATGCCTATAATGAAGTATGAGGATGAATTATATGTAATTAATACAATATGGGTCAGTTCATGATAGGTTGAATATGATTAACCTATGTAAACATACTTTCCATGAACTCCCTATATAAAGTATGCTTGTATCGACCTTAATGGCAAATTGTAGTAGTGTCTCATCTAGATTATGATTTCATTAGCTACTGCCTTAGGGTGATATGATTCATGAAATATGACCTATAATCCATATGAATGAAATTGATTAATGATCTATGTTATTCTACTTTTCTAGTATGTTGATATGTTGTATTATGTTATGGTAAAATCATGTAGTGACTTGTACATGGTTTCTTATATGTTTAAAGTACATATAGCTACTGCCATATATGTGTTTTATTGATGAATAAGGTATATTGATCAATGATGATCAAAGGGTGAGAAATTGGTAATATTGCTTATTCTCTTTACTCTTCTACTTCTCTATTCTTTAGAGTAATGTTGATGAAGCCTTGTATGGCATTGTGTGGTATGGTCCACTTATGGTGGCGGTGTTTACTTTATTGTCATTATATATGTGTTGACCATGGCCATGAAGTCAAATTGATGAACTTATGAACATGTGCTTAAAATGATACTATGAGAAGCTTATGCCTACTTTCCTATTCTAGTTGCGGATTAGGTTATGTGGCTATTGTATGGGCATGACTATAATCATGTTAGGATATCGTATAGGTGCTGCCATTGATGTGATAAAGTGGTTAATAACCTGTACTCATGAATCCCTTATATGGAAGTGTAAATAGCTAAAGTTAGGAGTCTTGATTTCATGGTATATATTGTCTTGTCTCCTATGCTATAATGTGTTGTGTGCCATGTGCTTGGAAGTGTAATGTGGTGTAATAGGTTGGCTGACTTGAGGAGTTATTGATAGCCATTATGTGATCATGTTGGTCAATGTACACGCACTCTCACTTACATGCATATTGCAAGTAGTATGAGTCACTGGGTCTAAATGAAAGGTAGTTCTCATATTCACTAGTGTTTACTACTATGCATATTAAGGTGATGCTTATGAATGTATGATTTGTATTCCCTTACTAGGATGACTTGATAGGTGTACTAGTATGGACAAGGGTATGGGACCTTGTCTATGCATTGCACCAAGTATCTCTAAAGGATTTGTTAGTAAGCAAATGAATTGAAGAAAGAGTTAATGTCAAGGAGAGTGAGTTCACTATAAAGTGACCTTTATGTGTACTTATATTCTATATGTGCTTTCATATGATGATTGGCCTTTGAATGTGTTGCTATGAAGTACGTGGATGATGTTGATAAAGGTTTTATGATGATTTACTCAAAATGGCATGAAGTATGATTTCAAAGGAAATGTCCCTTTTAAATGCATGTTTTTGCATGGTTGCCATACTTAGTACATTCTTGTGCTAATCCCATTCTTCTTTACTTTTTACACAAAGTGTAGGTATTGGAATGCTTAAAGGAGGTCTATGATTGAGGAGCTTGATAGGTGATTTCCCAAGCTCAAGGAAAGGAATCCTTAAGTTCAAGGATGTCCTACTAATGTCCTTATTGTAAAGTCTATTTAGTAATGTATAACTTTGTATTATGTCTTAAGGGTTTTATCCTTAATGTACTCTAAAGTTGTTGAGTCTAAGATGGCAAAAGAGACTTAGAGTCTAATTATGTATTATGACTTATGTTTTATATATATACGATGTGATGTTTCTAGCATATGATGTGCTACGAAAAGATTTAAATTTTCCGCTAAATTTACTATGTCAATGCAATGAATGATGTGAGAGGCTTGTCTTAGACCTCCGAGAGGTCGACGACGCCGATTACAATCCAAGATTGTACCCTATCTTCTAGGGTATGCTTTTGGGTTGTGACATACTTAGTGCAATGAGCAGATGGCGTTCAATTACACCACCTACCCTAAGTAGTACACTCTTTTTTGCACCAAGACTACCCTTTCGGAAGGTCCTACCTAGTGCAATGGATAGATAGCATCCCATACAACCACCTATCCTAGGTAGTACGTTGTTTTAGTAGACTTAGTTCAATCAATTCAAATGAGTAGCACATGCTTTTAGAAAGTTAATTACTTCCATTACTTTTGTGGGAGGTTAGCTTAACCGACAAAGCCATGAGAGCTAGACATGGAATCCCGATATGTTATAATAATAAAACATGTTCTTTGTAGACAAATGGCATTGTAAGTGTACATACATTTCCGCAGCAAGTGCAAGTTATGTATTTATACAAAGTCATACATTAGCTATGTAAATTACAGCTATGCCGAATGTCCTTTTGTGGCGTCCTTGTTTGGCTTCCATCTCCCTCACGATTCATTAGTTGTATCTCTACTAATCTGAATGTACGACATTGTGAAATGATTGTTATGAATTATATATTTGAAAGGTACTTTTTGATAGCCCGTGAAAAACACTAATTAAAAAGAATACCTTTTCTCTTTCTACCACTCTAGGCCATACATTCTGGAAGACTTCTTTGTAAACAATGTTCTTAATGAATGCTTTGTCTTCTGTCTCCCCATCCGCATTTAGCACAGCTAATCCTTCTCTTGTTGTTACTCGGGATACGGCTACATACAGTTGTCCATGTGTGAATACCTGTTTTGGTAGATACAGGCCTACCTGATTTAGTGATTGTCCTTGGCTTTTATTGATTGTCATAGCGTAACATGTGGCTAATGGTAGTTGTCGCCTTTGTAACTTGAATGGCCACTTTGTTTCGTTCGGTGACAAAATAATTCTTGGAATTGTGACATGTGAACCAAGGTTCTTACCTGAAATGATGTTAGCGCTAACTGACCAAATACCAAGATGGGTGATGACTAATCTTGTTCCATTGCAAAGGCCTTCTGTTTGGTTTAGATTCCTCAGAAGCATAACAGGGATTCCTACTTTTAACTGTATGTCATGGTTTGGGATCCCTGGAAAGCGCAGGTTGTTTAAAAATTCAGTTGGGTACAATATATCTTCCTCGTTAGTGTTCACGCTTGCTTTGCACACATTATCTGAGCTATAATATGTTCTTCCTTCCCCGGGTATCATCTTCATAATTATTTCATTTAACTCATGTACCAGTTCATTTTTAGGTGTGAGTATTGCCCTTTCTTTCAAATATTCTGGGTTGTTGTACTTCTGCAATAGCGATGGATATACGGCTTCCACAATGGATCCGATAGGATCGCCAGATGGTTCAATGCAAACATCATATGGCAATTTAATCATGTCCTTATTTGCTGCATCATAATTTGATCCCTCTCCTACCTGCATCAACCATTTGTCAAACGTTGATATTTTTGCGGCCTCCGTACCTGTTAGTTTTCCACGACTCAAACGCATATTTTTCTTCAATTCATAAATAGAGAAAAAGGGCCACAAGTGAGAAGAATTCAGGGCTGCGTCAACAATGTCAGATCTTGTTCCCTTTGGAATAACTGGTAGTATTTGTCGAAAATCTCCACCACATACAAGTGTTATGCCCCCAAAAGGCCTTTCTGCGCTATTTTCATACCTGTCTCGTAGTATGTCCCTCAAGGTCTTGTCTAACGCTTCAAAACATAATTTATTTGCCATTGGCGCTTCATCCCAGATAATCAGTGAAGTTTTATTTAAAAGTTCAGCTAGTTGGCTCCCTTGTTTTATATCACAGGTTGTCTCTGGAGTGACATCCAATGGAATATGAAATCGTGAATGTGCTGTCCTTCCATTTGGTAATAACAAAGCTGCTATACCAGAAGTAGCAACGGGGAGAACTATTTTTGTTTGTGATCGGAGGTGTGAAATTATTGTATTCCATAGAAAGGTCTTTCCAGTACCACCGTGTCCATGAATGAATATTAATCTGCCTTCTTCATTTTTTACGGATGTTATGATTGCATCATAAGCCTGACATTGACCACTATTCAATTGAGCATAGGATTTATCATGCTCCCGTTTAAGGGCGTCTGTGTCATAGTCAAGCTCCTCATTTATTATGCGGTTGCCTACAGTGCGAAGTAATGACGAATCTGGAAGTGGCATGCCATCTATGTCTTTCAAACTTTTTCCCATCTTCAATAGGATGCTTTCAATCTCAACCAATGTGTACGCCTCAATTTGCTTATCATTTAATTGTAAATCTTTCATGTGTAATCTCTTTCTCTGATTCGCTGCTATATCTTCTGATAATATTTCATAGTTATTCTTCCATAGTTGTCTTGTATCTGACACTTGACAGTGCATTAGAATCGTTACAAGGAGATGTCTCAATTCATTACCAGTGGCCCAACCCGAAGCCTCTACCAAGCAGTCATTCCATTCTTTATCATCATCTAATAAACCTAATGCGTAGCAGGCCTGTCGATATGTTTTATGCTCTATTCCGTTGACTGTTCTTATGCTTTGGAAGGAAGTGCATCCTTTGACAAAATTAAGCATCATGCGCATATAAAACCGTTCTCCACTGGCGGGGTGTGCAAAGTAGATTCTCCCAACTGCTCTTCCCTTCTGCCTCCTGGTCCATTTTTTCTCTCTTGCATTCCATACCCATCTTGTTGGAAAATCTGAATATGTTAGCTCTCTAGCATCTGCATTTTCTTTGTTTGCCTCGAACCATTCTGTGAATTTTGTTTTTTCTATATCAGATCTGCTCAGAACGCATTCAGCCCTCCTTGATTCTTCAAATATTATGGTATTTTGTCCCTCTAAATGGAAAGGTAGTCGCTCAACTGCCGGTTCCCTGTGATGTATGTCAAATTGAAAAATCCTCCAGCAAGCTTCCGTAGCCGATATATATCTACAGTCCAGGTATTTTTTTATCTCATCACTGTCTGTTGTAATTTCATTATTTTGTATTATTGCTGTTGCTCTATCGGACCCTTTATGAACATACTTGAATAGGTACTTAACTGACCTTGAGTAATTGCATGCTTCAACATTTATATGTGCATCAAATTGGACAAGCAAGTTCCTGTTGTATGGAACAACATATCTGTTGTCCAATTTGGCTCCATTTTTTGTAACTTCAATACCTGTGTTCCTTCGCCTATAAATAGGGAATCCGTCCGTATCAAAATTGGTATGGTCATTGTATTTCTTTGGAAAATGTTTTGTGCACTTGGCCTGTTTCATACATGGGCATTTTGGATTTAAGTCACCACACGGTCCATGAATCATAAAGTTTTTTACAGCATTATAGCCAGCCGGGTCTTGTGCAACATCAGGGATTTCTGCTGATATTACTCTGTCAATATGATCTGCTGACGGGGTTTTTAATGTTTCATGAAGAAAGAGCAGTATGTGCGCATGTGGTAATCCTCTTTTTTGGAACTCAATTGTATATATACCTGCGTAGAGAGTTGTTTTGTTAAACAATCTGGACGTTTGTTAATTAAAGTAATATATATGTGTATAATGAAACGCGTACTCGATGTTATTGAAATGCTCTTCTTTTCATGTTGTGTATTGTACGAGTAAGTTATAATGTAATGTAAAATATGTAATACACGGTACTTACATGCCACAATTTTTCCAAATGGTTTTTGTTTTTTAAGATGCTGCATTAGTTGAAACAGCTTGATCTGGAAAACTCTACATATGATGTCCACACGGCTTCCATCATTCTCTTGTGATATCAAGTTTTGTATTTCATTTATTTCTGGCCATTTTGGGTTGCAAGTGAACGTAAGGAACAAATCTGGGTAACCAGCCCACGTGCATATTGCCATTGCATCTTGATAATTTTGTGCCCTGTATCGTGGTCCCCCAGTGTGCGATGAAGGTAGTATAATTGTTTTCCCAACCCTTGAACAATCAGAATCTCCCCGAACAATAGCATTCATCAACCCCCTAAAAAGATCTGTTCGTAGTTTTGGTTGATTATTTCGGATATACCGAAATCTTTCTTCTTCAATTGCCATGTAACCATCCACAATGTATTGCTGTAATAATCTTCCAGCTTGTAAAAGTGTGTGTCCTTCATTAAGTCGTTGTTGTATTCTAAAACAATAATATTGCCTCATGCTTAAGCTGTTCCTTGCGAATGATTTGTTACGCAGATCCACCAACTGAATACCAAGTCTATATCCATCTTCTCCATATGGGTGTATTAATGGGTAATTCATGGCCATGAAAGATGGGTGTAAATCTGTGATTCTTTGCAGACCATTTTTCCGATGTTCTACAATAATATCACGCTGAAAGTTAGCATCTGTAAGTTCACCAATTATTAATCCTGCCACTTCTGAAGCTGTTGGTGTATTGTATTGTCGGCCATCGTTGCTCCTTTCAGTTAGGAGGCGCAGACGGAATACAGATTCTGGTTGTTCTCGATATCTATCCCTTGCCATTCGGAATGATTTTACCAAAACATTATGGTCATCAAGCATTTCAGATATTCCCCTTACAATTTGTGGTTCCACTTCTTCATGGCGCATAGTATTGATTCTATTATCGATCTCATTCTCAGTATCATATATATAGAGCTGGGCAAACTGAGGATTTTTACCATGTTCCGGTAATAGTGACCCAATATGATGATAATTTTGACCACTGATCCTGAATACGTAGGGTCCTTTAGCACAGTTGATTGATTTGTCTACTCGGCCTCCCATGGATGTAAATGCAAACATGGAGTTATACATTCGAATATGTTTTCTAAAAGTTATACCCAGTTGTCCAGATTCTGTGCTCATTAGTTTTTTTAGGTAGATTGGAGGTTGACTAAGTAATGGTAGCTGAACTCGGCCTTCCATACAACAAAATGTGAATTTTGGTTGTCTAGTTTTTTTACTTTTGTCCGTCCGTTCCTCATACCATAAAATGGCGCCACAATGTTGACAGGTGTATGTTGGTGGTCCCAATTTTGAAGGCGTTGAATATTCATCTATGACATAATTTAGTTTTCAATTAATTGAAAGATTTGTATGCAATAATAACGTTGTCCAAGGCAGAAGATACGTACTTGAATTCTGGATTGGAATTAGACTGATGTGATCAATTGGTGTATACATGGAAATTGAGTCTGTTCTTCTCCCCACTACTGGTGATTGAGATGGCTGTGCCCAATGGTTACCTGTAAAGTGTTATCATACTGGGTTAATTATAATAGGTTTAATGTATCCTCTGGCTTGCTATATGTTACTGTTCTACATGGTTATGTATTAGCAAGTAAGGTCCATTTTTCATTTAGGCGTGGTAAGTACATAGTAATATTGAACAATATCAGCTTACCATTCATCTGGTGCATCATTTCTCGTTGCGCAAAGTTTGATACATTCATCAAATTTGTAAATCTTTTCACAAAGTGTAGTAGTTTCTGCATTTTCTTAATTGGTTCATACTTGTATCTGTGGCTGATTAATGTGAGCTTTCTCTTCAATCCAGAATAATGGCCCCTGAATCTTTTATGGTTTATTTCCTCTGTCTTTGTAGTGTCATCTTTTTCATTTTGAAATCTTGGAAATCTTCGTTGCAGCATCCTATCCTGCAGCGCTAAATCCGGCAGTAGTTGTTGAAGCAATATAATCTCGGTGGGTATATTAACAGAGTCTTTGAATTCTCTAACTATGTCTGTGATCAATTCCATTTGGCCTGTTTCACACAACAGTCAAAAGTATGTTATTTGTGCATAATAATGGATACAGTAAAGATAACATTGTACACCTACCGACTGAACTTAGTTAACATAGTTTGTACTTAGTAGTTCATACTATACTTAAATTACTAATGTTTTTTGTTTGTATATTATCCACTTGATTGTTGGTTATTGTGTTGTATTTTTGTCATCATGATTAATGCTAAATAGAGCAATATTGAGCATAGCTGTTTATTTTCATTCATTCCGTAGTTTTGTAGTTTATAATTTTAGGTAGCAGGGACCTCTGTATTCGCATAATGAGTAGCATAAAAGTCAGAGACAATATAGTTAAATGACCCATTATCAGGTACAGTTCATTGTATTGATGGATGTATTTTTTCATTCCAGAGGCAAGTCTGGGGGTGCACACTATGATGCGTGAATTACTTATCTGCACATAGGCAATATTTCATTGCCGTATGGTAGCATATATTTGTATTGTCCTCATGTTCAACGGGTTTGAGTTGGACCTTTGTTATATTGTTGTGTTAGAGTAACTTGTGTCCACTTGTATCTCTGTAGGGTTGTCTTTTTTCCACAATTTTTACAATAGTGTTATGGATTACGCAGTGAAAATGTGGGTATTTTTTCCCAGTACCTTGGGCACTTAGATAGAATTGCCGATCCAATCCCGATTGCAATGTGTCACTGTTGTGGTTGTAGACGAAGATGGAGATACTACACTAATGGATGTGACTTGTGGAGTATGGGTCTGATTGTTTTGCTATTGCAGGCTATGTAATTACAGTGTGTTGTAATCAAATTGCACAGTAGTTTTGATTATATTTCAATTGATTGGAGTGAAAGGCATGAGTGTGTGACTTAGTCTGTCAACGTACACATCGTTTCAGTGCTTGTTACCGTTTGTATATATATTTTAAATGTGAGGTGCATTTTAAATTGTTTTGTGGAGCAGTTACGGTCACCAAAATAACTGACATTGGACAGTTTCTGTTTATGCCAAAGGACACATCCTTTGGAATTTACCGTGTAATAATATATAATTTGTTCCGTGTATTAATATATAATTACACTTGCAGAAGCGGGTGTGCCGGTACGGTTCCATTCATATTAATGTGTTCCTTCACTCATAAAAAAAATGAAATTGTTCGTGGTGTACTTAATGTAATCTGGTTTCTGAAAGATGCAACTATTATTTTTAAAAATAACTTACATAGTTCCTTCACTCATAAAAAAATGAAATTGTTCGTGGTGTACTTAATGTAATCTGATTTCTGAAAGATGCAACTATTATTTTTAAAAATAACTGACATAGTTTATGGTAGAATAAACTCATACATTACGTATACTTAACTCTCACGTTAAATACACTTTTGTTATTGATTATGTACTTTGAAAATATGTATGGATGTCAATTTTTCAGCAGCTGTTAAATTGAAATAAGCTATAGTGTAAATATATAATGGAATTGAAAGTTCACGGTCTTTATTGCACTAAGTTGATGAATTAAAAACTTATTTGACATCCCAAGATTTACGTTATAAGAAGCTGTTTCAATAAAATATACGATTCATTAATCACATACATACCATTTTTGTGGGTGTAGATAAAGAAATAAATATTTAACTTGCGACATAAGTAAATACAGTGAATTTTCCACCGCCTTTGGAGATCCATTGCAATTAGGATAAAAAAGTTGAGCTCCAATTGGCACAGAACATTGTAAGATACACTTTTACATGAATAAATAATCATTTATAGGAAGGATAAATCCATGTATTGTAAGAAGATGCTGTAATTGGAAATTAAATCTCACATCCCAAATTAGTTGGATATGCCTGACACCATTCAGTACTTAATCCTTTCAACAATTTAAGTTTATCAATTTTTAGTGAATGAAGATAAGTGCAATCACATATTGTTGAAGTAAAATTGACCTCAAACAACATTAGCAAGTGCAATTGAAGATTAGGAGAACAACAAACTACAAAATTCTTTGAGAATCATGAATCATTCATCACAAAGATAAAATAAAATAATACATTACCTTAGTACATCTTCTTAGAATCAAAATTGATGAAATTAAAAAGGGTGATTTAACATATATATGATCATCTTCTATGAACTTCTTCTGTCATTTTATGAATAATGTCAGTGTAATTTTATGTTTTATTAAATTTTTATTGATGCTATGGTATATCCGATAGGTATGGACCCCGCTATGTTCTTGGAACTTCTGATTATGTTGGTTTTGTGGTTTCATTTACTTGTAGAAGGAGTGGGGAGGTTGTGTTTACTATGGTAGTTGATCAAACGACAATCTGGCTAATCATTACCACTCACGCATTGCATGATGGATATAATAGCATGTAGTATTTAGTAAACATTGTTGATTGACATTCGATTTAACAATACAAAATAACATAATTGTATTCAATAATCTACATATGCAACATTATATTTAGTGAAAGCCATTATTGTAGTTACTAATACATAGTCAATACACATCCTGAAAGAATCTACTTATTTGGTGAACTAATAGTATCTACATTAAAGTAGGGGAATGCTCTATTTGGCATTTTTCTTTGTTGGAGTAAAGCTTTCTTCGTCGTCCTCTATGTATACGCTTCTCTTCTTTTTTAGTTTTTGAGTTGAGACTCTTCTCTTCAAAATGGGTTCTGGTGCGTCATCCTGATCCTCTTCCGGTAAATCACTGGCCTTAGATCCATGTGATTTCCATTCGTTTGGAGCGTTTATGTCTTTCATTTCTCCTTGACCCTGATAAATGTAATACAACTAAAACATTATTACCAATTTAAGGTTTTATGTTTATTCCACAGTTGGCTTAATTATACTACTTTACCTTAGATTCTGGTTGAATGTTGTAAGGCTCTGAAACTTCCTCATATGGAATGTCAAGTTGTGACTCTATTTTGGTTAGTCCTGCGATATGTTTGTCGTTCTGCACGATAATGTTTGTCCTCTTTTTGATGTTTGTAGTTGAAAATGTTTGGCTGCAACTGGGTTTGTTGTTCTGGTTTCTTGCATACACTATTGTGTTGCCAGTTGAAGTGTCTTCCACCTCATCGAGATATTCTTCTGAGTTGTTACTGTGTGAACCTCCGGTAACATGCTCCTGTGATTTTGCTATTTCTTCCTTTAGGAGTTGATCCTGTAGGAATAAATGGAAAATAATTATTACATCGGTGTACGTTCTAGGTTATTTCTGCAGATCAATAATGTATGTACAAAGTAGGTATGTATTGAACTGTGAATGATAACTACACCTTTTTTTCTTTGTTAATGCGATGTTGCAATTCCAAATCTTCATCCGGCACAAACACTTTTGTGACTGTATAATTTTCCAGACCTTCTTTCAAATTGAAGTTGGTCAATTTTAGTTTGAATACAAAGTCCTTGCCGCAAAGGCTCTCAATTTGTGATGGAACATCCTTATCATCTTTGGTTGACCGATTAAGCAACTTGAAAGCAGAAGTATCAAGCAACTTTTCGGCAACACCATTAAAAAGAACCAAAGTTGTTTCCCCACCATTGTCTTTTACCTTAATGTGTATCTTGTACCTGTAGTTGGTGAAAATATTAGTGTTTGTTTCTAAGCTAACATGTGGTAGATTGTTTAGTGTTTCCATACCTAACCAACGGGAAATCACACTTCTTCAGGCACTTATGGCATGTGTACACACCATCCGTCGGTTCTATTTTTTTGTTGCATAAGTTGCATGATATGTAATGCCAATTAAAAAAGGTATCTATTTCAGTGATTTGTGCCCGGAGTGTGACGATACATTCCTAGCAAAATAAACAACCATCACATAAATACGCTAAAGAAGTTGGTTTATTTATTGTACTGAGCATAATTTTGGAAAAGTTGTTAGGGCACTAACATCTATGTCGTGACTCCAGTCCGAATCCAGTAACTCTGAAACAGTCATCCTATTCTCGAACATTGCCTTGTCAATGGGTATGTTCCTTCCATTTGCACTCTCAATTGTTTGTATCTGAACGGTTTTGGTTGCAAACTTTTGAATCAATGAGGTGACGTTTTCCATTGGAAGATTAACATACGTTTTGCTTGCAGCGGTGGTGGCAAAAGTAATTTCACCTGATACAGAATAAACAAACATTATAAGTCAGGATGAGTTAATGATGTCTAAAGGGTAATTCACAGATATGGTCTGTGTTAGTACTTACCTCTGAATTCCTTTACTGTTGTTGCCGTAACAATGACTATGTATGGTCCGGACTCGGGGGGGAATAGGTACGGGTAAAATCCTTCTCCAAAGTCCCCCCACAGCGTTATTTTTGATTTGGCAGACCTATCCATGCTAAACAAAAAATATGATATGTTAGTGTTATGAGTGGTGTTTGGGATTAATGAATATAAGTGAAAATGATCCTATGACATTAGTGAATTACGGATCAGTAAGAATGTGTAGGTCACGTTTATTCCACTTCGAACCAACACTCTCAAGATCACCTATTCCACATATGCATCCAACCACATCTACAAGTTCAAGATGGACGATATTAAGTACATATGTAGATGAATGTGTGTCACATAAATGATATGCATAAGTATACCTGTTAGGTAGGTGTTATTATTAACCCTTGAGCGAATAATGTTTTGCTTAATAAACTGGAAGCCATTTGACGGGATATTAACAGTATCATCCTGTATTTTTTGTATCGCAGTGAGCCACAGAAAAGTGATTTTAACATCGGACTTTACGGGTCTGTATTCACCAATACTTTCAGATACCTTAAAGTTTCTAATAATGATCACAGAGCCTTCGCGTAAGTTAGCACGAAACCTGTTGACTTGGTTTCTCCAGATTACTGCGTGTACTAAAGTACCCTGTTACATGTCAATTCGTAAGTGGATCCTCAATAACCAGATCATCCAACAATGTCGTATAACGTAAAAGTGAAAGGGTAGTACCTTTTCGTCAATAAGTATCATGTCCAAACTTATCATCTCGTTGCTTCGCTTGTAGTTTTTAAATTCCCACATCCTTCAAACTCGTACCTTAATCAACCAGTTATCCCTTGAGGTATTCAAATCTGAAATAAGTGTATATGCCATAACAATTATATGAGAGAAGAAGAAGTTTTGCGTTCTTTTATGGAATAAAGAGAGATGTGATCGATAATGGGTGACTGGAGATTGGTAGCCATTATATAGACAGAGAGGGAACTTGAAAGAGGTTTGCAACGTTTGGAAGAGACGCATTATTTTGTAACCCCGCTTGTGAAGAGACGCCGTTTAAAACATCTGTGATGGACCGTACGTCTTATTTAGCAAGAGGCGTTAGGAAAATCGTCTGAAATATTTAAGAGGGCAGTTGTAGGCTTAATTAGCAGGTTTTTATTTCATTACGTATAGATCTCTAATAGCCCTGGGTATCTACATATATTTATGTATACAATTGAAACAAAGCCTGTGTTGTTGGACAATTTATATGATGTGCAATTTTAAAAAAGAATTGTATTGGCCTTGAATAGGCATGGGTCTGTTTGTACCCGTTTGATTTTTGGGGCGGCATGTTTGAATACACCAAATAACTGGTATAGGTTGGGAAAAAAACCAAGATATCCAAATTGTCCATGAATTTGTCTTTCATGTTCGATGAGGATTATTTCACGACCATGATGAAGTATGATGGATGAAATCTTAACTATAAATATATATTATTGCGTTAGAACATGATTTCAGTATATTTTAATTTTTTCTGTAGATTGAAGCCTGTGAACTTTGCATTGGAGATAGATTTAACATCAAATTTGTATAAATATTGTCCCAACAAAACTGTAGTTTTGGCATGGTAAAGTACACTTCTCCACCAGATTGTTATTTTAATTATTGAAATTGATACAAATTGGCCTTTGGTAGTTAAAATATCATTAGCAAACGATTGTGAAAACAGACACAAAAATCAGTGTCATATATTCGTGAACATTATCTTCTTTAGGCTGCATTCTGAATGATGTTTAAAAGAGAAGTATGTCATAGTATTGCATAAGCTAAATACGCACATCAAGTGAACATCAATATTGATTACCTCTGCATATTAGATTACAAACAATATTGTTTTTAGACTAAAACGTATTAAGTTTCGCCGAAGATGTGTGCCACAAAAAATAAGTAGCACCAAGCTTAAAGGACATCAAACATTTTAAATTTAGTCAAGTCATTTTAAATTTATTTATAAAATCTCGTAAAGGCAGCTAGATGCTTAGGCATGCTCGTCCATGTTGAGCAAACAAACTGTATGAGGGCTGAAATTTATACTGTCAAAGTTCAAATTCTGTGATTCTGAGTCACAACATGATTTCATTATAGTATCTTATTTTTTGAATCTTCAAATTATTGGACGTTGATAATATACATTTTATAAATGTGAAAGAATTAATTCAAAGTTGGAGTCGTCCGGACAACATATTTTAGTATCTTATGTTGTGAATCTTCAAATTCTTGAACGTTGGTAATATACATTGAATAAATGTAAAAGAACTAATTCAAAGTTGGAGTTGTCCGGGCAACATATTTTATGCATATTCTGTTGCGACTTGAGTTGTTGAAAGAGGTACAATGGGATAAAAGATGATGTTCTTGGTTAACACACATGGACTTTCACAGGCCGACTTAAATAAAAAATTAAACCAGAACGCATACTAATTTGCTGAAAATTCTAAATTGCATATTGAATAGATGATGTTCTTGGTTAAAACACACATGGACTTTCACAGGCCGACTTAAATTAAAAATTAAACCAGAACGCATACTAATTTGCTGAAAATTCTAATTTGCACATTGACAAATTTAGTAGAAAATTAAAATTGAAAGTGTAAATAATTGACGATTGAATAAATAATTTGCAGTATGAGGGCTGAGTTGAGGTAAACATGGCGGTATAATTTAGTAAAACATAAGACATTGCTTTCAAACCCGTTTACAGTTGAAGCATGGTGGGTCTTCAAGGAATCAGGAATGAATGAAGGCCCTCCGTTGGGCGTGTTGTCTCCATAGACAGTTGATTAGTAATATCCATAGGTGATTGTATGTCCATTAGCCGGGAGTTGTAGGTAGTCCTGATAATGATTCAAGATAAGAAGGCAATAGTAAATGTGATAAAAGAAAATTAAAGCAGAAGTTATAATGTGGGTGTCACTTGGAAAAACTGTGTTACGTGTTTAGTTTGAAGGAATGCCTGTGATTTTTTTATCCTTCACCATATTCCTATACGTTTATAGATTTGTGAAAGTAGTGTATGAAGTGAGGGGTGATTGAAAATTCAGGGGAAGGGTGTGAGGGTGAAACAACAAATAAATACTGACAGGTTTAAAGTTATGATTTTATACCTGGATTGAGTGAATGTGTAAGCATGTTCTGTTGGGTCGATAGTAGCAGGTACTTTAGGTGCGTCCATATTAGGAGTCCTGGTCGGAGACAAACCATAATAGTTATGTTGTAAAAAACAGGGGGCAAAATTAGGTGAGGAAAAGAGGAACAACAGGAATAGGTAATATGGTCTGGCTTAATTTAAACGTCCATCATTAGAAGGAGTCCTGGCCGGACAGAAAGCATACTACTTCTCTTGTATAAATCAGGGGGCAAAATTAGGGGATGAAAAAAAAGAAAAATAGGAGGAGGTAATATGGTGCTTTAGGCAACAAATAGGCAAACAAATAGAAGTTTCGAACACAGGAAGAGGAAGATGTGAAGAAAATAAATTAAGTGAGGGTGTCATGATGGAATGTAATTAAAGGCAGAGGTGGCCAATGTGACATTAGAAACAATTGATGTTATGCTTAAATTAATAGTATATGCTACATAAAATATACCTGGATTGAGAGTGCATATGTGTAGGAACAGATGTGTATTGGTGGTCCATAGTAGGGATTTCTTTCCGTTGGAGGTGTTTTTATGAGGATGTTAATGTTTTGTTGGATTGTGCAGGATTTATTCAGTGGTGAGGAGGAAGTTGGGTAGAGATACATCGAAGGAGAAGAATAGAAAAGGGAATTAGAGGTTGTTTGCAGGAAGGGTGAAGGTGTGGTAGTTGAATTGCTGTGGGAGTTATTTGTGGCAGTGTGGTGACAGTAGGGAAGAGACCTGATGGTTAGATAGGTGTACGTTATTTCCAAACGGGTATGACTGTATGGAGGGAAGAGGTTTGTTGGTAGTAAAATAATTAAATGGAGAATTGTGGTGTGAATGTTTGGTAGGGAAGGGTATTGTTGGAAAAAAAAAATTTAAAAGAAGAATTCTGCCTTGTGGTTGTGCCATATAGGCGTGGCTAAGATTCTCCTTTATATATATATATGATTGAACTGTTTCTTTCATTTGATTATCTCTATAATAGATGGTTGATTTTTGAACGCCCATAATGTTAAGTTTAAAAATGTTTAGCTTGAAATAGGGAAAATACATCAAATCCCCCCTGAACTTGGCACGAAAACTCGCTTTAGTACTTAAACTACACGGGCGTTTAAATACCACCCTTATCATCTTTGAAGTGATTTTTTTCCACCCTGAGACTGTAACACCACTCTCACCCGCCACATCATATCCACGTAAGCGCCATACCATATCCACGTAAGCGCTATGTCATAATTTTTAGATCTTTTTTACTTATTCATTATTTTCTATTAAACACTTTTAATATTAATTATATCAATTAATTAATTTATAAATGCATACCCCCACCCCCTATCTTTCATCTTCCTTGTTTTTCACCATTTCAACCTTCAATACTTACTTTTCTTCTACACTATTCAACAATTTTTTAAATAACTAGAATGAAATTATTCAATATAATATTCACATTATCTTCTTTGAATCCACCCCACGCATTTACCCTTTTGGAGGAAGAATTTTTTTTGAAAGCCAAGGTTTTATTGTCAACTCAAATAAGAAATGAAGATTACATAAGAAAGTTGATAAAAAATATATAAATTCTATGAGAAATATTTGAATAGATCTAGAAATCAAAATGGGTCACTCAAAATTAAGAAAGTTTACATTTACAAAATCGACACCAATAATATAGAGCGAAGTCAACGTCAATAAAATAACTTTGATATTGAATTTTACGAATTAGTAAAGAATTAGTAAAATGAAAATAGTTTTTTTTTTGAAGTGGGAGGAAGATGGAGGAGGAGGTGTTTCAATGGAGAAAAAAAGTGTATTGGCGAAGACAACAAAATGAAAAGAAAAAAAATAAAGAAATTAAAAGGAGACCTACTAATTCTATATTTTTAGAGAGTTAATATATCAAGAAAAAGTATTTAAAATATTAATTATATATTGACCAATAAAAAAAGGCCATGTGTAGAATTTTAAAAAATTCTAACTTTTTTTTTCTTCTTTCACGCGCTTTAAGGAGAGTACACTCACTCTCCCTGCCACGTCATCCCTAAGGGGGTGTTTAAATCACTTCAAAGATGATAAGGGGGTAATTTAAACGCCCGTGTATTTTAAGTACTAAAGCGAGTTTTCGTGCCAAGTTCAGGGGGGATTTGATGTATTTTCCGTTAGCTTGAAATAAGACAACAAAAAGTTCATTCCTCTAAAATTAACCTTGATGAGGTAAGAATGACGTATGTAGGCTTGTTTGCGACCTATGAGAGGTCAACGATGCCGGTCTCGGCTGGGTCTAGATTCTGGTCGTGACAAAGGTTGTATCAGAGCACTAGGTTAAATTCCGAGAATAATGAGTTCACATCAACCACATTGAGTAGTTTCTAAGTCATGGTAGTGAAGTGCACCACTATCCTGGATTAGAGACTGCAAGATTCGTAGGAAAATTTCCCTTTTTTAATCTTATCGTGCCTTTACTAATGTCCAATTTCTTGTTGTTATGAGCATGTCTAACATCAACTCTTGTTGTTTTTAGAGAATGCATACCAGGAGAAACATTGGTCAGAGGAGAAGAGGAGCAGCTGCTGGGAACAATCAGGTTCCACCCCAGGCTCCAGCTGAAGGAGTGGCTTTGCCGGTTAACCCAGCTGGGTTGACTAATGCAGAGGTGCGGGCATGCCTGGCCCAGATGGCATAGGCCATCACTATGCAGGCCCAGGCTATGACTGCCCAGGTCAACCGGCGGGATGTTCAAAGGGAGAACCCACCGGTTCGTAGCATAGCTGACAGATTGAGAGACTTCACGAGGATGAATCCTCCTATTTTCACAGGGTCTAAGACTTCAGAGTACCCCCAAAAGTTTGTGGATGAGGTGCATAAGATTTTGGTGGATATGGGGGCCACATATATTGAGAAGGTTGAGCTGGCTTTATAATAGCTCAAGGATGTTGCACAGACTTGGTGCAAGATGTGGCAGGATAACCGAAATTTGGGCGGAGTTCCGGTCACTTAGGAGCTATTTAAGACAGCCTTCCTGGAGAGATTCTTTCCTAGGGAGACGAGGGAGGCAAAGGTTGAGGAGTTTATCAACCTTAAAAAGGGATCTATGACAGTCAGAGAGTATTCCCTGAAGTTTGTTAAACTATCCAGGTATGCTATTTTCCTTAGTATCTATCAGCAAGGATGAGATGAGTACTTAAGTTTGTTAAAGTATCCAGGTATGCTACTTCCCTTGTATCTAATAGAAGGGATGAGATGAGCAGGTCCCTCACATGAATAAACGGAGATCTGGAGGAGGAGTGTCGGTCTGCGATGCTCCATGATAACATGGACCTTTCCAGGTTGATGGTGCATGTCCAGCAAGCAGAGGACAGCCGCAAGAAGAGGGGTGTTTGTGATGCTAGGAGGCCTAAGCCTCAAGATCAGGCAGGTCCCAGCCATGGAGGCCACAGAAACAATTTTGCCGTCCGTGAGCAACCCAGGTTAAAGAACAGAGTTCTGGGAACTCTAATTCTTAGAGGATTACAGCACCTAGAGGAGGCAGACCTGAGCCCAAGAAGGGCAATGGAGGTGAGATGCAGCGTCCCAAAAAGAACTGTGCTAAGTGTGGCTGTGCTCACAGTGGAGTGTGTAGACAGGGCACTAATGCCTGCTTCGGTTGCGGTAAGAGTGGCCACATGGTTAGAGACTGCCCACAGAACAGAGGTCAGGCTGGAGTTAATGCTCAGCCTAGGCCTAATCCACAGGGTGCAGCAGCAGCCGAGCCTCCTAAGAGGAACAGATTCTATGCCCTGAAGGTCAGGGAGGAGCAGGAGAAGTCCGCTGATGTGGTCACAGGTATGCTGCAAGTATTCTCAACTTCTGTTTATGCTTTACTTTATCCAGGGTCTATGCTTTCCTTTGTAAATCCTTTGCTTGCTCTCACTTTTGAGATATTGTCTGAAGTTCTGCATGATCCTATAGTGGTTATTAGACCTTTAGGAGAAAATGTAAGAACTGATAGAGTATACAAGGATTGCCCAATAGTTGTAAGTGGTAAGACTATGTGTGCAGACTTGGTTGAGTTACCCATGCATGATTTTGATGTTATTCTTGGCATGAACTGGCTTCACAGTTGTTATGCTTGTTTGGATTATCGTAGTAGAGTGGTGAGATATAGTTTCCCTGATGAAGAAGAGCTAGTCTGGGAGGGGTACAAGTCGAGTCGTCCTAATCCCTTGATTTCGAACCTTAAGGCCAATAGAATGATGTCCAAGGGGTTACTGTGTCATCTTGTGAGTGTTAATGATTTAGATCATGACATTCCTTTCATAGACTCTGTGCTTGTAGTGAATGAGTTCCTAGATGTATTTCCTGATGATTTACCTGGAGTCCCTCCCCCTCGAGAGATTGATTTTGGTATCGACTTAGAACCCGATACTAAACCAATTTCAATTCCTCCTTACAAAATGGCTCCAGCTGAACTCAAAGAGTTGAAGCTGCAGTTAAAATATCTCACTGATAAGGGTTTCATTCAGCCGAGCATATCCCCTTGGGGTGCTCCAGTGTTGTCTGTGAAAAAGAAGGATGGAACCCTTAGAATGTTTATCGATTATCGGCAGCTCAACAAAGTCACTATAAAGAATAAGTATCCACTCCCCAGAATAGATGATTTGTTCAATCAACTCCAAGGGTCTAGTTTCTTCTCTAAGATTAATCTTCGTTCAGGTATCATAAGCTTAGGGTTAGGGATGGAGATATCCCAAAGACATCCTTTCGTACCCGTTATGGTCATTATGAGTTCTTAGTTATGTCATTTGGTCTTACGAATGCACCTGCTGCATTTATGGACCTCATGAACCAAGTTTTCCGTGAATACCTTGATTCTTTCGTCATAGTATTCATTGACGACATCCTCATCTACTCTAAGACCAAAGAATAGGATGAACAACATTTGGAACTAACCTTGCAGATACTTAGACAACATCAGTTGTATGCCAAATTCAGCAAGTGTGAATTCTGTCTTAGGTCAGTGACCTTCGTGGGTCATGTTGTATCCGATCAGGGTGTGAAGGTGGATCCCAGGAAGACTGAAGCTGTGAAGAACTGGACAAAACCTCTTACTCCCACTGACATCCGTAGGTTTCAGGGATTGGCTAGTTACTACCGCAGGTTTGTGGAGGGCTTTTCTTCCATTGCTGCCCCACTGACAGCTTTGACTAAGAAGAAATCCAAGTTTGAATGGACGTAGATTTGTGAGAAGAGTTTCCAGGAGCTCAAGGACACACTCACTTCAGCCCCGGTGCTTACTTTGACCAAGTGTGGTGAGAATTACACTGTTTACTGTGATGCATCTAGGGTTGGTTTGGGTTGTGTTCTTATGAAGGTTGGTAAGGTAATAGCCTATGCGTCCAGACAACTCAAGGTTCATGAGAAGAATTATCCCACTCATGACCTGGAGGTAGCAGCTGTGGTGTTTGCACTGAAGCTGTGGAGGCACTACTTGTATGGAGTGCATGTGGATGTGTTCACAGACCACAAGAGTCTCCAGTACGTGTTCACATAGAGGGAGTTGAATCTACGTCAGCGGAGATGGTTGGAGCTGTTAAAGGATTATGACATGAATGTTCACTACTATCCAGATAAGGCTAATGTTGTAGTTGATGCTTTGAGCAGGATGAGCATGGGAAGTACAGCCCACGTTGAGGATGAGAAGAAGGAGTTGGCGAAAGATGTACACAGACTGGCTAGATTGGGTGTGCGATTGGTTGACTCTACTAGTGGGGGTGTTTCAGTTCATTCTAGTTCTGAATCATCCTTGGTAGTTGAAGTCAAGCAGGGTCAACATCTCGATCCTGTGTTGATGGAGCTGAAGGACTAAGTGTTGATAAAGATGAATGAGTCTACTTAGGTATCAGGACAGGCTGTGTTTACCAGATGTGGATGATTTGCGGACCAGGATTGTTGCAGAGGCCCATGGTACCAGATATTTTATACATCCAGGTTCCACCAAGATGTATCATGATCTTAAGTAAATTTATTGGTGGGATGGTATGAAGAAGGACATTGCAGAATATGTGGCCAAGTGTCCTAATTGTCAGCAGGTTAAGACAGAACATCTTAAGTCTGGCGGTCTTACTCAGATTATTGAGGTTCCGACTTGGATGTGGGAATCCATTAATATGGACTTCGTGGTTAGTCTTCCGAGGACTAGGAGACATCATGACTCCATATGTGTTATTGTGGACAGGATGACTAAGTCGGCCCACTTTATCCCTGTGAAGTCTACTTACAGAGCCGAGGATTATGCGAGACTCTACATTGATGAGATTGGAGATGGCATGAGATTCCTTTGTCTATCATTTCAGATAGAGGAGCTCAGTTTACTTCACATTTCTGGAGATCTTTCCAGAAGAGCTTGGGCATGCAGGTAAAGCTTAGTACTGCCTTTCATCCTCTGACTGATAGGCAGGCAGAGCGTACCATTCAGACATTGGAGGACATGTTGAGAGCGTGTGTGATTGACTTCAGGGGTAGCTGGGATGACCATATGCCTTTGATAGAGTTCTCGTATAATAATAGCTATCACTCCAGCATTGGGATGGAACCATTTGAGGCACTGTATGGTAGGAGGTGTAGATCTCCAGTTGGGTGGTTTGAGGTTTGAGAGTCATCCATTTTGGGTCCAGAGATCATTCATGAGGCCTTAAAGAAGGTCAGAGTGATTAGGGACAGGTTGGCTACTGCTTACAGTCGGCAGAAGTCATATGCAGATAACAGAAAATGGACCTTAGAGTTTGATGTTGGTGACCAGGTATATCTGAAGATATTACCTATGAAGGGAGTTCATGAGGTTTGGCAGGAAGGGGAAGTTGATTCCGAGGTATGTTGGGCCATACGAGATCCTACATCGTGTGGGTGAGGTGTCCTATAAGTTGGCATTGCCTGCGGAGCTAGCTTCTGTCCATCCAGTCTTTCATGTATTCATGTTAAAGAAGTGCCTAGGTGATCCAGCATCGATTCTACCTGTGGAAGGTTTGGGGGTCGATGAAGACTTGTCCTATGAGGAGGTACCTATTGAGATCTTAGACAGACAGACCAAGCGGCTGAGAAACAAGGAGATTGCCATAGTGAAGGTATTATGGAGAAATTATCTTGTTGTGGGTGCTACGTGGGAGGCTGTGGCCGATATGAGATCCAGTTACCCTCATCTTTTCAGCTCTTGAGGTTAGACTTCCTACTTTTAAGTCAAAGTTTCCTTATCTCTCCATATTTTGTTGCTATTGCTTGACTGTGCATAGTGATTATGTTATGATCTGACTGGCATTACGCTAGATAGTAGTAGTGTCATTCGGGGACGAATGTTCCTAAGGGGGGATAATGTAACAACCCTAAAAATGAATAAGATAAGAAATGCTAATGTGTCAAGAATGCCTACGATTAGACCAGGGTTCACACGGATTGATGCGCATAGAACCATACCTCGAAACTCTTGCTAAGCCAAGCCAACTAACTTGGGGAGTTAGTTGAGCTTGGAAAGGTTGAGTACAACCATGTAGGGCTCTCGAATACGAAGATTTACTCGAAGGAGTCTTTACCGGACTTAAAAAGAAGAAATTTTAGGTTTGAAGGGTCTAGGGGTAAAATGGCCTTTTACCTGGCTAAGGGTAGTATCGTAATTACCCTAAATATGTAATTAATTATTTAATTAGTAAAGTGGAGGGGCATTTTGGGGAGAGAGGGCCGAAATTGAGCCCTTGAAGTGAAGTCTTACTCCACCCGGGTTCGAACCTAGGTGGGAGCAATGATTTAATATGATTCTTTAATTGGTGAATTAATTTAATAAATTAATAATTAATAGCTGATTTAAGAAAAAGGAAAATCATATTTTTATTATTAATTAATATTTATTTATTAATTCATGTGTTTATGACTAAGTCTCCTAGTTGATTAAGTCTAAACTACTTCACCTCTTTTAACTCTCTCTCATGCTCATCTCTCTCACGTTTCTCCACTCTTTTCACGCTTTCTCTCTGCCTAAACAACTACAAGAACAGAAAAATTACTAAAGTTCTTCACACTTGAAGAACTCACACGAAAATATAAGAAAATAAGCTAAGTGAACACGTTACGCAAAGAGAGAGTTTTTCCGTCGAAAGTTTTGTGTTGAAACTTGGATTGGACGTAAGTTTTGGAGAAGGTTTGGGCAGCAACTTCAAGGTTTGAACGTCGAAATAAGGTATGGGTTTTCTTCTCTCTTGGTCCCTTTCCCAAGAGACCCCTTAAGGTTCATATTATTCATTCAAAAACTAGGATTGTTTCCCCTTTTGCATGCCCCTGTCACTAGCTCCCAATGAATCGTAGGTTGGGTATGATTGCTGGTAGATTTAGGTGTATGTTATGTTTTCGTGATGAATATGATTATGTTTTTGTACTTGAAATCGTATGAAAGACAACCATGTATTCGAATGTTTGTGCAATTGTGTGTATGTGCAAAAATGTTACTGTGAATGTTACTGTAAATGAGGTCTCGAGTTAAGGCTTCAAGTTTGATATTGTTTTCGTTGTCATTTTACGTGCATAAACTTATGTAAATCGTGATGTTCATTAAGATGGAAGTGGGTCTTATTTGAGTGTCAATATTTTGGCTAAACGAATCCATGAAATACACCCCTAAAAGTGTTAAATGATCCATGAATTTTCCCAAGTTTTCTAGTTGAAATATGGTGAAAATAAGCTAAGAAAACGATTAAGTTTCCAGCAAAAATTATAAGTTTAGTTTAGGCTAAAGTATAGAAGACTAATTTGGAAATTTAATTGATTTTAAAGGGATGAGGCCACCAGGATTCGAACCTGTGACCTCACCCGTGTGGTACCTTAAATTCGCAAGAAAAGAAAAGGGTTCAGGGGGATTCGGAATGGGGTATACTGGCTGAGAAAGGAGAGTGCAAAAATAATAAAAATAAAGTGGGAGCCGTGGGAATCGAACCCACGACCTCCAGGCAGCGAATGAAGTGAAAGAAAAATTAAAAAAAGGAAATGTGAGGCGTGGGAATCGAGCCCATGACCTCAAGGTTGTAAAGGAGAAAGGGAGAAATAAAAAGAAAATAAAGTGAGGCTGTGGGGGCTCGATCCCACAACCTCACTGCCAACGCATAGCTAAGTCAATTTTTAAATAAAAATAAACTAAGGAGGCTGTGGGGGTTCGAACCCACAACCTCACAGTCCCTAGCGAAATAAAGAATAACTAAAGAGAGGTTGTGGGGGTTTGATCCAACAACCTCTTGGCTATGCGAATTGGACAAGAAAAATTTTAAATGAAAAATAAAAGGAGCTGTGGGGGTTCGATCCTACAACCCTTCGGCTAAATAAGAGTAGAATCCAAGGAGAAAAATAAAGAGAGAATGTTGATGTTGGGGTTCGATCTAGGGTCCCAATGTTATGTGGATTAAAAATAAAATCAAGGAAAACTGTTAGTGTTGTCCAAGGGATTCAAACTTGGGTTCCCTTGCCCAAATTTCCGTATTGATACATAAATCATACGTGAATTAAATGTTCATGAATAATGCCATCTACTTAGATCGAAATCAAAATGTTGGTATACAAACAAGATGCATAAGTCTTGTAGTACATAATCTTAGGAAGATATGAGTCACTTAACGACTATGGATGAAGTCTCATGGCTTGTATGTATAGACCCATAAGTCTAGCATACGTTTAAAAATAAGTGAACCTAAGATGTATGTAATGAAATAAAGTAACCCTAGAAGGGTTAAGTACGAGTGTAAAGTACACTAAATGGCCAAGTGCATTGGCAAACGATGAAATGATTTTTATGTAATGAAATGATGAAACCCTAGAAGGGTTAAGTAAGAGTGTGAAACACACAAATGGCCAAATGCATTGGCATATGATGAAATGAACATTCACGTAAAATGGGGTGAGTAATTATGAAGAGCAATTGTGCTAATGTCAATGAATGTGGTGACAACATGATATGAGGCTAATGTAAAAGATGAGAACAATCTCAAATGAGCCTAAGTAATTATTACGAAAATGTACTCACCTATGAGAGTGTAAAGTTAATGAAGAGACCAGTCTCTATGAACACTCTAATGAAAGTATTGAGATTAACAAAATTAATACTAATGATGAGATGAGAAATCATCTATTGAGCTATGATGTCCTCATACTAGAAGCCAGCTTCCATGACGTATGAGTTGAATGTAATGGAACTTTATACTGAGCATAGATAGACTAGTTATGAGCAGTGATGCCTTCTTTTGGGAAGGGCGGAGGTTCACGTAACTCTGATGAGATGAGACTGTCCGGCTTGCCGGGTATGGGTCTCCTTATATCTCCTAGTCTTCGAACCTATACTGCCAATATAGGGATCTGGCGGGGTTAAATTTCCATGTACGCTAGCATGTTTTGGGTCACCTTGACTGGTGATTCCACCTCTTTTAGGTGTGCGGGAGACACTGGATTTCATTATGCTCACATGATCTATGTCGGTTAAAGTTAAAGTTCCCAATGAATGAATGAGGCCAGCCTCAAATGATGAACATAATGAAATGAATGATACCAAAGGTGTTAGGATAGGATAATCAAGAGGTGAGCTAGACTCAAGTAATGACACTAGGTTATTCTTGATTATTGCACAGTAAACCCGATGAAAGTCTTAAACTACATCCTAGGTATAGCTGGTGTGCACACTAGCCTGTGAACGAATAAATGAATTACGTATGAATGAATGAAGAAGACTCTGTGTTTGTTAATGAAGATTCCCTAGTTCAGGTCCGATATGTTGAGCCCTCATTTTGGAAAGTCTTAATGTCAAGTCCATGATTCCAAGGTCTCATGGCATATGAATGAATGTTATAAAAGATACTTTGTTATATGCTATATGATATGTGCTATGTGTAAGATGTTATGTGCTGTGTGCAATATGATAAGTATGATAATGCATGTTACTCTCATGGCATGACTTTCCTAATCCAAATTTGGAAAGCTCACTGACTTTCCTAATCCAAATTTGGAAAGTTCACTAACTTTCCTAATCCCAATTTGGCAAGTCCACTAACTTGACTTTCCATAATCATGTTGTTAGGAAAGAGCTATCCTTCTCATGCATGTCCTTGGTGTGTGCTTGCATATACCCATACTTAGTACAAGTGTGTACTAATCCCATACAACTCTATATTTTTAGGTGCAGGCACAGGTGGACGTTAGAGATGACAGGTTGACGTTGCAGCTATCCGGACGTGGAGCTTTCATCTGGACTTCATGCTTTCGAGGATGTCTACTATTACTATGTATCTTAGATGTAGGCTTTAGCTAGTGGAGCATGTTCCACTAGTGTTTCTTTCCGTTTTTATTTCAGACATTGTATTGGTGCCATTTTGGCAATTATACATTTATTACAGTAATGCACTGTTTCTTTCATTTGATTATGTCCATATTAGATGGTTTATTTGTGAACGCCCATGATGTTAAGTTTAAAATGTTTAGCATGAATTAAGAAAACAAAGAGTTCAAATTTTCTGCTAAAATTTACCTAGATTAAGTTAGAATGACGTATGTAGGCTTGTCTGCAACCTCTGAGAGGTCAACGACGCCGGTCTCGTCTGGGGTCTAGATTCTGGTCGTGACAGCCAAGTTCATCCAAGGGTCGCTATGATAGGGATTCTGAGTCCATAGTTAAGAGAAACAATGGATTAGACACACCTCAGGAGAGGCCACCTTGCAGGAAGTGTGGCAAAATGCATGGAGGAGAGTGTATGATGGGCACTAACGCTTGTTACAATTGTGGCAAACCGGGTCACATGGTGAAGGATTGTCCGAATAGGAGAAGTAAAGAACAAGGGAAGGAGAGAGTTCAGCCTAATGGTTCAAGTGAAGAGGCTCCAAGGAGGCAACGATTCTTCGCACTCAAGTCTAGGGGTGCAGGGGAAGGCACCTCTGATGATGTCTCGGGTGCGTAGCCTTAATTAGTCTTTCATGTATTTGACTGTTTATGGTGTTTATGCACTAGTATGAGGTTAATATGTTTCAGTCATCATGTTGGTTGCTGATTTGTATGACTTATATATTGACTTATGTTGTATGCTTTGATAAGACTAGTTTAGGAAAGAATTCCTTAGTTTATTAATGTGAAGCTACTATTAGGTTTTAAGGATGTGCACCATCATGTTAATATGTGAATCAGATATTCACCAATGGGGAATATTGAATTACCTATATTTGTGTACGTTCTATAGATGACTTACTTATTGTTAGTAAAGAGTACTGTCATTCGGGGACGAATGTTCCTAAGCGGGGAATAATGTAACAACCCTAAAAATGGATAAGATAAGTAATGCTTAATGTGTCAAGAATGCCTACAATTAGACCAGGGTTCACACGGATTGATGCGCGTAGAACCAGACCTCGGAACCCTTGCTACATCCAAGAAAACTAACTTGGGGAGTTATTTGAGCTTTGAAAGGTTGGGTACAACCATGTAGGGCTCTCGAATATGAAGATTTACTCAAATGAGTCCTTACCGGACTTAAAAAGAGGAAATCTTAAGTTTGGAGGGTCTAGGGGTAAAATGGTCTTTTACCAGACTAAGGGTAATATCATAATTACCCTAAATATATATTTAATTATTTAATTAATAAGGTGGAGGGGTATTTTGGGGAGAGAGTGCCAAAAATAGGCTCTAAGAGTAAAGTCTTGCTCCACCCAGGTTCGAACCTAGGTGGAAGCAATGAATTAAATTGATTTTATTTAAGTGGGTAAATTAATGTAATTAATTAATATTATTTTATAAATGGCTGATTAAAAAAAATAAAAGGGTAAATCAGATTTTTAGTTATTAATTATTAATTATTAACTTAAATTGACTAAGTCTTGCCAACTATTCTAGTTTTAAGGGGCACTATCTCACACAAACTCTCTCACACGCCTAAACCTCTCTCTCTCTCTCTTCCATTTTGTTTTCTTGGCTGCAAAAACAGAAAACAAAACATTAGAAAATGATCAAAAGTTCTCTACACTCAAGGAACTTACAAAAAAAATATACAAACAAGCAAGCTAACTTAAGAAACGAAAATTTTACATCATCTTCTCGACGGGATCGTGTTGAAGGTTTAGTGGAGGATTTGGGCAGCACTTTGAAAGTGTGGAAAGCTACAACAACTTATGGGTTTTCTCTCTTGGAATCCTTTCTCCAAGATAAATTTCTTTCTACAAAATTCAACGTATGAAACTAAAGTTGTCCCCTTTATGGTCGAATTCCTTGTGCCTAGTCTCCTTTCGATTTCAATCTAAATTAGGTTAGAAATCATCTTGTTGGTATGGTTGCTGGTAGATAAGTGTGAAATATGATGTTCTTTGTGATTTTGTGTTTGGAAATAGCAAGCATGTTCAATGATGTCAACCGAAAATGATGTGGTGCAATGTGTAAAATGTTTGTTGTTGTTCTCCGTTTTGAAGTCTTAAAATGGCTTGTTTGATGATTGGAATTATTTTGCATAAGGTGTGTAAATTGTGATGTTTAAATGAAGTGAAAGGTGGCTAATCTTAAGTGGAGAAATCTAAGCTAAAACAACAATGAATCTACACCTAAAAAAGCGTTAAACAAATTGTGAAAATACCACAAAACGAACGTATGAATGTTGTTAAATAAAGGCTAGAAAATTTAATAGAATTTCCAGTACTTGGTGATGGAGTTTTCGGCCATAATACTTGAAGTTTGAGAAGTTTAAAAATAAATTTAAAACATGTGAGGTCAGTGGGGATTGAACCCAGGACCTCACTACATGAAAGCTGGAAAACAAAAAGAGGTATGGGATTCGAACCCACAACCTCTCGCCCAGACAAGAGAGTAAAAGGGAAATTTAAAATTAATAAAAATAATTGGAGGAGTGCGATTCGAACCCACCACCTCTTGACTGAAGGAGGAGACAAAGAGAGAAATTAAAAAAAAAATGAGAGGAGTGGGATTCGAACCCACCTCCTCTCGGCCAACATGGGAAACACTTAGGAAAAAAGAGAAATAAATGAATGTTGCTATGGAGGTTCGATCCCGGATCCCCTAATGCTTAAAACGCCTAAGGTGAAGTGAGGGGAGGAAAAAAATAAAGGAAAAATAATGTTAGTGAGGGGATTCGAAATCGGGTTCCCAAGACGAAATGTAAATCCAAAATTAGGTGAAAGAAAATTAACTAAGTGTTATCCAAGGGATTCGAAGTCGGGTTCCCTTGACCAAATTTCCGTATTTATACATAAATCATACGTGAATTAAATGTTCAAGAATAATGACATCTACTTATATCGAAATCGAAATCTTGGCATACATACAAGATGTATAAGTCTTGTACAACATAATCTTAGGAAGATATGAGTCACTTAATTAACTATGAATGAAGTCTCACGGCTTGTATGTTTAGACCCATAAGTCTAGCATACGTTTAAGAATCAGTGAACCTAAGATGTATGTAATGAAATAAAGTAACCCTAGAAGGGTTAAGTACGAGTGTAAAACACACTAAATGGCCAAGTGCATTGGCATACGATGAAATGATTATTATGTAATGAAATAATGAAACCCAAGAAGGGTTAAGTAAGAGTGTAAAGCACACAAATGGCCATGTGCATTGGTATATGATGAAATGAACATTCACGTAAAATGGGGGTGAGTAATTATGAAGAGCAATTGTGCTAATGTTAATGAATGTGGTGACAACATGATATGAGTCTAATGTGAAAGATGAGAACAATCTCAAATGAGCATAAGTAAATGTTACCAAAACGTACTCACCTGTGAGAGTGTAAGTTAATGAAGAGACCAGTCTCTATGAACACTCTAATGAAAGTATTGAGATTAACACACTTAATACTAATTATGAGATGAGAAATCATCTATTGAGCTATGATGTCCTCATACTAGAAGCCAGCTTCCATGACGTATGAGTTGAATGTAATGGAACTTTATACTGAGCACCGATAGACTAGCTATGAGCGGTGATGCCTTCATTTGGGAAGGGCGGAGGTTAACGTAACTCTCATGAGATGATACTGTCAGGCTTGCCGGGTATGGGTCTCCTTATATCTCCTGGTCTTTGAACATATACTGCCAATATAGGGATCTGGCGGGGTTAAATTACCATGTACGCTATCATGTTTTGGGTCACTTTGGCCAGTGATTCCGCCTCTTTTCGGTGTGGGGGAGACACTGGATTTCATGATGCTCAGATGATCTATGTCGGTTAAAGTTAAAGTTCCCAATGAATGAATGAGGCCACCCTCAAATGATGCACATAATGAAATGAATGATACCAAAGGTGTTAGGTTAGGATAATCAAGAGGTGAGCTAGACTCAAGTAATGACACTAGGTTATTCTTGATCATTGAACATCAAACCCGATGAAAGTCTTAAACAACATACTAGGTATAGCTGGTGTTCACACTAGCCTATGAACGAAATGAAATCAAGTACGTATGAATGAATGAAGCAGACTCTGTGTTTGCTAATAAAGACTCCCTAGTTGAGGTCCCATATGTTGAGCCCTCATTTTGGGAAGTCTTAATGCCAAGTCCATGATTCCAAGGTCTCATGGCATATAAATGAATGATATGAAAGATGTTATGTGCTATATGCAATATGTTATGTGCTATATACAATATGATATGTACTATGTGTAAGATGTTATATGGTAGGTGCAATATGATAAGTATGATGATGCATGTTACTCTCATGGCATGACTTTCCTAATCCAAATTTGGAAAGCTCACTTACTTTCCTAATCCAAATTTGGAAAGTTCACTAACTTTCCTAATCCCAATTTGGCAAGTCCACTTACTTGACTTTCCATAATCATGTTGTTAAGAAAGAGCTATTCTTCCTCATGCATGTCCTTGTTGTGTGCTTGCATATACCCATACTTAGTACAAGTGTGTACTAATCCCATACAACTCTATACTTTTAGGTGCAGGCACAGGTGGACTCTAGAGCTTACAGGTTGACGTTGCAGTTATCCGGACGTGGAACTTTCATCCGGACTTGGTAGGCCCTCATGCTTTCGAGGATGTCTACCGTTACTATTTAGCTTAGATGTAGGCTTTAGCTAGTGGAGCATGTTCCACTAGTGTTTCTTTCCGTTTTTATTTCAGACATTATATTGGTGCCATTTTGGCAATTATACATTATTACAGTATTGAACTGTTTCTTTCATATGATTATCTCTTTATTAGATGGTTGATTTGTGAACACCCATGATGTCAAGTTTAAAAATGTTTAGCATGAAATAAGACAACAAAAAGTTCAACTTTTACGCTAAAATTAACCTAGATGAAGTAAGAATGACGTATGTAGGGTTGTCTGCGACCTCTGAGAGGTCAAAGACGCTGGTCTCGTCTGGGGTCTAGATTCCAGTCGTGATAACAACACAACAAAACCAAAGTTCATTTTATACATAAACATGCTCATTTGACCCAATTCTTAAACCACCATTTGAAAGGAAACTTTAACATGAATTCATTAGGGTTTTAGAATTAGAATCACCAACTAATACTAATAACATCATTAATTTATCATTAGAAACATTTTCATGCAAGACCCATATTAGGTTGAAGATAATAGAAGTTAGGGTTGAAAAACTATTTTTGAAATTCATTGGAAATGACTTCTTGAATGAAAGGGTATTCAAGAATGGATACCATAACTCAATAAGTAAGCAAACCCAAGAGTTTTGATGAAGGAATCACGTCCAACCAGCCCTCCTATCCTTCCTTGACCTCTAGCTTTCAATGGTGACTTTGAGAGAGTCTTCTAAGAGAGAGGGGTTTTGGGTTTTAGGAAGAGGAGTCTAATATGAGGTCTTAGGGTTTAGAACAATTTAATATATCTAATAAACCCTAAAATAAACGTCCTATGGTCATAAACGACTTGGGGTGGATTTACCAAACACCCCAAGCCAAGGCAGCCACTTAACAGTTTTTGGACCCTTCATAAACGAGACCTAACCAACGGACCGTCTGTGCATCAACAAATCATTGGTTGGGTATCGTGGGTTGAAAATTAGCTCCAAATGGAGCCTGAATAACCAACCTTGAAGTTCCAACTGACGGAGCAAGACTACGGGTCATTGGTTGGACCACTGGCCGTCGTTTCCTTTGTTGGTGGACACTGCCAAGGCAGTTTAGGTCCAAGTCTTGGGCCGTTCATGTAGGGCCCGTTGTGGATCCTATGTGGGGTCGTGCCCATACGTTAAACCCCTAAACAATGTCATCAATGACTAAGGACTATCCCACACAAGTTTCAAGCAAAACGAACACGTAAAACTCACTCAAACACATCAAGACACACAAGTACTTTCTAAGGCACACCTTCCGAACGTCATTGATGTTCTTGGTCGATTGACCTCCAAACTTAACCAAACTTCACACACTACCTAAGAAAACTAAATTACCTAATTTTAAAACAAACATACCTCAAGAAACACTCATGAGACTCTAGTTCACCTTAGTTTATTTTAGGGCGTTACACTTGGAATCATGAACATAATTTTAGAACAACTCAAGCAAAAATTATTCGTTTTGCTCCCCTTAGGCCGAGAGCTCCCTCTACGAGACTTAGTTTATTTTTCAGTCTTTTCTTCTGTCTGTTGTGTAGTTCAATCATCTCCTTTGATCCTATGTTTTACTTACGAGTGCAATGATTCATTGTAGTCCCATACCTACAATGAATCAAGTATGTAATCCAAAAGACTAAGGAAATTATTTGACTACCCTACTCACAAGTTGTTCTTTCCATTCTTGTTAAATTAGGCATGAAGTCTTTATAAGCCAATCTTTATTGGTTATGCCCATTCTTTGATTATTTACATAATATATAGATACTGGGGCATATATTCATACTCCAATTGATGGGTCATTATGTTTTGGTCCCTTTATAGGCATAAACCAATAACTGTTAAAACATCATTCTTATTAAACACTGCTGATTTGACATTCTTATGATTTTTCTTACTTTCTTCACTTTGAACTTACATTTCTTCTTCTTTGATCTCACGTTCACTTTGAAGATGCTAGGTTGACTTAGGTTATTCTTTTAAGACTTCCATTGGGATCTTTCTGTGCAATCACTAAGAATGACTTACATCATTACTTAGTCTAACCTCACCCCTTTGGTCATCCTATCCGAACACCCCTCATCTTCCTTCTTCTTTCTTTCTTTCTTTCTTTCTTACTTTGTTAAAGAAATATTTAGCATTTAACTGACATAGATCATGTGAGCTGACATGAAATCCAGTTTCTTCCCCACACTGAAAAGAGGTGGTTCACTGGCCAAAGTGAAACCGAATACTTCCTAGTTTTCTTAGGTGGATCCACTAGCTAGTAACCTATGATGGTGACATAGTTCAAACACTAGGAGAATTTGGAGACCCTTATCCACCTTGGTGGTAGTCTCATCTCATGAGGCTTACATGTGCTTGCACAATCTCATTACTAGTCTATCGGTGCTTAGCTCAATTTCTTATACTTTACAACTTTTAGAGTTGAATCATACATTATGGAAGCTTGCTTGTAGTATGAGGTATGCATAGCTCAATGGATGACTTGTCATCCCTTTCAATACTTGATGAATGTGAACCTAAATCTTACGTTATCATCATGGTGTTAATGAGACTTGTCTCACGATTTCTAACACCTTCTTATGTGAGTATCATTAACATAATTGTTTAATTATGGTGTTAATGAGACTTGTCTCATTATTTCTAACACCCTCTTATTTGAGTATCTTAACATAATTGTTTAATCATGGTGTTAATGAGACTTGTCACACGATTTCTAAAACCCTCTTATGTGAGTATCTTTAACATAATTGTCTAATCATGGTGTTAATGAGACTTGACTCACGATTTCTAACACCCTCTTATGTGAGTATCTTTAACATAATTGTTTATGTGCAAGTGAGACTTGTCTCACTTCCTTTAGCACCCCATTCGAAGTCAATTATATAACTCATAAGCTTTTAGTTATTTCATTACTCACCTTATATTGTTCAATGTTATTTGGTAGTCTTGTACCATTCTTTATGAAAGTTATAAGGACATTATTCAATGTGCTACAATGTTCACAAGTTCATTTAGATAGTGTATGTTTGGACTTGTCCCAATCATTGGCATACCCTAGGTTATGAGTTCATTGAGTTACATCATATCAAGTCAATCTTTAACATGTATTTGGCTTACAAGAAACATCATAATTTACATTGTCCATATAAGATTGGTATGACTTAGTCATTGGCCAATTCTATTACATATTTTGGAAATAATATTGCTGGCCAATTTATTTGCATTAATCAAACTTTCACTAAATACTTGTCATGATATTATCACTAGCCAAGTCAATTAACTTCATGTATATACTATAGTAATCTCATCATTTAGAGCAAGCCAACTTTTTACCTTTAATTAGCCTATAAGAACAATTCAGTGCTTACTTTGGCCAAGCTATAAAGTTGATTTGGCATTGAAGATTCATTAACTAGCTTTGATTTTCATTCTTATTTCTTCTTGGAAACATTGCATTCCAAAGACTTACAAATATATCTACTTTAAACACACACAGTAATTGAAACCTTCATTCCTTTCAACAGTAAACTGAATTTCATAAACGACTTATAACAATTTCATCTTCTCGAACACAATTAGGCATTACAATATATCTTATCTCATGTAAACAATACTATAATCATACGGATCTAGCCTATAGGCCTCATTCCACATTATCAAATCACAGAAACCTACACATAATGATTAGTTAGCACCACATATCAACAACATGCTCGAGATTTGCATTATATATATTACTAGAATCGGAAATAGGGAGATTTCATTGGGAACAACCCTAGTTTCGGTTTTCTTGAATTCAAAACGTTTGAAAAGCCTCTTGGGGAAAGAAATCCAAGAGATAAAACCCATACCTGACTATAGAATTCAATCTACGAAGATTACCCTGTTCTTTGCACGAAAATCTTGAAGAATTGCCTTGAAATTGCCTAAGGAGAACCGAGAGTATTTTTCCATTTTTCTTATGTTTGTTCACTGTTTTTCAGTCGTGAGAGACTACTGGATAAACGTGAGTCTAAGTCTTAGGAACTGAATATTGACTAATTCAACTTAGGCTAATTAACTTAATTAAATAAATCAGTTAGCTAATTACCAAAATGCCCCTCCTAAATTGACTAAAAATAGGAGAGCATTTGACTTAGCTAAATTCTGAAAATTTGCTAAGGTCTCGGGTTTTACCATGAATTTAAATTAATTAATTAAGTTGCTAATTTAATAAATTAAGTGACCTAGGGTAAATACTAAAGTACCCCTAAGTCACTAGGACCATAACCAACCCCTTTGGACCATCCCAGGTTAGGTACTAATATATTTCTTTAGTTAGCTACTCGGCTACTGTCACCCGGTTAGGTCTTAGGATTTCGGCACACTACTTAGTTCATTTTAGTTAGTCTTAGGTTAGTTAGCTAGTTAGGTAACTTAGTTACAGACTAGGATTGGATAGGAAGCTCGGCCCCATGTGGCTTGACCCGACGCGTGCCGGTCCCCTAACCGCCCTAACCAAATCTGTTGGGCTTTGTCGCTTGGTCTCTCGGCCGGTAGCACATGTGTTTGCACACGTGTTGCTTTACACTTTCCTAACCCTGCACTTTGTAGTTGCACTTGGAAAGTTCACTTCTTGTCCCAAGGATCCTCAGTATGTCGTTGGGCACTGCTTAATCTACATGATCATTTTAAATGATCAGATGCTATGGTACCTAGGATTGACACTTGGATGCCTCGTACCTAATGTGTGTAAGCGATGAAATTATAAAATTTAGCTTAAGTTCTTCATTGCAGGTACAATTCCTAAACACCTTTAAGCCAATATTCTCTAACATGCCCAATATTACTCAATATTATGCATTGGGATGTCTATGTACCCCAATACATATTCTTAAAACCTAATAGACTCTTCGCTAGACAAGTACATTTTTTTGAATGTTACATAAGGGTTATGTTTGTTTGTCTTGCTTTACTATTCACATGATTAACTCTTACTCATGCTTGTAATGTGATTACTTGATATTAGAGTTACATGAGATTATGGGTTCAAATATGTGATATGCATATAATTGCTTTGGTTTGATAGAACATGTTTAAATGGTTGGTCTACTTTATTGATTGTGCATAAAGTTATAAAATAGCATGATTTAACTAAACGCCCCTTTTTAGCATGTTTGATTGTTATATGTGCATATGGTCTTATACTTAGTACATGTGGCGTACTAACCCCATTTTCTCCTTTTTTCCCAAACACTTCAGGTTTCGGTCGTTGAGGTTTGGTTCGAGGCTATTGAGAAGGAGGTTTGGATACTCTTATCATCCAAGTGGTAGGTCCTCATTTTCCCGAGGATGATGCCTATATTCTACCTACGGATTTGCTTAGATATTATGACATATATGTTGACTCTATCTTTCATTTGAAGACAAAGTTGTATAAAGCCTATATGTGGCTTACTTTTATTGTTATAGGGCTATGCCCATGTTGATATTGTCGTTCTAGATGGTTTATAAGATGATACAGATTTTATGACTCTAATTCTATCTTATATATGTGTATGAAATAAAAGTAGAATACTAAGTAATCTTCATATACGAACGGGTCTATGTATACTCGATATTAATACTATTATGTTTATGTAGAGGTCTATGTAAACCTCCGATTAGATATAGTTAAATTTTTTTAATTTTTCCGCATATTTTAGCCAGAATGTTATGATGAATGGTAAGGGCTAGTCTTAGTCCTCAAAGAGGACGATGACGCCGGTTACGTCTAGGGGGTGCTCCCCGGATGTGACATGTCGCCATATACTTGTCTTTATTTTCACTGCTCAAGTTCACCACATTAGACTCTTAGGATCAGAATAGGACTTTCTTTGCTGGTAACGTAGGCTCAGGGTCAGGTATGGTACATATGAGTGCACTTTAGTGACTTTTTTCCTTCCTTGACATTACGGCTAAGCGTCCTACCTCTTTCATTAACTAGTATGCCCTACAATTCTTTCCTTGTCATCTTTGCCTAGCTTTCTCCTTTGTTCATTGTGGAAATGACTCTTACTTATTTCTGTTCAACTATTTTTCTTTCTTTTCTCTTTCTTTTCTATCTTTTTATTGATTTTTTTTCTTTCATTCACTTGATAATTTTGCTTGAGTCACTTCGCTTGATCATTTTTTCTTTTCTTTCCACATCACTCTTTTCATACCCATTTTTTGGGTCATCACTCATAATAGCCACCCTCAACATATGGATTTTCCGTGAGTTAAGGTAAACATTACCCAAGGTTGGGTCAGGGCCAAGACGAGGTTTGTTTCTGCATTAGCCACCCCCAACTTATGCTTTTGGCCTAAGTTGAGGTGCACATGTCCAAGGAGGGACCAGGGCCAACATATTATACCTAGGGAAGGTGAGTTGGTGAAGAAAGGAAAGGTATATTATAGGCTCAACATATTTGGATAATAAAGGGATAACAATTCCATTTGGTTCACTTTACTTCAGGGTAGATGTTTGTTAATTTGAACAAGGGCCTATGATCCTTTCCTAGTCGTCTAACACATATCCATTTTGCAGGACTAACCGGACAGGTTCTATCTATGGACCAACAATGGAACAATCAAATTTCCTCACACTCTCTTGACACCTCGTTGCCCTATCAGATTGTCGGACACCTAGTTTGAGTCTTAGATTGAGGGTCATGCAAGGGGTGCATATCTATGTCATGATTAGAGACGATACATTAAACTTCTTTATACCAATGCATGTAAGCATTTTCGTAGAAGGGGATATCATTCATGCTTATCCATCATGCTTCATATTTAACTTTCATACTTTGTACAAGTTACGACATGCCGGTTTAACATTAAAGTAATCAGTCTCTTGGGGCAAAAGAACACAGGCAAAAAAAACCCTAAGGATCATGGGTTGGGATACTAAGACTTCACCTAATACTCACTTTCCAATTACCCCTCCCCCAACAAAAAAAGATGCAATTGTCCCCACTGGATAAGATATATAAAGACAGGGTGGTAGGTGAAGCAAACCTGAGGTGCAAAGCACCGATGAACAACAAACAGGGGTGTTTGGTTTTCTAGAACCCACAACCTCAGTAGTAGGGTCACCCTCAGTGGTGCCCACAACAATCTCCGTACCCTCAGTGGTACTCCTCCCAATATCCTCAAGTCGGGAACTAGATACCCCAACAACCAACTCTTGAGCCCTCATCTGACGGGTCACGTCATCAATCAAATAGGCTCTCCTCGCAGCCTCAAGATCCGTATGCTTCTTCTTCCTTCCACAAGCACCCTCTCCCTCAGTGGTGCGGCTGGAATGGTGCCTCTTGGCACGCTCACGTGGCTTAGGTAGTGGTGCAATATGGGCTGTGAATAGTGCAGCAAGTACAGTGTCCTCCGCTAGCTCGACTGGTGCAGTCTCAGGCTCAAGTCCCCTCATCTCCAGGATATTGTCAACATCTGCCTGCAGAATCGCCACAACCTTTTGAAGAGTATTCAAGTCGATGGTGGGGGATGGGCGTGCAAGAACCCGCAGCTCAAAGGCATCAAAGTGCTTATTAAACACTTGAATCGTCCGCTCAGTCTGCTGGGCCACCCTCTTCTCAATCTGATACTCATCCTCGGCAATGGATTTTTGCATCCAAGGATGGATATGATGCAACAAGGTCGCCATCTGGGCCTCTAATTTCAGAATCCTAGCTATCGGGACAAGTGTTGCTGACGGTGGAGCAGACCGGGAGGAACTGGGTTCTCTACTAGTGCAAGGGGCTGACTCGACCGGGTGGTATCAGTGGGCTCTGAAGTGGCAGGATCAGCCCCTTCAACTAACTCTACCGTATCCTCCAAATTCTCACTCAATGGTTGTAATTCAACCCTAGGCCCTCTCCGTAGTGCAACCACATTAGCCTTATCTCTAATGAGACCTATATCCACAGTCCCGATCAAAGTACAGATGGAATAACGGTGGCAAATAGGCACTCCAGCATCCCTACGTAAGTGAAAGATCATACAAGCGAACACGTAAGTAGTAGAGGTCTTAAAATACCTATCATGTATCACGGATATCAATAACTTGGCGAAGTCGATATCAAACCCGGCCACCAATGCTGCTACCATTAGCGCTTTATCCCATGTAAGAATGTTATATGCTGCCGTGGGAGATAGGCAGTGGCGGACTAAAAGCTAGAAGAACTTGGCTGTGAAGGTGAGGTTGGCATTTTTTATAAGGCCTCTGGGGTCTAACACACAGTCTTATCCCTCACCGTCAACGGACAACTGTTGTTCCTCTGAAACTGGACACTCTTTACCAAACCCCACCTGTAATCAAACTCCGGAGTAAGGGGAGTCCACGTAGCACCAGTGGGCACACCGTATAGGAAGCCGCAGATGGAAGTAAGAGAACTGCCCACCCAGCAGCCTAGGACTAGAACCTGTATAAGTGGGTCATGTTTGGCAGGTCTCACCCGCCTGTCCAAAGAACCTCTGAGAGTCACTACATATGATGCTTAGAACTCTCGAACAATCTCCTCATTATACTACCTCATACACCTAGCCATCTACTCAAGCCTGTGGCGGGTAAACAAGCTATGCACATAAAGGACAGTGTGAATGCTCACTGTAAGAACTCTCCGCTTGACTGTCACTAACTTAGTCATCACCCCTTTTCATTCAACAGCTTTGCATCCCTGTAGAGCTAATACTGACCATCTATGCACCACCGGTTTTGTCTCATCAGGAACTAGTGCAGAGACATCATCCTAGAGTGGCGGAGTAAACTCCGAACTATGAGCCTCATCAGACGAGGCTTGGAGGGCAGGCACCTCTTGGTGAGTGGCTCCAGGTGAATCAGAACCAGAGACAATGGTCTCATTCGACCCAGTAGAGTGGGCAAACTCTGAACCTCATGCTTCTTCAGAGCCACCCGCTCCTTCAGATACCGAGGCAGACCCAAACTGTGTGCCAGTTAGTGTGCGGTCCTCATCGGACTAGGAGGCAGTGAATACACCAGAAACCACCTTCTGGGGGGTACCCGGAGTTGCTGTTATAGCTGCTGTAGGGGTACGGGTGCCTGGGGGCACATATTCTGGATTACGCTAATCGTTGGAAGTGCCAATCATCCGACGGGATGGTGTTACAGACTTGGACCTATCCCTGGAATAAATGATGTATGGTTTGGGGGCCATATGTACCTGTGAAATCATTTGTTAGTCTCATAGCAATCATAATACACACACAAAACAATCACAACAGAAAACTGAAACACAGAGCATAGTCCAGTTCAGAACTATAGTACTGGTTGACAGGCACTATTGATATCCCGTCGATGAATAGACAGTCCGTTGATAGTTTCCATCGTTGGACACTTAGTAAATATTTAGGCTTCATTCTACAGATCTCTCCGTTGGAAATGACAGACGTGTAGAACGGCCCATCGATCAATCGATAAACTGTAGTCCACTTTCGTCGGCTGACACATAGAATAATTTTTCACACTCTCACAAATCAGGGTTTCAGTTAGCAACGACAGATGTGTATAACGTCTCATCGATCAATCGACGAACCATAGTCCACTTCTGTCATCTCAGAGTTCAGCAAATTTATGGTTGATCAGTCGACGGAGCCCATCGACGGTCCGTAGATGGGGTCTCAGAATTCAGACCTTGTTTATTTAGTAGCATATTTTACACCTTTAAGAACCACATATGTTTACCCAACACCTAACAACAAATACAAAACCATTAATTCATCCTTAGGGTTTTGATTTCGTAAGGTTCATTCTCGAATTCTAAGATGCTACAAAACCCTTAGTCAGAAAGTCAACAATCTTATTTCAAACAGATTACACCACAACCCATTCACTTTCTATCATTCTTAGGGAAATATTACCTTTTTTTTAACAATCATTAACATGCAATTTTGTCCCTAAGTCAAGACCCACATTCTAATTTTTTTTCCCAACAGCAAATGAACGAGCATTCATCAAGCAAAGGGACTCAAAATACCTGACAACAGTAGTGAGTGAATGAGTGGGTGATCTTCTCAAAACATATGTGCCTGCATTGGAATACCAACCATAGAAAACAAGAAATACAAGTAGAATTTGGGAAGGAGAGGGTTTTGGGAGTTTAAGGGAATTTGGGAGTTTGGGGATTCTGATGAAAATAGAAGGGAGAGATATGGGGAACTGATGGGAAAGGAAGGAAATAATGAGAGGGAAACGGTTGGGAAAATATTTGAAAAGGGTTTGGAGGTTAATGAACAGTTTTCTTTTAATATAACCAGTCGGGTCGGGTAAGGTCACTGGATCTATGGACTAACGACACCCCGTCGACGGTCAGTAAGTTAGTCGATGGATCGTCGATTTGACCTTCAATTTCACAAAAACTTTGACAAAATTATAAGATATACATGGGATATACGAACATAATAGATGGTCCGTCGATTAAACGATGACCCATCGATGGGGTCCATAGATCTGTACACCAGACCATTTTCTACAGAATTTTTTGTTTTTGCCCCTGCACATTGAACACCCATTAAGCTATTCATTTTGTGTTTTTCTGGACACTTTTGAGACACGGACCCTAAACTAATCTCTAGACAACACTAAAAAGAATAACGCATGAAGATGAGTAAAACAAAACGAAACAAGCAAATCTAACTATTCCTACAAAGAAAAGAAAACTTATTGTTTGCTAGAGGATAAACCTTGGGGTTGCCTCCCAACAAGCGCTTGATTTAACGTCGTGGCACAACGAACGATCCTTTATTACTCAGACTTCATGAAGGTGATATGCCTCAATCACTTCATGGACACTCTCCGCATGCCTTAGGTAGATCTTGATTCTTTGCCCTTTGATAGTGAACTTTGCACCCTCCTTGTTCTCCAACTCAACCGCTCCATGTAGGAACAATTTAGTAATAAGGAATGGTCCCATACACTTGGACTTGAGTTTGCCCGTAAAAAAGCGTAGCCTAGAGTTGAATAGAAGCACCAAGTCCCCAACCGCAAATTCTCACTTGTCAATCTTTTGGTCATGGTGCTTTTTCATCTTCTCTTTGTAGATGGCTGAACTTTTATATGCTTTTTGGAGAAACTCATCAAGCTCATTCAACCCATTCAGCCTCTGTTCCACTGCTTCATTCCAATCCATCGTCGGTTTCTTCATTGCCCACATGGCTTTGTGCTCTAACCCAACTAGCAAGTGACAAGCCTTCCCATATACAAGTCTGTATGGAGACAACCTATGGGGGTCTTGTATGCGGTGCGCTAGTCTCAAAGAGCATCATTAAGCCTCCTTGACCAATACGTTCTATTCGCATTTATCGTTTTTGACAGGATTTGCTTGATCTCTCAATTGGACACCTCAACTTGCCCACTAGTCTGTGGATGGTATGGAGTGGCCACACTGTGGCGAGCCCCATATTTCTCCAATAGCCCTTTTAACAACATATTGCATAAGTGAGATGTGCCATTACTAATAATGGCCCAAGGTGTGCCAAATCTAGAGAAGATGTTCTTTTTCAAAAACGCGGTGACACTCTTCCTTTCATTGTTAGAAAGCGCTATGGCTTCCACCTATTTTGTCACGTAGTCCACCACCATGAGTATATATTTCATCCCATGAGAACTCACAAACGGGCCATAAAATAAATGCCCCATACATCAAATAACTCAATCACTTGAATGGGATTTAAATGGAGCTCTTTCCTCTTCGAAATTCCTCCATCTCTTTGACACCTATCACATGACTTGGTGAACTCATGAGCATCTTGGTGAATGGTTGGACAATAGTACCCACAAAGAAAAATCTTGTGGGCAATCCGGATACCACTATGATGCCCACCCACAGACGAGGAGGGGCATGTCTCCAAAACACTTAACATATCAACTTTCGGCACACAGCGTTGAATAAGACCATCAGCACAACTCCGGTATAAGTAAGGTTCATCCCAAAAAACTTTTTCCTATCATGCATGAACTTCTTCCTCTGATTAAAGGAAATGTCCGATGGGACTATATCACTGGCCAGATAATTCACAAAATTGGAGAACCATGGAATCAAGTCATGAGAAGTGGCCAATACATGCTCATTGGGGAAGGTATCATCAATTTCAGACTTTTCGCCCAACTCTCGCATCGCTTCCTCATCCAATCTGTACAAGTGATCGGCCAATTGATTTTCAGTCCCTTTTCTATCTTTGACCTCAAAATCAAACTCTTGAAATAGCAGCACCATCTAATCAACCTTAGTTTTGCATCCTTCTTTGCCATCAAATACCTCAAAGAGTAGTGGTCAGTATGCATTATGACTCTCGTTCCATGCAAATAGGAGCGAAATGTTTTGAAAGCCAATTCCACTACAAGAAGCTCTTATTCAGTCACATTGTAGTTCTTTTGTCTTCATTTAGGACCTTACTTGAATAATAGATGGGGTGAAGGATTTTATCCCTTCTTTTTCCAATACCACACGAAGAGCAACCCCACTAACATCACACATCAACTCAAATGGCTTGCTCCAATCTGGGGAAATAATTATGGGCGCAGACACCAACTTCTCCTTCAACTCTCCAAACGCCTTCAGAAAGGATTCATCAAAATAGAATTTACATTCCTTCTCAAGTAATTTGCACAGAGAATGCGCAATTTTTGAGATTTCCTTAACAAACCTCCGGTAGAAGACCGCATGTCCCAGAAAACTTCTCACACCTTTTACAGAGATGGGTGGAGTAAGTCTCTCTATAACCTCATTTTGCTCAATCAACCTCTATCCCCTTCTCCAAGATGCGATGTCCCAATACTATACCTTGTTTCACCATAAAGTGACATTTTTCCCAATTTAGCACAAGATTGCAGTCCTCACATCTTTTGAGAACCTTGGCTAAGTGACTCAAACACCGATCAAAGGAGTTGCCAAAAACTGAAAAGTCATCCATAAACACCTCAATAGTCTACTCCACCATATCGGAGAATATCGACATAATACATCTTTGAAAAGTGGCAGGTGCATTATATAACCCAAACGACATCCTCTTGAATGCGGACATCCCATAAGGGCAAGTAAAGGTGGTCTTATCTTGATCATCTGGGGCAATAAAGATTTAATTGTAACCCGAATAGCCATCAAGAAAATAGTACCATCATTTTCCTGCGAGTCTATCTAACATCTGGTCCATGAAAGGCATAGGAAAATGGTTCTTCTCAGTCCATGCATTTAATTTCTTGTAATCCATACAAACTCTCCATCAAGTCACCGGCCTTATTGGAACAAGTTTGTTCCTCTCATTGGGCACTACTGTCACTCCCCCCTTTTTGGTCACACACTGAACAAGGCATACCCAACTACTATCTGCAATAGGATATATGACTCCGGTATCCAACAACTTAATAATCTCTTTCTTCACTACCTCTTGCATAGGTGGATTCAACCGTCTCTGGTGCTCAATACTTGGCTTTTGATCGGGCATGAGTTGGATTTTGTGTGAACAAATGCCGGGATGGATCCCAATAATGTCCGCAATAGTCCAACCAATGGCTCGTTTGAACCTCTTCAAAACATCAACCAAACACTCTACTTGTTGCACATTCAAATGCGATGCAATGATTACCGGCAAAAAGTCATCTATTCACAAGAATACATACCTCAGATGAGCTGGTAGAGCCTTAAGCTCTAATTTTTTGGGCCTCCTCAATAGATGGTCTCGCGGGTGGAGACTCGAGATGCTTTGTATCTAACTCCAGTTTCTTTGGTTTGAACTGATATTCGCTTCGTTCAAGTGGTGCAACCAAAGACCCATACTCTTCAATGCTATCACTCTCAAAATTCATGATCACTGCCGCTAGTGCCACAACCTAGGCGCTCTTCGATTTGTACCTCAGACGTACTCTCAACACTGTAGGATATAGCAGATACTGTTTAGAGATCACCAGTCTGCTTCATGGACCTAGAAATGTTAAATAATGCTTCTTCATTGTTCAACCTAAACTTCATCAGCCCTTTCTCCATATCAACCAAAGAGTAACCAGTAGTAAGAAACGGCCTGTCAAGAATAGTAGGGACCTCAAAGTCGACTTCACAGTCAAGAATTACAAAATCGGCCGGAAATATAAACAACTCCACCTTCACGAGAACATCATAGAGTATCCCAATGGGGCTCTTCACTGTTCAATCGACCATCAGTAATCGTATTGCAGTGGACTTTGGGTCACCCAAACCCAATTTCTTATAAATGGAGAGAAGCATGAGATTTATGCTTGCTCCTAGATCACATAGTGCTTTAGAAAAGTGTAATAATCCGATATTACATGGAATAGTAAAAGCGCCCGAATCTTCCTTCTTCTGCAGAAGAGACTTTTTAGCAATAGCACAACAATGCTCCATTCGGTCATCATCCTCAAAACTCACCGATCTCTTCTTTGTAACCATATCCTTCATGAACTTGGCATACCCGGGCATTTGTTCCAAAGCTTCTATCACAGGGACATTGATGGAAAGTAGTTTCAACATAGTGATATAATGTCGGTATTTACCATCCTAAGTCATCTTCACCAATCTCTGAGGGAATGGTGGTGGCGGTCTTAGAATGGGTATCACTTTCTGGGGTACCTCTGCTTCTTTCGCCGCATTGTCCACCAATTCACCACTAATTTCCACTACTTCTTCCTCTTTTCTCATCTCATTTTCTACCACAGACGGCATAGGTGAATCAATGGTTTGCTTACCTCCTCGAGTAGTGAGTGCCAAACAATGTCCTTCATTTTTAGGATTTTGAATGGTATTGCTAGTAATAGTGCCCAGTTGTCGTGGGTTCACAATGGTATACAATTGGGCCATTTGTAACTCAAGATGCTTGATAGAGACTGCATGTGCATCCACCTTTTGCCTGATATTATCCAAATCACCTCTTAATTCCTTCGCTTGCTCATCACTAGAATCAAACCTCCTCCTCATCTTCTGCAACATATCTTCAACTCGCGCCATACTACCTCCGTCATTCCTAGGAGCCACTAACCAATTTTGAGGAAGAACAAAGGGCCCACTTCGATCATTTGTGTTACCATATTAACCCCGATTGATGTTGTTATCGCAGTTGTAGTTTCCAACTCAAACATACTGGCCGTCTCTGTTGTAATTCCCATAGTTTCAAACTTGATTTCCTTGACCTTGACGCCAATTCTCCTGATTGGAGCCTTGGGTGTTTGGTCGAAAACCCCACGTCTGATCATTCACTGCATAAGTATCCTCTTCATAATAGTAGTCATCCGTTGACGGTGGTGGTATAGTCAAGTAATTCACCGCATTTACCTTCTCTGCACCTCCAGTGACATGTTTCAATACCAACCCAAGCTCAGTTCTCATTTGAGCCATCTCTTCACGAATCTCATCTGCGGGCGGATTGTGTGTAGCTTGCACTGCAAAGGTGTTTCTCGCAGTGTCCGACTTTCTAGTACTCCAAGCCTTATTATTGCGAGAGATTTTCTCAAACTTCAATGTGATCACTGCTTTATTATTATCATCTTGTCCCCTATACAAGTACTCTTTCAACGACTCATGATCAATGCGGTGGTTTGGAACACCTCTCACGAACACAGTAAATCTATCCCAAGATCTACTCACCAACTCCCAGGTAGTGTTACAAAGTTGTTCACTCTATCTTTGTTGTTGAGCTTTTTGGACACAAGGTAGTACCGTGCTAGGAACACATCCCTCAACTGAATAAAAGTATAGATAGAATTATATGGAAACTCAGTAAACCATATCGCGGCCTCTCTCATCAGTGATAGAGGGAACACTCTTAACTTGATGACGTTCATGTCCAAGTATGGCCTCCTTACACAACTCTTGCACACCGACCTTAGTTTGTCTATGTGAGCATGTGGATCCTCACATGGTAGACCTGAAATCAAATCCCTCGCGGTGAGCATCTGCATCAAACTACTAGTTACCATGAACGTGTGACCCTGTGGTAGAGGAGGTAGGACAAGAGGCCCATCAGAATAAGTGATACTGACGTTGCCCCTATAGAACTCTTGAGGGCGTAGGACGGGAGGTTGCATCCTCAAAGCATCATCAACTGGATTTTCCCAACCACTTGATTGTGAGCATCAACCAGTGGTGGAGGCTGATGATTGATCCCATCACCTAGATTAGCTAGGTTTTGCTGATTATTCATTATTTTGAGTGTTCGGTTAAGTTCAGGATCGAATGAAAGAGTTGGTTCTCCTCGGCTCTGTGTACTTGGCATACACTAGAGCAAGACCTGAGAGAAACAAAAATAAAAGAAAAAGTAAAATTAGGAAATTGTTGACTAAAATTCATTAATGTTATTAAAGTTACTCTAAAAGGCACTTTCCCCGACAGTGGCGCCAAAACTTGATACGCTCAAATTACACCTCCCTAAAGAAGTATAAGCGATCGTATCAAGTAAAGAAACAAACTGTTAGGTAGGGGTCGATCCCACGAGGAAAATAGTTTAGACTTAACTTCAACATATGAGTACTTCTATTTAGTCAAGTCCTTTCGAAAATAAGTAAATAAAGGGGGGGTTTGTGAAACAAAAGATTTGTTATATCTCTAAGTAAAAAAAGTAAGGGGAGTATATCTTTAGTGGTTATCAAGTTGTGAGAAAAACTAGTGTGTAAGTGTTTCCCATAGGTTCATAACGCCGTATTCCTAGCTATAACAATTTTTCCCTAGTGTTTTTGCATGCAAAGTTATAAGTTTTGTATCTCTAAATCCTTGGTCTGGCATTTAGAGAATTTCACCCAGTACCATGGTCTAGCTACGTGTGTCTAAGTTACTAACACTTACCTTTAATTCATATTAAGCATCATATTCTATGTATGCCTTAGTTATTACTTCACACAAATCGAAACTAGCCTATTAGATAATATCCCACTAAATCTATGTTGATAATTCTTTTCCTATTAACTACTTCCTTGTTCCGGCAAGTAGCAATAAGGCGAGTTCTAACACGTGCACTCATTAAAAATACTTCTAAACGAAAGAATTATCAATGCATGCAATAACCTATTTGAGATTTGTTATTAAGCTAGGTTTACTTTGTTAAACACCCATGGTTCCCACAACTCTAGTTGTGGATTTAGTTACCCATGCATAGAAGAACACAATTCATATTTGATAAACAATAAATCATGAACTTACTTTGACAAATTCGAAAAAAATCCAGAAATTCTACTTGAAACAACAAGAAATCACTTGAAAACCAAATCCAGATATTTGATTTGATGCCAAAGTTGCAAGAACAAATCTCTAAAAAAAAATTAAGAGTACGAGTAATAAAATCCAACCCCCAAAACCAGGTTTTACACCCTATTTATAACAAATATTGTCCTAAATTAAAAGGAATTCAAATAAGGAAAGTTGTCCAAAAAAGTGGCTTCAATCGACGACCCCCACAGACGGTCAGTCGATGAAACGATGGACCATCGACTGTCTGTGTAAGTCCAGACTTAGCACTTTTTTCATCCTTCAAGTTGAATATTCTGTTATTCAATCAACGGACCAACATCACGGTCCATTGATGCGTCTACGATCCGTCGATGTTTTTCTTCATTCCATATTTAGACTTTCTTCAACTTCGGGTACTAGGACTTTCTCTAATCTGATCGACAATTTAACAGGATGGTCCATCGATTGATCAACGGACCATCGATCCTTTTATAGCCCCACACTTGGTCAGATTTCCCCGAGTTTCTCTAGATGCCTGAACTTTCAATCAACGGTCACCATCTATGGTCCGTCGATGGGACGACGAACCGCAGATGGCCTTCGTAGGTCACCTCTGCACTAAATCTCAGTTGCCTTCTGCATTTTGGTTTTGGATACCTTTCCTTCAAAACAATGATGAAAACATGTTAAAATTAATACAAAAATGCTCTAGACACACACTAATATTCAGTAAAAAGCAGTGAAAGTACCGTGAAACCATGGTACATCAACCACTTCCATGCATAGTATCCAAAGTGTGTTGGACTTGATCGATAAAGTATTGTGAATCTTCATTAGGATCTGGCTCGGTGAATGATGGAGTGTCCAAGTTAAGAAAATCATGTATCCACATTCCAGCTGCTCTATCTACACCACTAGTACATACAACTTGACCTTTTTACCTTTGGACCTACTATACGAGTTAATAATTAAACTACATTCTTCAAATCTTTCTCGGTATCATTAATAGGGGGTTTTTGAGGTATAACTTCCCTCCTTAGATCTTCTAGAGATTGAGGGGTTGGGGAAGTATTGTGATAGAGACTCATCTTGAGCCTCACTTTGAACAGATTGATTAGGTGGTGGTTGGTATGTCCCTTCATTGGCATCCACATCCACTTGCTTATCTTTAGTTTTACTCCTTCTCGTAACAGGCCTATTCACTATTATAAAAAAATTTAAAAGCTATATATGATTCACCTACAACAATGGTTTTATCATATGATCTAAGACATGAAGGGAAATAGACAAATCCTACATGTCATGTAGCCTTTTATTTATAAATGTGGTGCACAACACATCCATAAGCAAGTCTCTAAACAAACACGACTTTGTAGACTCACAAGGATAACCTTATCTGATACCACTTTTGTCACGCCTCAAATCCCATTAAGAGAGACAGGAACCCGATGCTCTAAAGGCCCGATAGAACGAGCATGTAACTTGTGCTTACTATGCATATAACTATGACAATCTTACTGTTCTAACAAGTTCTCATGGGCTGCATCAATAAGAACTAACATAAGTAGACCCAAAACTTATGTATAAGACTTGGTCGTTGAGGCAACAACTCGTTAAGACGCAACTAAACCATATACATTAGTCTACAAAGCCTCTAAAGTATAGTCTAAGACCCCAAAAATGAATTAAGGTTATTAGAGCCTCACATGTGTCTAAAAAAGTTTAAAATATTTTCATGAAGTTTTTCATAGTATGTATATTTGAGTTGAGGTGATTTGGAAGTCAAACGTCAATGGACGACCAAGACATTCAACGACTAGTCACCAATGGGCCTTAAGTGTTTTTATTTGATTATGTGTGTCATGGGCTCATGAGGTCCTTATATGAGTTATAATGATGTTTATAATCAGCGTGTTAAGTTTCATGAAGTTTGGAGGTCATACGTTCAAGAACATCCAAGAGGTTTGAAAGTTAGCCTTTTAGACATGCTAGTGTGTCCTTATATGTTTGCCCTGTTTTTATGTGTTTAATGGAGTTTAGAAGTAGTGTATTTGACCCTAGTACCATAATAGACATGTTAAGGGTCAAAATATTCGGGTACGACAAGAGGACCCAAACATTGGACAAGAGGCTGCCTAAGGCAGCGAGCTAGCCCATATTTGGACTGGCCCTGTGCGATGCACGCCTAGCAGGCACCTCAGTGTCCCAAAAAATTATTTGGGGCAGATCCGGCTGCGTCGTTTTTAAGTTGATTTTTACATGTCTAAAATTCCAATAAGCATGGTGTGTTTTTGTAACTTAGAGGGACGGTTATAAACTGATTTTATGACTTATTTAACCCCTTTTTTCAAGAAAAAACCCCAACACCCAATAAGAAAATCAAAAATCCCAAATCATTCTTCTTCTCCAAATTCTCTCAAACCTCCATTGGAGGGATAACTCAAGTTCAACCTATGGGGTGGATTTTCATGGTTTTTTCTCAAATTTCTCATGGGTCTTCAATAAATAAGGTATGGTGATCCTTCATCCTTAGTTATCCATTCATCTAAGGAGTCAATCAAGGATTTTCAAATATGATTCAAAGACCAAAATTCCCAACTTCCAATCTAGCCATGGATTCTTTCTCAAAACATTTTTAAAGGCTTTATCATGATGAATTGATGTTAATGAATTGATTTTAAAGTGAATTTCAATCCCACTGCATGATGAACCCATGTTCTCTCCAATTCTCAAATTAGCCTATTTTATAGGCATTGTGAATTTAACTTTGTATTGATTGAATTATGATTCTAGCATGTTGAATTGCTTATATCTAATGTCTAAATTGTATATTTATTGTGAATTGTTGATGAGTGATCCATGTGGATCAAGGTTTGATGTTTGAATGAGATTATTCTATAATTCTCCTATCGTCTCTAGATTGCTAATGTATCTTCAATGTGATCTTGATTCTATGGTAATTTGAAGTATGATTTCGTTTATGCAATGGTTTCTTTAGCTACTATTTTATACATGTATTTATGTTGAATTATGGGAATTGATCATAATGATCAAATCTTAGAGGGAATTGTAAGTTTGCTCTATTCTCTCTACTTTTCTTATGGAATTGCTAGTTGATGTAGAATTGTACAGTATTGTGTTGTATGGTCCACTTATTGTGGCGGTGTTTACCTTATTTTTATTCTATTATGTGTTGTTATCATAGCATTTAAGGCAATTGTATCTTGAAAGTGTCGTTATGATGATCACACAATGTGAAGTATTATGCCTAGTCCCCAATGCTAGTTTATAATCTAGGTTATATTGATGATGGTTCCTCTACATTTAAACGACTATGTTAGAGCTAGGTGTGGTCTACATGTTGATGTTTGAATACTCTTGTGTAGTATGATCCCTACCTATGTACCCCTATATGAATATGTTGTCTTGAGCATGATTAGGAGTCCTAGATGTAAATGATGAATATTTCTTACCTCCTATGCTACAATGGATGGTGTGTGGTATATAGTTTCTATTACTCTATATATGAGTTGTCTATTATTTAAGGGACTTAAATCTGTATTGTGATATTTGTAAGGTGGCTGCCTTAATGTTAGTATTTTTGTCCTTATATGATCATGTTGACCAATGTACACAAACTCACACCTCATGCATGCTTATCAAAGTAGTATAGGTTCATTGTGTCTAATGAAAGGATAATTCTCATATGCTCTAATGTCTACTACTATGTATGTTAAGTATATGTTTATGAAGTATGATATGTATCCCTTAACTAGGATGACTTGATAGGTTTACTTGTATGGTAAAGGGTATGGGACCTTGTTTATGCATTGAACATGTGTACCTTGGTAGGATAGTTCTTTGGTTTGATTTTATATGTATATGAATATGAATGCATGGTTATGTTATGAACGTGTATAACATCTCCAAGTGTTTATATGAAAGGATTGCTCATATAGTTACACCTATAGACTTATGCATTTAATAAATGAACATTTTTTACACTAATGTGTTATCTGAAATGTTTGCTAACATATTTGTATACCCACACATGTATGATGATCTAGTCAATAGAGGAGCACTTGAAAAGTGTTCTCAAGGGTACCCTAAAACTAGATAGGTTCTTGAATATGCTATAAGAATATGATGAGTCAATATCCTAAGCCTATGTTTTCTGAAATAATTAATAAAGGATTTTTATAAAGGAAACTCAGCTTAGCACTGAGTCAACTTTACAATGAGATGTGTTGGCTTCCCTTGGAGGAATAATCACCATTGTTTCCTTATATGGTGTTGACTTCCCTTGGAGTAATATTCACCTATGGTTCCACATGAGGTGTTGACTTTCCTTGAGGAAGATTCACTCATGGTTTCTCATGAGATGAGGCTCCAATGATAATGAGCATGTAGACGGTTATGTACATCTCATAGTTCCATAAACTATGCTTTCTAGATAGGATCTAGCAAGTGATATTACCTAATATGCTAGCATGTGTTAATGTTCTACTTTGGCTAACTAGAGCACCTTCCTTTTGTATAAGGCTCTATAACACCAAATTCCATGTTTAGCACCCATGGTCTAAGTGTCGATTAAGGCGATAGTTTCCCTAAAGTGAAAGGGACAATGGAAGTAAATTACTAGGACCCTAACTAGGATAACATAAGGGAAGTTTCTTAGTGTATGTGGGGGTATGTGACTTCACCTATGCATTGCACAAGTAGATCTTGATGGGAGTTATAGGAAGGTGTTGTAATGTATATGATTATGCTTATGTTCCTTAGACATAACATTGTAGTGTTGTTTACTTGTTGTGATAATATGCATGGTAGGAGCCCTAATGAGTCTATGTGATATGGTCTTACCTTATATGCATAGTATGGGTCTTATTGACTATATGATGAAGTCTTTCATGATATGAAAGAGGTTTTCTATGCTTTTCTTGTTGATGTATGAAGGGCATGTTAAGGCTTGTAGTCTTTTTGTAGGTTTAATTAGTATGTGTGAGGTTATGGGACCTCACATGTACATTGCACAAGTAGACTTAGGAAGGGATTATGAGTAGGGTTCTATGTGGTTCTTATGAGGTGAAGTCCAAGTATGATAATGTGACTATTGCCTTGCTATGATTATGTTGGAAGTCTTGACTTGTATATGGTCTTTTAATGAGTCCATATATGTGTTCCCTAAAGTATGTTGGGTCAAATGTTAGTTAGGTATCTTATAATATGAAATACTCCTATGCATGCATGTGTTGGGTTAATGAAGGTTGTATGCATGATTCCCTTGTGGCCTTAATGTGATGGTTGAGTGTGGATAGTGTTATGGTACATTGTCTATACATTGAACTTCAAGCATCACTATAAGTTTACTTGGGAAGATAAGGCGATATAGTAAAAGGAAGGAGTTCACTATAAAACAAAATATGTTCACTGTAATTGTAAAGGTACTTACTGTAAAGTGGTGACTTATATGCCTTAAATGCAATGTGCGGTTTTATATGATGTGTGGCCATTGAATATGCCTATATGAAGTATGTGAATTGAATAAATTCTATTGTATCAAGGTTTTATGAGATTTTAACCAAAAGGCATGATGCATGGTTTCAAGTAAAATGTCCCTTTTAAAAGCATGTATTTGCAAGGTTTCCATACTTAGTGCATTCTTCTACTAACACCATTCTTCTCTACCTTTTTACATGAAGTGTAGGTTATGGATGCTTAAAGGATGTCTCAAAAGTGAAGGGATGGATATGAGATTCCCAAGCTCAAGGAAAGGAATCCTTATGTTCCAAGGATTTCCTCTGTCAAGTTTATATTCAATGTATTGTAATAGCTTAAATATTATGTTATGATGTTAATGGTCCGTGTCCCTATCTATTCTATGATGTTGAGTCTAAGATGGAAAAGGATACTTAGAGTCTAAATATGTATTATGACTTATATTGTTATACAATGGAAGTGATGTTTCTAGCCAATGTGATGGGTGATAATTATGGGCTTGTATAAGACCTCCGAGAGGTCAAGTACGCCATGTTACTTCTAGGGGTTGCTCCCCGGATGTGACAAATGTTGTATCAAATAATGAGGTTTTAAAAATGGTTTTAGGTTCCAAAAGTCTTATATTGCCACGTCTAGTAGAGTCTCGTATCGTTGGTGGTGAGTCGCGACACATCAAATGATGCGGGAGGCTATAGGACGATAGAGTTTCCCTTCTTCATCATTCTCATGTCGTTCCATAAAACATAACTCTTTAAGATCTCTCTCTTATGTTTTCTTGTCCGGTGGTCTTTTAGATGTGATTGCTTGGATGAGATGGTACTCTATGCTTGATGGAGAAAAGGTGAGTTTTGATGCTTGTCTTGGTTTTATGGTTTGATGAGTATGTGTAAAGGTGACTTTTGGCATTCTTTTTCAATATGATGCCATTTAATGCTATATATGAGATCTATGTGAAATGGCATGTTATGTGAAAGTTTATGTTATGATATGGTTATAGTTTATTAAGAAGGTTGTTATAACATAAGTGAGTCTTTTTCGGATTGGCATGTTGATATAGGTTTGTGCATGATGGTAGTCTAAAAATATGGTTTAGGTTTGAAATGTCTTTAAGATGTGTGGTAAGTGGCTAAAAATGCATGTTACCATTATATGTTTAAGTGTTCAATGTTGCCCTTTGTATTGGTGTAATGGTTCAAATGTGCCTAGACGGTTAGGTCTAGAATGCCCTTGATGTCCCTATGTTAAGTTATTGTAAATCCTTTTAGGTTGGTAGTCACTTTTAAGTAATGATGATGAAGGTTGATAAGCTAAGATCCTCTTGAAGTTGGGTTAAGTTGCTCTTAAAAGGGCTTACCCTAAGTGGGGGATGGTAAAGTGAGTTGTAAGGTTGTAGATATTTCTATCTTGTCCTTCTATTCCTACTTGAAGTTGAAACTAATTAGTTCCTAATAGCTTGATCATGATAGGATTCTTGCATAAGGGTATAAACTGCATGTTCTTCACATTTTATGTATCTTTTGATTGACACTATTTTAGGCCTATTTTGAAGATTCTAAAGTACTTCCAAAAGAATTTTGATCAAATTGATGACTTCTCATGTGGAGTGTACATCTTTATATGGTAGTTGTAGAAGTAACTTCATGAGGTAAGGTAAGAAGCATGTTTGAAGTCACACTAATTGTGTGTGTTTAGCCTTATAAGGAGAAATTGAGCCTCTTTGAAATGAAAAAAATATTGAGTCTCTTGAAAATTATGTGACTTTTATGATTTGAAAAGCATGATTGTAGGCTCACTCTTGAAAAGTGAGCAAATGTTTAACTTAGTGCCCTTTTGTGTGCCTATAAATTGTGTTACTTTCTCAATTGGATGCTTGCTCATGAAGGCTAGTGTTATCCTATAAATTGAAGTGTCGTGGAATGACTTCCTAATGTGGTGATGTGCTTGGTGTGGATTACCATTTTGACTTCACTAGGGAGAAAGTTTGAGCATGTTTTGGTTAAAAGTTTAGAAATTCTCATTTTACAGTGAATTGACCTTTATACATTGCTTGTGTATGAACTCATTTGACATGTAAGTGTGTTTAGGATAACGACATTCCTCCTTAAACATAACTAAGCATGGTAAAGTTGAGTATGGCCTTCATATCATTATGACTAAATGATAAAAATACTAGTTTATTTACTTGACTCAAGTTTATGTGCATTGAAGTATGATTGCTTAATTTTTTTTTTTAGTGATGTTGAACTTGCTTTCGTGTGACAAAAAGGTTGTAGCATAATGAGCTACTGATGAAATGAAATTTAAAGACCATTTTATTCTTAGGAGAAGGATGTTCGTCCCATGAACATGATAAGAACCTATGTTGGTGATGCATTTTGAAAGTGAGAGGTTTTGTTTGCTTGTGTTCCATTGAGTGCTAAATGGCTTAAAGTTGTGTTCCTTGTAAGTTTGGTGCATTGAATTCTATGTGATTATGTTTTGAATGTTGTGAGCTGCTCTATGGTTCATTGAGTCGTTGATGTGTTTTAGATGTTCCAAGTGTCATTCGAGGACAAATGTTCCCAAGTTGGGGATATTGTTGACCCCAAAAATGAATTAAGGGGCTTAGAGCATAACATGTGTCTAAAAAGGTTTAAAATATGATCATGAAGTGTTTTATAGTATGTATACTTGATTTGAGGTGATTTGGAAGTCAAACGTCAAGGGACGACTAAGACTTCGACGACTAGTCACTAAAGGGCCTTAAGTGTTTTTATGTGCTTATGTGTGTGTCATGGGATCATGAGGTCCTTATATGAATTATAATTATATTTATAATCAGGGTGTTAAGTTTCATGAATTTTGGAGGTCAACGTTCAAGAACGTCCAAGAGGTTCGAAAGTTAGCCTTTTAGATGTGGTAGTGTGTCCTTGTATGTTTGCCCTGTTTCTATGTGTTGTTTGGAGTTGAGAAGCAGTGTATTTCACCCTAGTACCTTAATATACATGATAAGGGTCAAAACATCTGGGTACGACTCCTCGGGGACAACCTGAAGAGCCCCCAAAGAGGACCCAAACATTGGACCAGACGCTGCCCAAGGTAGCGAGCAAGCCAAGATTTGGACTTGCCCTGTCCGACGCGTGCCTAGAACGCACCTCACTTTACCAAAAATTTATTTGGGGCAGAATAGGGAGGCTTCCCCGCGGTGCGCAGCCCACTCCCATATCTGGTTGCGTCTTTTTTAAGTCAATTTTGACATGTCTAAAAGTCTCAATAAGCATGTGTTTTTTTGGTAACTTAGAGGGACGGTTATGAACTGATTTTATGACTTATTTAACCCCTTATTCAAATCCAAAACCGTAACACGCAATAATATAATCAAAAATCCCAAATCACTCTTCTTCTCCAAATTCTCTCAAACCTCCATTGGAGGAAAAACTTAAGTTCAAGCTATGGGGTGGATTTTCATTGTTTCTTCTCAAATTTCTCATGGGTCTTTAATAAATAAGGTATGGTAATCCTTAATCCTTACTTATCCATTCATCTAAGGAATCAATCAAGGATTTTCAAATATGATTCAAAGACCAAAATTCCCAACTTCCAATCTAGCCATGAATTCTTTCTCAAAACATTTTTAAACGCTTTCTCATGATGAATTGATGTTAATGAATTGATTTTAAAGTGAATTTCAATCCAATTGAATGATGAACCCATTTTCTCTCCAATTCTCAAATTAGTCTATGTTATGGGCATTGTGATCTTAACTTTGTATTGATTGAATTATGATTCTAGCATGTTGAATTGCTTATATCTAATGTCTAAATTATATATTGATGATTAATTGTTGATGAGTGATCCATGTGGATCAAGTTTTGATGTTTTGAATGAGATTAGTCTAGAATTCTCCTATATTCTCTAGATTGCTAATGTAGCTTCAATGTGATCTCGAATCTATGGTAAATTCAAGTATGATTTCGTTTATGCAATGGTTTCTTTATATACTGTTTTATACATGTATTTATGTTGAATTATGTGAATTGATCACGATGCAAATCTTGGAGGGAATTGTAAGTTTCTATTCTCTCTACTTTTCTTATACAATTGCTAGTTGATGTAGCCTTGTTTGGCATTGTGTGGTATGGTCAACTTATGGTGGCGGTGTTTACCTTATTGTTATGCTATTATGTTTTGTGATCATGGACTTGAAGGCAATTGTATATTGAAAGTGTGGTTATGATGATCACACAATGTGAAGTATTATGCCTAGTCCACAATGCTAGTTTATGATCTAGGTTATATTGATGATGCTTCCTCTACATTCAAACGACTATGTTAGAGCTAGGTGTGGTCTACATGTGTATGTTTGAATACTCTTGTGTAGTATTATCCCTACCTATGTACCCCTATATGAATATGTTGTCTTGAGCATGATTAAGAGTCGTAGATGTAAATGATGAATATGTCTTACCTCCTATGCTATGATGGTTGGTGTATGGTATATACATTCTATTACTGTTTATACGGGTTGTCTATGGTTTAAGGTTCTTAAATGTGTATTATGATATTTATAAGGTGGTTGCCATAATAATAGGATTGTTGCCTTTATATGATCATGTTGACCAATGTACACACACTCGCACCTCATGCATACTTATCAAAGTAGTATAGGTTCATGGTGTCTAATGAAAGGATAATTCTCATATGCACTAATGTCTACTACTATCCATGTTAAGTGTATGATTACGAAGTATGATATGTATCCCTTAACTAGGATGACTTGATAGGTGTACTAGTATGAGAAAGGGTATGGGACCTTGTCTATGCATTGCACATGTGTGCCTTGATAGGATAGTTCCTTGGTTTAATTTTCTATGTATATGAATATGAATGCATGGTTATGTTATGAATGTGTATAATGTCTTAAAGTTTTTATATGAAAGGATTGCTCATATAGTTACACCTATAGACTTATGCATTGATATATGAATATTGTTTACTCTAATGTGTTATGTGAAAGGTTTGCTAACATATATATATACCCACACATGTATGATGATCTAGTCAATAGAGGGGCGCTTGAAAGGTGTTCTCAAGGGTTCCCTAAAACTAGATAGGTTATTGAATTTTCTATAAGCATATGATGAGTCAATATCCTAAGCCTATGCTTTATGAAATAATGTAATAAAGGCTTTACAATAAAGGAAACTTAGCTTAGCACCGAGTGAACTAGACAAAGAGAGGTGTTGGCTTCCCTTGGAGGAAGAATCACCATTGGTTCCTTATAAGGTGTTGACTTCCCTGGGAGGAACATTCACCTATTGTTCCACATGATGTGTTGACTTTCCTTGAGGAAGATTCACCCATGGATTCTCATGAGATGAGGCTCCAATGCTAATGAGCATGTAGACGGTTATGTATATCTCATAGTTCCATAAACTATGCTTTCCAAATAGGATCTAGCAAGTGATATTTCCTAATATGCTAGCATGTGTTAATGTTCTACTTTGGCTAAGCGGAGCACCTTCCTTTTGTGCAAGTCTCTATAACATTAAATTCTGTGTTTAGCACCCATGGTCTTAGTGTCGATTAAGGCTATAATTTTCCTAGTAAAATGGACAATGGAATTAAATGAATACGACCCTAACTAGGATAACCTAAGGGAAGTTTCTTACTGTTGGTGGGGGTATGGGACTTCACCTATGCATTGCACAAGTAGCTCTTGAAGGGAGTTCTAGGAAGGTGTTCTAATGTATATGATTATGTTTATGTTCCTTAGACATGACATTGTAGTGTTGTCTACTTGTTGTGATAATATGTATGGTAGGAGCCCTAATGAGTCTATGTGATGTGGTCTTACCTTATATGCATAGTATGGGTCTTATTGACTATATGATGAAGTCTTGCTTGACATGAAGGAGGTTGTCTATGCTTTTCTTGTTGATGTATGAAGGGCATTTTAAGGCTTGTAGTCTTTTTATGGGTTTACTTAGTATGTGTGAGGTTATGGAACTTCACATGTACATTGTACAAGTAGACTTAGGAAGGGATTATGAGTAGGGTTCTATGTGGTTCTTATGAGGTTAAGTCCAAGTATGTTAATGTGACTATTGCCTTGCTATGATTATGTTTGAAGTCTTGACTTGTATATTGTGTTTTAATGTGTCAATCTATGTGGTCCCTAAAGTATGTTGGGTCAAATGTGAGTTAGGTATCTTATAATAAGAAATACTCTTATGCATGCATGTGTTGGGTTAATGAAGGTTGTATGCATGATTCCCTAGTGGCCTTAAAGTGATGGTTGAGTGTGGATAGTGTTATGGGACATTGTCTATACATTGCACCAAGCAACACTAGAGGGTTATTTGGGAAGATAAGGAGATAAAGTAAAAGGAAGGAGTTCACTATAAAACAAAATACGTTCATTGTAATTGTAAAGGTGCTTACTGTAAAGTGGTGACTTATATGCCTTAAATGCAATGTGTGGTTTTATATGATGTTTGACCATTTAATATGCCTATATGATGTATGTGAATTGAATAAATGCTTTTGTATCAAGGTTTTATGAGATTTTCACAAAAAGGCATGATGCATGGTTTCAAGTAAAATATCCCTTTTAAATGCATGTATTTGCATGGTTGCCATTCTTAGTGCATTCATTTACTAACACCATTCTTCTCTATCTTTTCACAAAAAGTGTAGGTTATGGATGCTTAAAGGATGTCTCAAAAGTGAAGGCCTGGATATGTGATTCCCAAGCTCAAGGAAAGGAATCCTTATGTTCCAAGGATTTCCATTGTCAAGTTTATATTCAGTGTATTGTTAAAGCTTAAATATTATGTTATGATGTTAAAAGTCCGTGTCCCTATGTATTCTATGATGTTGAGTCTAAGATGGAAAAAGATACTTAGAGTCTAAATATGTATTATGACTTATATTCTTATATAATGGAAGTGATGTTTCTAGCCAATTCTATGAATGATAAATATGGTCTTGTATAAGACCTCCGAGAGGTCAAGTACGTCATGTTACTTCTAAGGGGTGCTCCCCAGATGTGACAAACGTGGTATAAAAGAATGAGGTTATAAAAGTAGTTTTAGGTTCCAAAAGTCTCATATTGCCACATCAGGTAGAGTCTCGTATCATTGGTGGTGAGTCGCGTGATGTACCATGGTTTTACGGTACTTCCAATGCTTTTTCATTAAGTTTAGTGTGTGTCTAAGTCCTTCTTATAGTAGTTTTAATGTGTTTTTCTCTGTGTTTGCAAGAAAACTGTTTATAACAAAAACGCTGAAGATTGTGGTGAAATCTGCAGAAGTGATGACCTACGAAGCCACCGACGGTCCGTTGACCCAGTGACGGTCCATAGGTGATGATCGTCGACTGAAGGTCCAAGTAGCTTAAATCAAATTGGGGAAATCTGACCAAGTGTGGGGCTACAGAAGGAGCGACTGTCTGTCGACCCACTGATGGAACGTCATGGCTAACCGTCGGTGGTAACAGAAAGTAGTCCCAGTACCCGTCTTGAAGAAACCACTAAGTATGGAGGAACGGAGGCCATCGATGGACCGTAGGTCCACTAACGGACCGTGTTGTTGATCCATCGATGGTAGCAGAAAGTGTTGAAAAGTGGAAGCTAAAGAAGATTTGAAGTATGGACCGACGGAAGTTGTTGACCGAGGAATTAGAGATACATAACTTACCACTTTTCATGCAAGATACTAGGAAAGATTTGTTATAGCTAGGGTTATTGCGTTATGAACCTATGGGGAACACTTACACCATAGTTTCTTTCAATAATTTATAAACGTCAAATATTTTAACTTTCTACTTGTTTATTTAGGCTTAATTAATTACTTTTGTTGCGCAAAATCCACCTTTAATTGTTTGTTTTCAGAAAGGACTTGACTAAATAGAAGTAATTGTAGATTAAAGTTAAGTCTAAACCATTTTCCTCGTGGGATCGACCCCAACCTAACATTTGGATTCTTTACATGATACGACCGCTTATACTTCTTTAGGGGAGTATAATGTGAGCGTATCATTACGACACATCAAATGATGTGGGAGGCTATCAAATTTTGGCGTCGCTGCCGGGGATTATGGCTTTTAGATTAAACTTTAAGAACATTAACGAATTTTATTCTATAATTTCCTGATTTTACTTTTTTTTTTCTCTCGCAGGTCTAGCTTTATTATATTCAAAGTACACGGAGTCGAGGAGAACCAATACATTCACTTGATCCAGAACTAAACCGTACAGTTTGCAGAATGAATAATCCAAACAATCCTGCCAATATTGAATATGGGATAAACCCTCAACTTCCTCCGCCGGTTGATGCCCATAATCAAGTGATTGTTGATAATCCTTGTGAAGGTAATCCTAGGAGGCAACCTCCTTCCCCACTCCCTCAAGAGTACTATAGGGGACATGTTAACATCACTGACTCCGATGGGACACTTGTCCTACCTCCTCTACCACATGGTCATACTTTGGTGGTAACTAGTAGCTTGATGCAGATGCTCGCCGCTAGAGGTCTATTCTCGGGGCTACTGTCTGAGGATCCACATGCTCACATCGCCAAACTGAGGTTGGTGTGTCGGGAGGCCTAACTTGGACATGGACGTCATTGGGTTAAGAGTGTTCCCTCTCTCACTGATGGGAGAGGTTGCTATTTGGTTTACTGAGTTGCCCTACAATTCAATCTAAACTTGGGAGAAGTTGAGGGATGTGTTCCTAGCAAGGTATTACCCGGTTTCTAAAAAGCTCAACCACAAAGATAGGGTGAACAACTTTGTGGCATTACTAGGGGAGTCAGTAAGCAGTTCTTGGGATAGGTTCACCTCATTCTTGAGAAGTGTCCCAAACCACCGCATTTATGATGAGTCGCTGAAAGAGTACTACTATCCTGACAACAACTTCAACCGGGGTAACTATGGGAATAGAAACGATCAATGTGGTCCTATGTTCCACCTCAAATTCGGGAAGTTGCTCCTAGGGCTGGTGTAGATAGTATGGAGCGAGTTGAAGACATGTTGAAAAAGATGAGGAGGAGGTTTGACGCATGTGATGAGAACGCCAAGGAGTTGAGAGGTGATTTGGGTAACATTGGTAAAAAAGTGGATGCACATGCAATCTCAATCAAGCATCTTGAGATGCAAATGGCCCAATTGTCGTCTACTATGAACCCACGTTAACTGGGTACTCTTCCTAGCAACACTGTTCAGAATCTGAAAAATGATGGACATTGTATGGCAGTCACTACTCGAGGTGGTAAGCAAACCATAGATCCACCTATGCCGTCTGTTGTTGAAGATGAGGTGAGAAGAGAAGATGAGGTAGTAGAAGCTAGTGGTGAGTTGGTAGATGAAGCGGTAAAAGAAACAGAGAAGCCCCAAAAGGTGACTCACATTCCAAGACAACCACCACCATTCCCGCAAAGGTTGGTGAAAAAGACCAAGGATGGTAAATACCGGCGTTTTATTAATATATTGAAATATCTTTCCATCAATCTTCCTTTGATAGAAGCTCTTGAACAAATGCCCGGTTACGCTGTCACAATCGGAATTTAGACCCCAGACGAGATCGGTGTCGTTGACCTCTTAAAGGTCGCAGACAAGCCTACATACGTCATTCTTACTTCATCTAGGTTAATTTTAGCGGAAAATTTGAACTTTTTGTTTTCTCATTTCATGCAAAACATTTTAAACTTAACATCATAGACGTTCACAAATCAACCATCTAATATAGAGATATTCAAATGAAAGAAACAGTTCATAATTGCATTAAACATATTTTGCCAAAACGGCACCAATTCAAAGTCTGAAATGAAAGTGGAAAGAAACACTAGTGGAACATGCTCCACTAGCTAAAGCCTACATCTAAGCTAGATATTAACGGTAGACATCCTCGAAAGCATGAGGGCGTACCAAGTCCAGATGAAAGCTCCACGTCCGGATAGCAGCAACGTCAACCTGTAAGCTCTAGCGTCCACCTGTGCCTGCACCTAAAAATATAGAGTTGTATGGGATTAGTACACACTTGTACTAAGTATGGGTATATGAAAGCACACACCAATGACATGCATGAGTAAGAATAGCTCTTTCCTAACAACATGATTTATGGAAAGTCAAGTTAGTAGACTTGCCAAATTTGGATTAGGAAAGTTAGTGGACCTGCCAAATTTGGATTTGGAAAGTCAGTGGACTTGCCAAATTGGATTAGGAAAGTCATGCCATGAGAGTAACATACATCATCATACGTATCATATTGCACACATCACATAACATCTTACACATAGCACATAACATATTGTACATAGCACATAACATCTTTTATATCGTTCATTCATATGCCATGAGACCTTGGAATCATGGACTTGACATTAAGACTTCCCAAAATGAGGGGTCAACATATGGGACCTCAACTAGGGAGTCTTCTTTAGCAAACACAGAGTTTGCCTCATTCATTCATACGTACTTCATTTCATTCATTCATAACCTAGTGTAAACACCAGCTATACCTAGGATATAGTTTAAGACTCTCATCGGGTTTGCTATGCAATGATCAAGAATAACCTAGTGTTATTACTTGTGTCTAGCTCACCTCTTGATTATCGTATCCTAACACCTTTGGTATCATTAATTTCATTATGTGTATCATTTGAGGATGGACTCATTCATTCATTGGTAACTTTAACTTTAACCGACATAGATCATGTAAGCATCATGAAATCCAGTGTCTCCCCCATACCGAAAAGAGGTGGAATCACCGGCCAAAGTGACCGATAAACATGCTAGCGTACATGGGAATTGAACCCCACCAGATCCCTATATTTGCAGTATAGGTTCGAAGACTAGGAGATATAAGGAGACCCATACCCGGCATGCTGGACAGTCTCATCTCATGAGAGTTACGTGAACCTCCGTCCTTCCCAAAATAAGGCATCACCGCTCATAGCTAGTATATCGGTGCTCATTATAAAGTTCCATTTCATTCAACTCATACGTCATGGAAGCTGGCTTCTAGTATGAGGATATCATAGCTCAATAGATGATTTCTCATCTCATCATTAGTATTAAGTTTACATTATTCACAATACTTTCATTAGAGTGTTCATAGTGACTGGTCTCTTCATTAACTTTACACTCTCATAGGTTAGTACGTTTTGGTAACATTTACTTAGGCTCATTTGAGATTGCTCTCATCTTTCACATTAGACTCTTATCATGTTGTCACCACATTCATTAACTTTAGCACATTCGCTCTTCATATTTACTCACCACATTTTACGTGAATGTTCACTTCATCATTTGCCAATGCACTTGGCCATGTAGTGTGTTTCACACTCTTTCTTAACCCTTCTAGGGTCTCATCATTCATTGTCTATCTCATCATTTCATTACATACATCTTAGGTTCACTCACTTCTAAACGTATGCTAGACTTATGGGTCTATACATACAAGTCATGAGGCTTCATTCATAGTTCGTTTAAGTGATTCATATCTTCCTAAGATTATGTGGTACAAGACTTATGCATCTTGTAAGTATGCCAAGATTTCGATTTCGATCTATGTAGGCAACATTATTTTTGAACATTTATTCACGTATGACCTATGTATCAATACGGAATAGGGGCAAGGGAACCCGATTTCGAATCTCTTGGACAACACTTACATTTTTTATTTAATTTGGTTTAGCCGACACGGCTTGGGGACCCAAGGTCGAGCCCCAACACCTTCATTTCCCTTTAATTTCTTTTTTAAAATATTCTCTTTCTTGGCCGAGGGGTTGTGGGATCGAACCCCACAACCCCTTTTTATTTAAATTCCTTTTTCCTTGACTTTTTTTTGAGTTGATCATGAGGCTGTGGGATCGAATCCCCACAACCTCACTTTAGTTTTCTCTTTAATTTCCCTTAACCAGCCTAGAGGTCGTGAGTTCGATTCCCACACGCCTCAACCCTTTTATTTTTCTTTTACTCTTCCTTAAATCTGATTGAGAGGTGGTGGGTTCGAATCCCACTCCTCTCATTTCTTATTTTTAGAGTTACATTTTCCAGCCAATACTATGGTTCGAATCCCCCTCACCACAATACTTTTAACTCACTTATTTTCATGGTTTTGAACATGGTGAGGTCACGGGTTCGACCCTCAGTGACCTCACTTCTTTTTCTTCATTTTTCATAACTTTTAAACCATATTAACTTGACCGAAATTCATCAACTTGTGGCTGGAAATTTTGTAATTTTTCAGCATCTTTTTCATCAAGTTACACATTAGTTCTTAGGGAAATTTCATTGTTCATTTATAACGTTTTAGGTGCATTTTTATGGATTCGTTTAGCCAAGAGTTTCTCACTCAATTCAGCCACATAAAATTTCAAATGAACATCACGACTTACCTCAATTTGTGCACGTAAAAATACAACCATAATACATCATTTTTTTTAGCCTTAAACCCGAGGGCTATAGGCCACAGTTCACATTTTGCACACACTTACACATAGTTTGGAAAACATGGGTTGTCATTCATACGATTTCAAACATACATTCATGAACATATTCGTCACGAAAAAACATTACACGCCTAATATCTACTAGCAAACATACCCAACCTACGAATCAATGGGAGCTAGTGACAGGGACATGAAACGGGGAACAATCCTAGTTTTCGGATTAGAATATACTGAACCTTAAGGGGTCTCTTGGGAAAGGGACCAAGAGAGAAGAGAACCCATACCTTTTTGACGTTTAAACCTTGAAGTTTCTGCCCAAACCTTCTCCAAAACTCACGTCCAATCCAAGTTTAAACACCAATCTTTCAACGGAAAAACCCTCTCTTTGCCTAACGTGTTTGATTAGTTGTTTGTTTCTTTGTGAGTTCTTCAAGTGTGAAGAACTTTGGTTTATCTTCTGTTCCTGTACGTTATTTGGCAGAGAGAACGTGAATAAGAGTTGGTGTGATTGTGAAAGTGAGAGATATACGTGAGAGGTGAGAGTTTTCTTAGGCTTAGGAGTCTAGTTTAGGACTTAGTCAAATAAGGTTTTATTAAATGGTAAAAATCTGATTTTCCTTTTATTTTAAATCAGATAATAAATAATAAATATTAATTAATTACATTAATTTACCAACTTAAATAAAAACCAATTTAAATCATCGCTTCCACCTAGGTTCAAACCCGGGTGGAGCAAGACTTCACTCAAAGAGCCAATTTTCGGCCCTCTCTCCCCAAAATGCCCCTCCACCTTATTTATTAAATAATTAATTATATATTTAGGGTAATTACGATACTACCCTTTGCTTGGGAAAATACCATTTTACCCTTAGACCATCCAAACCTAAGATTTTCCCTTTTTAAGTCTGGTTAAGACTCATTCGAGTAAATCTTCGTATTCGAGATCCCTACATGGCTGGACCCAACCTTTCCTAGCTCAACTAACTCCCCAAGTTAGTTGGCTTGGCTGTAGCAAGGGTTCAGAGTTCTGGTTCTACGCGCATCAATCCGTGTGAACCCGGTCTAATCGTAGGCATTCTAGACACATTAAGCATTACTTATCATATCCATTTTTAGGGTTGTTGCATTATCCCCCCCTTAGGAACATTCGTCCCCGAATGACACTACTAACTATCTAGCGTAATGCCAGTCAGATCATAACATAGTTACTATACAAAATCAAGCAATAGCAATAAAAAATAGAGAGATAAGGAAACTTAGACTTAAAAGTAGGATGTCTAACCTCAAGAGCTGAAAAGATGAGGGTAGCGGGATCTCATATCGGCCTCGGCCTCGACCTCGGCCTCCCACGTAGCACCCTCAACAAGATAATTCCTCCACAATACCTTCACTATCGCAATCTCCTTGTTTCTCAGCCGCTTGACCTGTCTGTCTAAGATCTCAACAGATACCTCTTCATAGGACAAGTCATCATCAACCCCCAAACCATCCACAGGTAGAATCGATGCTGGATCACCTAGGCACTTCTTTAACATGGATACATGAAAGACTGGATGGACAGAAGCTAGCTCCGTAGGCAATGCCAACTCATAGGCCACATCACCCACACGTTGTAGGATCTCATTTGGCCCAACATACCTCGGACTCAACTTCCCCTTCCTGCCAAACCTCATCACCCTCTTCATAGGTGATATCTTCAAATAGACCTGGTCACCAACATCAAACTCTAAGGGCCATTTTCTGTTGTCTGCATAAGACTTCTACCGACTGTAAGCAGTAGCCAACCTGTCCCTAATCACTCTGACCTTCTCTAAGTCCTCATGAATGATCTCTGTACCCAAAATGGATGACTCTCCAACCTCGAACCACCTAACTGGAGATCTACACCTCCTACCATACAGTACCTCAAACGTTGCCATCCCAATGCTGGAGTGATAGCTGTTATTATACGAGAACTCTATCAAAGGAAGATGGTCATCCCAGCTACCCCTGAAGTCAATCACACATGCCCTTAATATGTCCTCCAATGTCTGAATGGATCGCTTTGCCTGCCCATCAGTCTGAGGATGAAAGGCAGTACTAAGCTTTACCTGCGTGCCTAAGATCTTCTGAAAGGATCTCCAGAAAGGTGAAGTGAACTGAGCTCCTCTATCTGAAATGATAGACAAAGGAATCCCATGCCATCTCACAATGTAACATTCCGGAAAAACGAATATGTCTAGTGAATAGCCCAGTAAGTCCGTTAGAATGCGTATTGGGGTACATAGGCATCCCAATGCCCAATATTGAGAAATATTGGGCATATCATAGAATATTGGCTAAGGGGTGTTAGCCAATTTTTATGTATACACAAATAAATAAATGGTAATATTGATCCTCAACTCAATTCATTAAGTAATAGTCATCCCAATGCCCAATATTGAAAAATATTGGGCATATCATAGAATATTAGCTAAGGGGTGTTAGCTAATTTCTATGTAGACGCAAGTAGTTAAAACTAACTATATTCTTCATATATGGCCCAATATACATTCTCATTAGAAATAGGTGTCCCAATGCCCAATATTGAGAAATATTGGGCATATCATAGAATATTGGCTAAGGAGTGTTAGCCAATTTCTATGTATACGCAAGTAGTTAAAATAACTATATTCTTCATATATGGCCCAATATACATTCTCATTAAGAAATATGTATCCTCTAGTATTTAAGATATAATTCAAGCATATTAGAAATTGTACCTGCAATGAAAATCCTAATCTAAGAAAAATATTCTTTAACCATACATACCAACTGGCACATTAGGTACTAGGCATCCAAGTGTAAAGCCTAGTACCATAGCACATGACCATTTAGAATGATCATGTAAATTAAGCAGTCCCCAAGGACATAGTGAGGGTCCTTGGGACAATAAGTAAACATTCCCAAATGAACCATAAATAATAGTTAGTTAGGAAAGTACAACCAACCATGTGCAAGCACATGTGCAAGACATGTGAAGAAGTGGCAAAAGGAGGGAACCACCCTAACCGAATTCGGTTAGGGTAGTTAGGGGGAAAAACGTGCACAAGGGACCCCTCCATGTGGGGCATAACTTCCTAACTAATTCTAGACTCTAACCTACTGACCTAAATAGCTAACTAACCTAGGACCAAGCGAAATAAACTAATTAGTGCACCCAACAACCTAGGACCAAAACCGGGTTGACACTAACCTAGTACTAGTTAAAGAGACAACCTAGTACCTAACCTAGGATAGTCCAAAAGGTTAGTTATGGTCCTAACAACTTAGGGGTACTTTAGTAATTCCAGGGGTACTTTAGTAATTCCCCTAGGTTACTTAATTAATTAATTAATTTAAAAGGCCTAAAATCGAAACTACAAAGGAAATTTTCAGATTCGGTTAAGACAAGAAAGGGACAACCTAGTACCTAACCTAGGATGGTCAAAAGAGTTAGTTAAGATCCTAACGACTTAAGGGTACTTTATTAATTACCCTAGGCTACTTAATTAATTAATTTATCAACTTAATTAATTAATTTAAAGGGGCAAAACTGAAATCACAAAGCAATTTCCAGATTTCGGTTAAAACAAGAAAAAGACAACCTAGTACCTAACCTAGGATGGTTCAAAGGATTGGTTATGGTCCTAACGACTTAAGGGTACTTTAGTAATTACCTTAGGTCACCTAATTAATTAAATTAGCAATTTAATTAATTAGTTTAAATGATGAAAACTAAATTCTTACACTAACCTAGTACAACTCAAGAAACATCATAGTACTTAACCTACGATGGTCCAAAAGGGTTAATTTTTGATCCAATGACTTAGGGGTACTTTAGTACTTACACTAGGTACCTAAATTAATTAAATTAAGGATTTAATTAATTAATATAAAGTCAAAATATTTACCAAAACCAGAGTCAACACCAATTTCCAGATTTGACTAAGTGTTATGTTCTCCTATGCTTAGTCAACTTAGGAGGGACGTTTTGGTAATTGGTTAATTAGTTTATTACATTAACTTAAAACTAAGTTTTATAATTCAAGATCAGTTCTTAAACCTAAAAATCACGTTCAAACTCATAGAAAAAAAAGGACGCAAAACAGTAAGCAAGCGAGGGAAAGAAAAACAGAAAATTCCATTGATTCTCCTAGGCGATTTCAAGGTTTCTCCAAGTTTTCGTTCAAGATGGTCTTCGTAGATTAAGTTCTACTTAAGGTAAGGGTTTCTCTACTGGAATTCTTTCTCCAATAGTATTTTCCTTCGAACGATTCACAATATCTTGAAAACTAGGGTTGTTCCCGTCGTTCTCGTCGAACTTCCCTTCCCTAGTATCCTTTTTGATTTCAATGTTGAATAGGTTAGAGATCATGTTGTTGGTATGTGGTGCTGGCTGTTCTTAACATGTATTGTTCTTGAATGATGAGTATCGAATGAACTTATGAACATTAATTGTTTAAAGTTAATCTTATCATGATAATTACGGATCGATAATATGGTAAGTTAAGTCCGTGATGTGTTAAGTGAATTATGTGTCTTTGGCTGAATGTTGACTTGTTGTTGTTGTGATGTTATGAAGATGCTAAATCGATCAAATGTTAATATGATGATGTCCAATATGTTCTTAAAACGTGACACTAAAAGCCATAAACTAAGAATTTGCTCAAAGACATCTATGAAATCATATCTTGATTAAATTGGCTATTTGGTTCCAATAAAGTTGGCTAACTCTATTTGGTCAAAATGAATATATGCTAATGGGTAGGAACTTTGTTAGTCTAACATCCCAAATCTTGAGCCAATACTAATCATATGTCAATTCTTGTGTAGTAAGAGTATCAATTATATATTAAGCACTTCTGAAGTAATATCAATGAATCCATAACCAAGGTCATGACATTCATTGGGACAACTCCCAACATGCTCCACAAGAATGAACTACGAACACATGAAACTCATTGAATGAAGTGCTCATCGTCCATAAACGGTGATATGAAGCTACTACACTAAAGTAAGTAAGTAACGTGAGTTATAACATAATTAAAGGTGTCTAAATTAAGTAAGTGACCAGAATGGGGTGTTAAAGGAAGTGAGACAAGTCTTACTTACACCAAAGCTAATTTGTTAAAAGAATACTCACGAATGAAGGTGTTAGAATGTGTGAGACTAGTCTCATTAACACCTAAGGATGATATGTAAGGACAATTCACATTGATCAATGTAAAGTAAGGATGATATGTAAGGACAATTCACATTCATCAATATAAAGTAAGTTTGATATGTAAGGACAATTCACATTCATCAATGTAAAGTAAGGATGATATGTAAGGACAATTCATCTAATGAGCTATGATGTCCTCATGCTAGAAGCCAGCTTCCATGATGTATGAGTTGAATGTAATGGAACTTTATACTGAGCACCGATAGGCTAGCTATGAGCGGTGATGCGTTCCTTCGGAAAGGGCGGAGGTTCACGTAACTCTCATGAGATGAGACTGTCCGGCATGCCGGGTATGGTTCTCCTTATATCTCCTAGTGTTTGAACCTATACTGCCAATATAGGGATGTAGCAGGGTTCAATTCCCTATATACGCTACCATGTTTTGGTTTCACCTTGGCCAGTGACTTCACCTCTTTTCGGTGTGGGGAAGACACCGTATTTCATGATGCTTACATGATCTATGTTGGTTAAGGTTGGAGTTCCTCAAAGTATGAAACATAATGAAATTAACGATACCGAAGGTGTTTGTGCAAGACAATCAGGAGGTGAAATCAGATACAAGTAATGACATTAGGTCATTCTTGGTCATTGCACTTCATGATCCCGATGAAAGTCTTAAACTTCATCCTAGGTATAGCTGGTGTTTACATCAGCCTACGAATGAATAAAATGAATAATGTGAAGTACGAATGAACAAATGAAGAAGACTCTGTGTTTGCTAAAGAAGGCCCTCGGGTTGAGGTCCTATAGGATGGGTCCTCACTTGAGATGTCTAAATGCTATATCAACGATTCCAAGGTCTCGTGTATATGAAATGTATAATATATAAAACATGAAAGTAATGAAATCAATGGCATAATCAATAGAGAACGGCTTATGAAATGTAATAAATACTTGATATAATGAATAACTTGTTGTAAGGGTAGTCAAATCGTGTCCAATAAAGTTTACAATAAGTAATGGGAATAACTAATAATGAATCCTCATGTTATGAAAATGATAAAGCCAAATAAATTGGCTTATAATGATTTTATATAATTGTCAAAAGATATTAGCCAAACAAGATTGACTTATAATGACTTCTTACATTAGGCCAATAATACAATAATAGGAATTGTCACTAAAGATTGGTTTATAAAGAATTCATGCCCAAAGTAAGCAAGATCATAAGCTTTAATGATATGCCCCGAGATCTATGCACATCATGCAATCAACTAAAGAATGAGTATAGTCAATAAGTATTGACTTATAAATATATTCATGCCCCAAATTGTAGTTAAGTCATTTCCTTAATCTCTTGAATTACTTACTTGATTCATTGTGGGTATGGGACTACAATGAATCATTGCACTTGTAAGTAAAACATAGGACCAAAGGAGTTATTGAACTACACAACAACAAGAAGAAAAAGACTGAAAAATAATTTAAGTGTACAAAGAGGAGCTCTCGGGTTTGGAGGATCAAAAATTTAAATCTTCGCCCGAGTGGTTCTAAAATTATTTGATGATGCTAATGCCTTGTAATGATATAGAGAATGAGTTGTGTACTTTGAATGCATTAAAATACATCATATTCATACCACAATTCACAACTAACGAATTAGGAAAGTCTATTGACTAGACTTTCCAGAAATGGCATGTTGCTTAGGAAGAGCTTTCATTGATCATGCATAGCTTTATGTGTATGTGTGCATACACACTTACTTAGTACAAGTGGTGTACTAACCCCCTACTATTTACTATTTTTATAGGTGCAGGTCAAAGGACAGGTTGACGACACTTGCAGCGGTTTGTACTTCAGCGTTTCTCCAAACTAATAGGTAGGTCCTCATGATTTTGAGGATGCTACAGATTTAGTCTAGCCTTAGTTTTAGACATATCTAGTGGATGTTGTTCCATGAGTTTCTTTCGTACTTTATTTGGAAGCTTTGTAATAAGGCCGTGTTTGGCAAACTATTTATGATATATTGATTTTTAGTTTTGAATTGATTCTTTATAATAGATGGTTGTTCTATTCATGTTGAGCTTAGTGTATAATGTTTAATACGTAATGACTATATGAAGTCTAAGTAAACTTCATACATTTTAAAAGTTTTAAATTTTCCGCAAATTTAACTAGATGAATGTGATGAATGCAAGATGAGGCTTGTCTGCGACCTCTGAGAGGTCAACGACGTCGGTTGCGATCCGGATTCCAGAATCCGGATCGTGACAAACTTGGTATCAGAGCATGAGGATAAATTACCTAGAAACTAAAGCTCAACACAACCACATTACGTAGTTTCTGACTTATGATTGTGTAGCGCGCCACAATCATGACTTAGAGACTATATGATGTTAGGAATTTTCCCTTCCTCTACTCTTTATCGTTCTATCGAGAGTTTTGACACTTTGTGTCATTCTATGTATCTACTTTTATTCTTGTGTGAATGCGTAGAAGAATACACACAAGAATTAGGATGGCCAAGTGGTCTAAGGCGCCAGACTCAAGAGCTGGCCTTTCCAAGAAAGGCAATGATAGAAATACCCAACGTGACCGAAAGACGTGTAGTAAGTGTGGTCGATGGCATGGAGGTGAGTACATGGTATATTCTAAATGCATGCCACGGGTGTTAATGAAGAGGAGGAGGCTGAGTTGGCTACATATAAGCTCAAGGATGTGGCTCAGGTATGGATTGGCTCCATAAGTGTCGTCAAGTGAAGAGGCTAAGGAACAAGGAGGTTGCAACCGTGAAGGTACTATGGAGGAATCATCTTGTTGAGGTAGAAACATGGGAGGCCGAGGCCGATATGAGATCCCGTTACCCTCACTTGTTCAGTTCTTGCGATTGGATATACTTTTCCTTAGTCCGATTTCGTTAATGAGACTCTAAATCTTAGTGCATTAGGTGGTTTTTGTGTTCTACGTCCAGAACTGTATATTTTATACTTGCACTATATGAGTTAAAATGAGTTCATGCGTGCATTTATGTTGCTATTTTTGTATAGCGTCGACGTAATTTTATGTGTTGCATGTGTTGTGATGTGCATCAAGTTAAGTGTGATTGAGAAGGAAGTTCTTCGATCTCAAATATCAAGCTTTAGATAAGCTTGAGTAAGAATACATCATCCAGAATATGTGTGAATCAGATGTTCACGAACGATAACGTTTTAAGTATGTTTAAGTTTTTCAAAATTTCCCTATTGTTTTTAAATGATGTGTAAGTGTCATTCGGGGACGAATGTTCCTAAGGGGGGGATAATGTAACATTCCGGAAAAACGAATATGTCTAGTGAATAGCCCAGTAAGTCCGTTAGAATGCGTATTGGGGTACATAGGCATCCCAATGCCCAATATTGAGAAATATTGGGCATATCATAGAATATTGGCTAAGGGGTGTTAGCCAATTTGAATGTATACACAAATAAATAAATGGTAATATTGATCCGCAACTCAATTCATTAAGTAATAGGCATCCCAATGCCCAATATTGAGAAATATTGGGCATATCATAGAATATTGACTAAGGGATGTTAGCCAATTTCTATGTATACGCAAATAGTTAAAATAACTATATTCTTCATATATAGCCCAATATACATTCTCAATAAGAAATAGGCGTCCCAATGCCCAATGTTGAGAAATATTGGGCATAGTATAGAAAATTTGCTAATAGGTGTTAGCCAACTTCTATATATGTATCCTCAAGTATTTAAGATATAATCCATGCTTATTAGAAATTGTACCTGCAATGAAGATCCTAAGCTAAGAAAAATATTCTTTAACCATACATACCAACTGGCACAATAGGTACTAGGCATCCAAGTGTCAAGCCTAGTACCATAGCACATGACTATTTAGAATGATCATGTAAATTAAGTAGTGTCCAAGGACATAGTGAGGGTCCTTGGGACAATAAGTAAACATTCCCAAATGAACCATAAATAATAGTTAGTTAGGAAAGTACAATCAACCCATGTGCAAGCACATGTGCAAGACATGTGAAGAAGTGGCCAAAGGAGGGGACCACCCTAACTGAATTCGGTTAGGGTAGTTAGGGGGAAAAACGTGCACAAAGGACCCCTCCATGTGGGGAATAACTTCCTAACTAATTCTAGACTCTAAACTACTACCATAAATATCTATCTAACCTAGGACCAAACGAAATAAACTAATTAGTGCACCCGACAACCTAGGACCAAAACCGGGTTGACACTAACCTAGTACTAGTAAAAGAGAGAACCTAGTACCTAACCTAGGATGGTCCAAAAGGTTAGTTATGGTCCTAACAACTTAGGGGTACTTTAGTAATTCCCTTAGGTTACTTAATTAATTAATTTACCAAATTAATTAATTAATTTAAAAGGCCTAAAACCAAAACTACAAAGGAAATTTTCAGATTTCGGTTAAGACAAAAAAGGGACAACCTAGTACCTAACCTAGGATGGTCCAAAGAGTTAGTTAAGATCCTAACGACTTAAGGGTACTTTATTAATTAACCTAGGCTACTTAATTAATTAATTTAGCAACTTAATTAATTAATTTAAAGGGGCAAAACTGAAATCACAAAGCAATTTCCAGATTTCGGTTAAAACAAGAAAAAGACAACCTAGTACCTAACGTAGGATGGTTCAAAGGATTGGTTATGGTCCTACCGACTTAAGGGTACGTTAGTAATTACCTTAGGTCACCTAATTAATTAAATTAGAAATTTAATTAATTAGTTTAAATGATCAAAACGAAATTCTTACACTAACCTAGTACAACTCAAGAAACATTCTAGTACTTAACCTACGATGGTCCAAAAGGGTTAGTTTTTGTTCCAATGACTTAGGGGTACTTTATTACTTACCCTAGGTACCTAAATTAATTAAATTAAGGATTTAATTAATTAATATAAAGTCAAAATGTTGACCAAAACCATAGTCCACACCAATTTCTAGATTTGACTAAGTGTTATGTTCTCCTATGCTTAGTCAACTTAGGAGGGACGTTTTGGTAATTGGTTAATTAGTTTATTAAATTAACTTATTAAACCTAAGTTTTATAATTCAAGATCAGTCCTTACACCTAAAAATCACGTTCAAACTCATAGAAAAAAAAAAGGACGCAAAACAGTAAGCAAGCGAGGGAAAGAAAAACAGAAAATTCCATTGATTCTCCTAGGCGATTTCAAGGTTTCTCCAAGTTTTCATTCAAGATGGTCTTCGTAGATTAAGTTCTACTTAAGGTAAGGGTTTATCTCCTGGAATTCTTTCTCCAAGAGTATTTTCCTTCGAACGATTCACAAAATCTTGAAAACTAGGGTTGTTCCCGTCGTTCTCGTCGAACTTCCCTTCCCTAGTATCCTTTTCGATTTCAATGTTGAATAGGTTAGAGATCATGTTGTTGGTATGTGGTGCTGTCTGTTCTTAACATGTATTGTTCTTGAATGATGAGTATCTAATGAACTTATGAACATTAATTGTTTAAAGTTAATCTTATCATGATAATTAAGGATCAATAATATGCTAAGTTAAGTCCGTGATTTGTTAAGTGAATTATGTGTCTTTGGATGAATGTTGAGTTGCTGTTTTTGTGGTGTTATGAAGATGTTAAAGCCATCAAATGTTAATATTATGTTGTCCAATATGTTCTTAAAACGTGACACTAAAAGCCATAAACTAAAAATTGGCTCAAAGACATCTATGAAATCATATCTTGAATAAATTGGCTATCTAGTTCCAATAAAGTTGGCTAACTCTAGTTGGTCAAAATGAATATATGCTAATGGCTAGGAACTTATGTAAATGATTAAAAGATTTGCTAATGGTTCACACATATGGAAATTTAAATATGAACATACGTAAAAATTGGCTTATGCAAAAAAGAATGAATTTGTTAGTCTAACATCCCAAATCTTGAGCCAATACTAATCATATGCATATTCTTGTGTAGTAAGAGTATCAAATATATATTAAGCACTTCTAAAGTAATATCAATGAATCCATAACCAAGGGTATGACATTCATTGGGACAACTCCCAACATGCTCCACAAGAATGAACTACGAACACATGAAATTCATTGAATGTAGTGCTCATTGTCCATAAACGGTGATATAAAGCTACTACACTAAAATAAGTAAGTAACGTGAGTTATAACATAATTAAAGGGGACTAAATTAAGTAAGTGACCAGAATGGGGTGTTAAAGGAAGTGAGACAAGTCTTACTTACACCAAAGCTAATTTATTAAAAGAATACTTCCGAATGAAGGTGTTAGAATGTGTGAGAATAGTCTCATTAACACCTAAGGATGATATGTAAGAACAATTCACATTCATCAATGTAAAGTATATATAAAATGAGTTGTGTGCTTTAAATGCATTAAAATACATCATATTCATACCACAATTCACAACTAACGAATTAGGAAAGTCTAATGACTAGACTTTCCAGAAATGGCATGTTGCTTAGGAAGAGCTTTCATTGATCATGCATAGCTTTATGTGTATGTGTGCATACACCCATACTTAGTACAAGTGGTGTACTAACCCCCTACTATTTACTATTTTTATAGGTGCAGATCAAAGGACAGGTTGACGACACTTGCAGCGGTTTGGACTTCAGCGTTTCTCCAAATCAATTGGTAGGTCCTCATGATTTCGAGGATGCTACAGTTTTAGTCTAGCCTTAGTTTTAGACATAGCTAGTGGATGTTGTCCCTAGCATTTCTTTCGTACTTTCATTTAGAAGCTTTGTAATAAGGCCGTGTTCGGCAAACTATTTATGATATATTCATCTTCAGTTTTGAATTGATTATTTATAATAGATGGTTGTTCTATTGATGTTGAGCTTAGTATATAATGTTTAATACGTAATGACTATATGAAGTCTAAGTAAACTTCATACGTTTTAAAAGTTTTAAATTTTCCGCAAATTTAACTAGATGAATGTGATGAATGCAAGATGAGGCTTGTCTGCAACCTCTGAGAGGTCAACGACCCTAGTTGCGATCCCGATTCCAGAATCCGGGTCGTGACACACAATCTCATCAATGTAGAGTCTCGCATAATCCTCGGCTCTGTAAGTGGACTTCACAGGTATAAAGTGGGCAGACTTAGTCATCCTGTCCATAATAACCCATATGGAGTCATGCTGTCTCCTAGTCCTCGGAAGACCAACCACGAAGTCCATATTAATGGCCTCCCACTTCCAAGTCGGAACCTCAACAATCTGAGTAAGACCGCCAGGCTTAAGATGTTCTGCCTTAACCAGTAAACAGTGTAATTCTCACCACACTTAGGCAAAGTAAGCACCGGGGCTGAAGTGAGTCTGTCCTTGAGCTCCTGGAAACTCTTCTCACAAGTCTCCGTCCATTCAAACTTGGCCTTCTTCTTAGTCAAAGCTGTCAGTGGGGAGCAACAATGGAAGAAAAACCCTCCACGAACCTGCGGTAGTAACCAGCCAATCCCAGAAAGCTACGGATATTGGTGGGAGTAAGAGGTTTATGCTAGTTCTTCACAGCCTTAGTCTTCCTGGGGTCCACCTCCACGCCCTGATCGTACACAACATGACCCAGGAAGGTCACTGATCTAAGCCAGAATTCACACTTGCTGAATTTACCATACAACTGATGTCCTCTAAGTACCTGGAAGGTTAGTCTCAAATGATGTTCATGCTCTTCCTTGGTCCTAGAGTAGATGAGGATGTCATCAATGAATATATGACGAAAGAATCATGGTATTCACAAAAGACTCGGTTCATGAGGTCCATAAATGCAACTGGTGCATTAGTGAGACCAAATGACATGACTAAGAACTCATAATGACCATAACGGGTACGAAAGGCTGTCTTTGGGATATCTCCATCCCTAACCCTAAGCTGATGATACCCTGAACGAAGATCAATCTTAGAGAAGAAACTAGACCTTTGGACTTGGTCAAACAAGTCATCTATTCTGGGAAGTGGATACTTATTCTTGATAGTGACTTTGTTGAGCTGCCGATAATCATTACACATTCTAAGGGTCCCATCTTTCTTCTTCACAAACAACACTGGAGCGCCCCAAGGGGATATGCTCGGCTGAATGAAACGCTTATCAGTGAGATCTCTTAACTGCAGCTTCAACTCTTTGAGTTCAGCTGGAGCCATTCTGTAAGGAGGAATTGAAATTGGTTTAGTATCGGGTTCTAAGTTGATACCAATGTCAATATCTCGAGGGGGAGGGACTCCAGGAAAATCATCAGTAAATAGATCTTGGAACTCATTCACTACAGGAACTGAGTCTATGCAAGGAATGTCATGATCAAAATCATTAACACTCTCAAGATGACACAATAACCCCTTGGACATCATTTTATTGGCCTTAAGGTTTGAAATCAAGGGATTAGGACGACTCGAGTTGTATCCCTCCCAGACCAGCTCTACCTCATTAGGGAAACGAAATCTTACAACCCTACTACGGCAATCCATACAAGCATAAAAACTATGAAGCCAGTCCATGCCAAGAATGACATCAAAATCATGCATTGGTAACTCAACTAAGTCTGCACACATAGTCTTACCACATACAACTATTGGGCAATCCTTGTATACTCTATCAGTTCTTACATTTTATCCTAAAGGTGTACTAACCACTATAGGATAATGCAGAACTTCAGGCAATATCTCAAAAGTGAGAGCAAGCAAAGGAGTTACAAAGGAATGCGTAGACGCTAGATCAAGTAAAGCATAAACAGAAGTTGAGAATACTTGCAGCATACTTATGACCATATCAGCGGACTTTTTCTGCTCCTCCCTGCCCTTTAGGGCGTAGAATCTGTTCCTCTTAGGAGGCTCGGCTGCTGATACACCCGGTGGATTAGGCCTAGGCTGAGCATTTCCTCCAGCCTGCCCCTCTTCTGTGGGCAGTCCTTCACCATATGCTCGCTCTTACTGCAATCGAAGCAGGCATTAGTGCCCTGTTTGCACTCTCCACTGTGAGCACGGCCACACTTAGCACAGTCCTTTCTGGGACGCTGAAGCTCACCTCCATTGCCCTTCTTGGGATCGGGTCTGCCTCCTCTAAATGATGTACTCCTCTGAAAGTTAGAGTTCCCTGAACTCTGCTGCCTCTTTTTAAATCTTGGCTTCTCACGGACACCAAAGTTGTTCCTGTTGCCTCCATTGCTAGGACCTGTCTGATCATGAGGCTTAGGTCTCCTAGCATCACTGACGCCCCTTTTCTTCTGTCTGTCATCCACCTGCTGGACATGCACCATCAACCTGGAGAGGTCCATGTTATCGTGGAGCATCGGAGACTGACACTCCTCCTCCAGATCTCCGGTGATTCCTGTGAGGAACCTGCTCATCTTATCCCTGCTGTTTGATACAAGGGAAGTAGCATACCTGGATAGTTTAACAAACTTCAGTACTCATCTCATCCCTACTGTTGGATACAAGGGAAAGTAGCATACCTGGATAGTTTAACAAACTTCAGGGAATACTCCCTGACTGTCATTGATTCCTGCTTAAGGTTGATAAACTCCTCAACCTTGGCCTCCTTCATCTCCCTGGGAAAGAATCTCTCCAGGAAGGCTGTGTTAAACAGCTCCCAAGTGACCGAAACTCTGCGCAAAGCTCGGCTATCCTGCCACATCTTGCACAAAGTCTTTGCTACATCCTTGTGCTGATAGGAAGCCAGCTGAGCCTTCTCAGTATCTTTGGCCCCCATAATAACCAAAATCTTATGCACCTCGTCCACCAACTCGTGGGGGTGTTCTTGAAGTCTTAGACATCGTGAAAATAGGAGGATTCATCCTCGTGAAATCTCTCAGACTGTCATCCATGCTACGAGCCGGTGGGTTTTCCCTCCAAACATTCTGCCGGTTGACCTGGGCCTGCATAGTGATGGCCTGTGGCATCTGGGCCAGAGATGTTCGCACCTCCGTATCAGTCAACCCAGCTGGGTTAACCGGCATAGCCACTCCTTCAACTGAAGCCTGGGGTGGAACCTGATTGCCCCCTACAGCTGCTCTGCACCTCCTCTCCTCTAACCAACGTTCTTCCTAGTATTCATTCTATGAAAAAAATAAGAATTGATGTTAGACACGCTCATAACACCAAGAAATCAGACAGTAGGAAAAACACGATAATATCAGAAGAAGGGATATTTTCCTACGCATCATGCAGTCTCTAATTCAGAATAGTGGTGCACTTCACTACCATGACGTAGTAACTACTCAATGTGGTTGATGTGAACTTATTACTCTCGAAGTTTAACCTAGTGCTCTGATACAAACTTTGTCACGACCGGAATCGAGACCCCAGACGAGACCGGCGTTGTTGACCTCTCAGAGGTCGCAGACAAGCCTACATACGTCATTCTTACTTCATCTAGATTAATTTTAGCGGAAAATTTGAACTTTTTGTTTTCTTATTTCATGCAAAACATTTTAAACTTAACATCATAGGCGTTCACAAAGCAACCATCTAATATAGAGATAAGCAAATGAAAGAAACAGTTCATAATTGCATTAAACGTATTTTGCCAAAACGGCACCAATACAAAGTCTGAAATGAAAGTGGAAAGAAACACTAGTGCAACATGCTCCACTAGTTAAAGCCTACATCTAAACTAGATAATAATGGTAGACATCCTCGAAAGCATGAGGGTTTACCAAGTCCGGACGAAAGCTCCACGTCCGGATAGCTGCAATGTCAACCTGTAAGCTCTAGCGTCCACCTGTGCCAGCACCTAAAAATATAGAGTTGTATGGGATTAGTACACACTTGTACTAAGTATGGGTATATGCAAGCACACACCAAGGAGATGCATGAGTAAGAATAGCTCTTTCCTAACAACATGATTTATGGAAAGTCAAGCCAGTACACTTGCCAAATTTGGATTAGGAAAGTTAGTGGACCCGCCAAGTTTGGAAACGGAAAGTCAGTGGACTTGCCAAATTGGTTTAGTAAAGTCATACCATGAGAGTAACATACATCATCATACGTATCATATTGCACACAGCACATAACATCTTACACATAGCACATAACATATTGTATATAACACATAACATCTTTCATATGGTTCGTTCATATGCCATGAGACCTTGGAATTATGGACTTGCCATTAAGACTTCCTAAAATGAGGGCTCAACATATGGGACCTCAACTAGGGAGTCTTCTTTAGCAAACACAGAGTCTGCCTCATTCATTCATACGTACTTCATTTCATTCATTCATAAGCTAGTGTAAACACCAGCTATACCTAGCATGTAGTTTAAGACTCTCACCGAGTTTGTTGTGCAATGATCAAGAATAACCTAGTGTTATTACTTGAGTCTAGCTCACCTCTTCATTATCCTATCCTAACACCTTTGGTATCGTTCATTTCATCATGTGTATCATTTGAAGTTGGCCTCATTCATTCATTGGGAACTTTAAGTTTAACCGACATAGATCATGTGAGCATCATGAAACTCAGTGTCTCCCCCACACCGAAAAGAGGTGGAATCACCAGCAAAAGTGACCCATAAACATGGTAGCGTACATGGGAACTGAACCCTGCCAGATCCCTATATTGGCAGTATAGGTTCGAAGACTATGAGATATAAGGAGACCCATACCCGGCATGCTGGACAGTCTCATCTCATGAGAGTTATGTAAACCTCCGCCCTTCCTGAAAGAAGGCATTACCGCTCATAGCTAGTCTATCGGTGCGCAGTATAAAGTTTCATTTCATTCAACTCATACGTCATGGAAGATGACTTCTAGTATGAGGATATCATAGCTCAATAAATGATTTCTCATCTCATCATTAGTATTAAGTATACATTATTCTCAATACTTTCATTAGAGTGTTCATAGAGACTGGTCTCTTCATTAACTTTACACTCTCATAGGTGAGTACGTTTTGGTAATATTTACTTTGACTCATTTGAGATTTCTCTCATCTTTCACATTAGCCTCTTATCATTTTGTCACCACATTCATTAACTTTAGCACATTCGCTCTTCATATTTACTTACCCCATTTTACGTGAATGTTCACTTCATCATATGCTAATGCACTTGGCCATTTAGTGTGTTTCACACTCTTTCTTAACCCTTATAGGGTCTCATCATTCATTGTTCATCTCATCATTTCATTACATACATCTTAGGTTCACTCACTTCTAAACGTATGCTAGACTTATGGGTCTATACATACAAGCCATGAGGCTTCATTCATAGTTCGTTTAAGTGATTCATATCTTCCTAAGATTATGTGGTACAAGACTTATGCATCTTGTAAGTATGCCAAGATTTCGATTTCGATCTATGTAGGCAATATTATTTTTGAACATTTATTCACGTACGACTTATGTATCAATACAGAATTTGGGCAAGGGAACCCGATTTTGAATCCCTTGGACAACACTTACATTTTTTATTTACTTTGGTTTAGCCCACATGGCTTGGGGACCCAAGCTCGAGCCCCAACACTTTCATTTCCCTTTAATTTCTTTTCTTTAAATATTCACTTTCTTGGCCGAGGGGTTGTGGGATCGAACCCCCACAAACCCTTTTTATTTAAATTCATTTTTCCTTGACTTTTCGTCGAGTTGATCATGAGGGTGTGGGATCGAATCCCCACAGCCTCACATTATTTTTCTCTTTAATTTCCCTTAACCAGCCTAGAGGTCGTGGGTTCGATTCCCACACGCCTCAACCCTTTTTATTTTTCTTTTACTCTTCCTTAAATTTGATTGAGAGGTGGTGGGTTCGAATCCCACTCCTCTCATTTCTTATTTTTAGAGTTAGATATTCCACCAATACCATGGTTCGAATCCCCCTCACCACAATACTTTTAACTCACTTATTTTCATGGTTTTTAACATGGTGAGGTCACGGGTTTGACCCTCAGTGACCTCACTTTTTTTTCTTAATTTTTCATAACATTTTAAACCATATTAATTTGACCAAAATTCATCAACTTGTGGCTGGAAATTTTGTAATTTTTCAGCATCTTTTCCATCAACTTACACATTAGTTCTTAGGGAAATTTCATGGTTCATTTATAACGTTTTAGGTGCACTACACCATTTTAGGCCTTTGGCCACACTTATTCTGAACTACACTTGTAAAGTGTTGCCTAAAGTAGTTTTGGGAACGCTTTTAAAGCGTAGCCAAAATTTTTAACTTTTAGCTACAATAATTTTGGCAACACTTCAAAAGTGTACTCTTTAATGGTATAAGGTACACTTTATAAGTGTTGTTAAAATATGATATAATTGGCAACACCTATTTATATACATGGCCACACTTCTAAAATGTCCTATTTTTATAATTGAAAAAACAACACTTTATAAGTGTTGCCTTAAAAAATTTCACTAAAATATTATATTCCCTCCAATATTTTTAACACTCCCTCCCATTTTTATTGGCCAAAAAAATTAAACATTAATAAAACATTTTGACTTCACTTTCCTCTTTCACCTTTCCTTTTCATGTTTCTCTTTTCAGCTGAAGAACTGGCCGGTTCAATCGTTCCGATACATGCTGAAGAACTGAAGGTTCGAGGTGAAGAGAGGTGAAGATAGCTGAAGAACTGGTTCTCTTTTCCGATACAAGCTGAAGAGTCGAAGAACTGAGCTGAAGAGTTGAATGATTCCTTGAAGAGTAAGAACGATTCCTTGAAGAGTAAGAATGATTCTCTTTTTCAAAACTTATTTGATCTTTAGCTGAAGATTTTGATTTTTAGCTGAAGTGGTAGTTCTAAAACAGTCTTCTTGTTAGCTGAAGTATTTGATTTTTCATTTTGTGTATAGAAGAAATGAATATTGTTGGGTTGTTGACATGATGATGAACTAAAGCTAATTAGTCTCTCCATCACACTTTTCTCTCAAGTGTCTCACTGAAGAACACGATTTCAAAGAGATTTTGTTGGATTTGGGTTTATCAGGTAAGAAATTTCATTTTGAAAGTCTAAATTTTAACTTAGGGTTTTGATATTCTTGTGTTTTTTATACAATTTTTGGGAGTGTGACTTGTATTTTAGTTTCATCAGTTGATTTTTGGAGTGTAGCTCGTATATTAACCTCCCTATATAAACCTCTTTTTCACTGTTAGGGAATGAAAAAAAGTTGGGATTTATTTGAGCAAAAACATTTAGAGGAAAAACATTTAGAGCAACTGATGAAAATAGTTAAAATATATATATAGAAACACATTCACGGAAGGGATATTCAAGAGTCGATAAGAGTATGACATTTTCTAATTCGTTTCACAGATCAGTTTTCCCAATCTTTGCTCAAGTCCGAGATTCTGCCCGGAATTCTCATCCGTCGTTAGTGTTCAAGTTTCTTGGTAAAGATCGTTTCCCTGCTCGTCCCGTTCCAGTTCACTGCCTAAAGAAAGGTAATGTTGTTTTCCTCATAGTTTCTGGTGCTTATTAGCTCTACCTCCCACTTACTCCACTTGTGTGATTATGTTGTCAATGTTGTTGTATCCCCTGACCTCACTCGTGGGGTTACACTAGTTTTTTTTATTGTTGTAATAACAGTAGTGCACATAGTTGAATATCACAATCCGCACATTAAAGAGAACCATCAGGTTTTGATTTGTTGTGTTACGTCATGTGTAATGTATCACAATCTACACATTGAGACGATCTCTTTTCTTTGGTTAGATATAATATATTGGTCTATCTTCACGTGGGGGTTGCTAGTTCGTAAACAAATATTTTCCCCCTACTTAGCCACAAATGATTCTGTGAATAGGTGACTCTGTGGTCCTTCCTTTGCTTTTCATGTTAATTTCTGCAGATGCTTAAGATTTTCCTTGTTCTTATTTTGATTGCTGGTACTGTTGCTTGTCCATGTTTAAGATCTTTCTTTCTATACTTGGTAAATCTTGAAATCTCTGATACTGCAGCCTATTTTCTTGGTTAATAGCTATGTTTGTGATGCAATCAGCTAATTCATTAGCTTCTCTAAATGTATGCATTATCTGTATTTGAATTGTCACAATAATCATATGCATCTCCTCTATCTTATCAATTAAACTCCAAGGTACCCTCCACTCTCGTTGAATCATGTTCTTGAGACGTAGCGAGTCAGTCTCTAAAATGACCTTGGTGATCCCACACCTCTTGCAGTAACTTAGTGCTTTCCAAATTGCTGTGATTTCAGCTTCGATGTTTCTCGTGTTGCCTATGCTTTGTGTTTCTGCATATACTAGATCTCCTTGGCTTCCTATTATACAAAATCCATAAGAGCTCTCTCCTGGGTTGTCTTTGCTAGCGCCATCCATATTACACTTTACCTAACCTTCCCCTGATGTAGACAACTTTACGATGTGATAGTAAAGATTTGATTTATACTGCTGCTGAAGTAAATCAAACATTGCCTTGCATGACATCTCGAAGGCAGGGGTCACTGAGTCTTCTAGAGTAGATTTCAGTGTTTCCTGTAGAGTTTGCTTGCCAGAGGTTTTGAATTGTGCTTGGATTTGTCTAGCTACAGTAGCTACAAGTTTGGAGTTTAATCCTTTCTCTAGTTGGTTCACTGCCTTGTCACCAACTATTTTCTGCACCATAACATTAAGATAATTTTATTGTTTTGGGAGTATCTAGTCAGAATGCTTCATCTGTTAGAAGCGATCCGATCTCACTCTTGCGCTCTGTCAATTCCTCTGCTCTACCAGCAGTTCAAGGTTTTGCATTTTCAGCACCACCACTTGTTTTATAGGATGTTGTTAGCTTTTGGAAATAGGTTGTTGATACCTTGGATTTGATATTTAGTAGTTCCAGTTCTAGTCCTAGTACTTTCCCTTCTGTAGGAGTAGTAGTCAAAGATGGTTTAACCACATTTAAGTTGAGGCAAAAATTTGTAAATGCAGGGAATATTTCTGACCATGACTTGTAGTATTAACCTGAGACCTCTCTGGAACTTGTTGTTTATTCTGAATGTGATGATTATGGTGGTAGCAGAGGATCTATGGTCTTGATTCACTTTTCTACAATAGGTACATAGATGACTCTTATATGATTGTTTGTGTTGAATTGGCTTCTTTTGGACGACCACAATGATCAAGGATGTGAGATGCTAGAGGAGAGCATTTTTCTAGTGCTATTGGTAGATTATCTGGTAAAGGAGGAAAGACTAAATTTGCTATAGAGAATGCGACAAAGACTAGGATGTTCATTGCAGATAATAAGATACATATATTGGGATCATTTTTTAACATTAAGATTGCTAGAGATTCACTTTGTAGTCTCATTTTTTAACATTAAGATTACTTTTGATAACAGACTTAAGCTTTTTGATTGCTTAACTGCTCATCTCAGAGCATATTAGAATAGTTTGAGACCATTTTGTTGGTGTCTATAATTTTCAGAATTATTGTGTGGATTGTTCTGGTCTTTGTTTCTTCCCCACTGTACATGCAAGATATGCTCATAAGAGTCTGTGTTTCTTCCCACTTTATATGGCAGATATTCTCATAAGATAACACATCCGCATAGACATATTTTGTTGTGAAGTAAGAATGATGTCATTAACCAAGCATCAAGCAGATGCACACATTACAAAAGAAAGATTTTTCTGTGTCAAGCAAACAGTTAACAACAGTGATGATAAATTCTAGGTAAGAATCGACACTAAGTACAGGAGAGAGATTAACCCTACAAAAAAGAGTAATCAAACATCCTACTTTTAATGGTAATCCAACTGAAACAAATTTTTCTGTGTCAAGCAAGCGTATTTTAGAATAATCCAACTGAAACAAATAAATTTAGGTGGCAACTTAGTTCTCCAGATTAATTTCCATGGACATTGATCAATTAAGGTCTTCTTAGAGCTTCGTTCAAGGTAGCATGCTTTAACTGAGAAGGATTCGTCCTTGCGATGTCTCCAGATAAGTTTGACCCTGCATCGACTGTTGATTGCACCAGTCTGAATGGTAGCCATAAGGCTCAAAATCTCTGCCAACTGCCAGTCATTAATATTTCTCCTTAGGATCAGTTTCCACATATTTTCTTCCCTGTACTGCGACATGGTTGAGTCTGGATAAGATGTAATCTAAAAAATGTTTGGAAAAACATTCATTAAAGGAGTGTTTCCTAGCCAAATATCTTTCCAAAATTAACTATGTTCCCTGTTTCTCACCAAATTCATTAAAGGATACTTCTGATGTACTAATTACCTACTGATAAAATAAAATATATGTATATAATCAAATTAATCATAATATAATCACAAATTTATCTATTAGATTAAAAAGCACACATGTGGTTCGAAACCATCATTGAGAAGATTGTTTGATGATTTGACATCTCTTTGATTAACAGGCCTTCGATATTCAATTTGTTGGTAATTCAGAGCTTCTGCGATTCCGACAGCTGTTCTGAATCTTTTTTCTCTTTTTACTACTTATTTTCAGTAAGCTTACCATGTATGTTTTCTTTCAATTTTATTTATTTACTTTCTTTCTTAATTGTGTCTATCCTATTAATTTTTCTTATTTTTTCCTTAGAAGTATCATCAGCATTTAAAAACATTTGTGGAGGATTCAAGGATTGATTTGGCATAGCAAAAGTGTCATGACTAGGTAAGAAACTTTTATCATCTTATAACACATGACTCTGATAACTTACTTGTGACTTTTAAAGCTTACTAGTTTCTGACAACGTGCGTTGCACGTAATTTTTTTACTTTTGTTATATAGTTTAAAATTGTGCTATCAAATAGAAAATGTTTAAATCAACAATATTAATTTTACCAATTATATTTCATGTATCAACAAAAATAAATAAAAAGGGGTTGCGTATTTGGCATCAAATCATCTATATTTTAATTAAGAATTAATTTAAGGAAATGCGAAAGTCATCTACATTTTTTATTAAAATAATACAATTTAACATTTAAATTAACTAATTAAATGCTTTATAACATATGATTTGTGAAGTATTTAATGATTGTTACTCAAAGATTAAATATTCATATCTTCTACTAGGAATTCACATATCCCATCCAAGGATTGGATGGATTTACCAAGGTATAGCAAAGCGTATATTGATGGCGTTGAATCATTTCTAGATTTTGCTTACTCTTATGAAGATCCTCAAGGAGAGGAAATTCAGTGTCCATGTGTAAAATGTTGTAATATTCGTTGGACTCGAAGGAATGTAGTGTATGATCATCTCATATGCTATGGATTCGTTAAAGGCTATACTAGATGGATAAATTACGGGGAATGGGATATCAAGTTGAATGCTGACGATGATATGGATTACTCGCATGATGATATTGATGGGTTGTTGAATGATCAATTTAGAGATGTTGCACAGGTGGAAGGAGTGTATGATGGTCCAAATGAAGATGCCAAGAAATTCTATAACTTGGTTGAAGAGGCAAACCAAGAATTATATCCTGGTTGTACTGGATTCTCTACATTATCATTCACACTTCGTTTATATTTGTTGAAGTGTTTGCATGGATGGAGCAATGAATCATTCACTTCTCTTTTAGAGTTATTAAAAGACGCGATGCCTGAGTTGAAAATTCCTCCGTCTTACAATAAAACCAAGTCTATGGTTAAGAATCTCGGTCTTGATTATCAGAAAATTGATGCATGTCCCAATGATTGCATGTTGTTTAGGAATGATCATAAGGATGATGAATTTTGTCATACTTGTGGAGCTTCACGATATGTCAAATCTCCTGAGGTTGATAGTGAGCTTGAGCCTTCAAAAAAACAATATCGAGTTTCAGCAAAGACTTTGAGACACTTTCCATTAATTCCTAGACTTAAAAGGTTATTTATGTGCTCAAAGACGGCAGATTTTTTGAGGTGGCATGACGAGGAGCGTAATAAAGATGGAAAGTTAAGGCATCCTGCTGATGGTCTAGCATGGAAAGATTTTGATAGGTTGCATCCAGATTTCGCACTAGATTGTCGCAATGTGAGGCTTGGCTTGTCAAGTGATGGGTTCAATCCTTTTCGAACCATGAGTATATCACATAGCACATGGCCAGTTATGTTAATGGTGTATAATCTACCCCCTTGGATGTGCATGAAATCTGAATATTGTATACTTTCTTTACTTATACCTGGGCCGCGATCACCTGGAAATGACATTGACATTTACTTACAACCATTGATAGATGAGTTAAAATTATTGTGGGATTCTGGGGTTGAAACGTTTGATGCTTCAAGAAATCAAACTTTTCCAATGCGTGCAGCTCTTATGTGGACAATCAATGACTTCCCTGCATATGCTATGTTATCTGGTTGGAGTACAAAGGGAAAGTTTACTTGCCCTTGTTGTAACTATGCCACTAATTCTCAATATCTTAAACATAGTCGGAAAATGTGTTATATGGATCATCGTGTTTTTTTACCTATGGATCATCCATGGAGATCTAACAAAAGATCATTCAATGGAAAAATGGAATTTAGGCCTCCTCCACCTTTCTTAAAGGGAACAGATGTTCTTAATAGCTTGCAAGATTTTGAAAATGTGTTTGGAAAGAAGAGAAAAAGATCAAATGATGGCACATGGGAAAAAAGGTCAATCTTTTTTGAATTACCTTATTGGCATCACAACTTGTTACGCCACAACCTTGATGTAATGCACATAGAGAAGAACATAGTTGATAGCATACTTGGAAATCTTTTGGATATTTCTGGCAAAACAAAGGATCATGCAAAAGCCCGGTATGATTTGAAAGACATGGGAATTAGGAAGAACCTTCATCCAAAAGATACAGAAGACAGTTAAAGAACAAAGTTTTCAAAAGCATGCTTCTCAATGACAAATGGAGATAAATCAATTTTTTGTGGAGTTTTAAAGACAGCCAAGCTTCCTGATGGTAGTGCCTCCAATATATCTAGGTGTGTGCATATGGATGAAAGAAAAGTGTCCAATTATAAAACCCATGATGCTCATTTCATGTTACATTACTTGCTTCCAATACCAATTAAAAGCATTCTTCCAGATCATGTGGCTATTCCTTTGATTCGTCTTAGTTCCTTCTTTCGTCGTTTGTGCAAAAAAGAGATCACATTGGAGGAACTGGATTGCTTAGAAGTTGAGATCATAGAAACAATAAATCAGTTGGAGCAAATTTTTCCTCCTTCATTTTTTGATATAATGATCCATTTGCCTATTTATTTGGCGAATGAAGTGAGATTAGGAGGTCCTCTTCAGAATCGATGGATGTATTCCACTGAAAGAGAAATGGGTACATTCAAATCATACATCCGCAATAGACGTTATCCAGAAGGTTGCATAGCAGAGACACGGGTGGGAATAGATTGTATGAATTTGTTCTCCAAATATATGCATGGGGGTGTGCGTACCAGATTTAACAGAAGAGCCCGAAATAATGATGAATGTGAACCAACTGATGCAGAAATTATGGGTTTGTTTCCTAACAGAGGAGTTCCTTTAGGAGCAAAGAAAAGTGATCCATTCATTTTAGATAACAAGACATTAAGTCAGGCACATGCATACTTATTGGGAAATTGTGACGAGATTGAAGAATATATTAGGTACGTTTAGGTGAATATAGTATATTTTTGTATAACTAATTTTTAACTTATTTTATGTTATTTTAACAAAAAAAATACATGTGTTGTACAGAGAGCATGAGAAAGAGGTTAATAATCAGCCACGAAGATCTAAATTGAGTAAGGCTAAGAATCATTGTCATAACTTCTCTCAATGGTTTGAAACTCGTGCTTTGCAAGAGGATGTACCTGATTTGATAAAACAATTGTCTAGAGGACCATATTCTATTGCAAAAAGATATTCTGCGTATCTCATCAATGGATATAGATTCCATGTTAGGCAGCGTAATGCAAGGCGTAAAACACAAAATAGTGGTGTTACACTAGTTGCCTCAACTACAAGCTTTGCAAGCTCAAAGGATAAAAATCCAGTTGCTGCAGATATGACTTAATATGGTAGAATAGTTGATATTGTTGAGTTAGACTACTATGGTCATTTTAAGGTTGTTCTATTTAAGTGCGATTGGTATGAGGTTGAAAATGATACTTATGGCCTTACTTATGTCTATTTTAACAAGAGATGCTCTCAAGAAGAGCCATTTGTGCTTGGATCTCAAGTACACCAATGCTTCTATGTGCAAGATCCATATGATCAAGATAGACATTATGTTATGAAGACTGTTCCGAGAGACTTGTTTAACATGGGTGATCAAGTTGAATCTAATCTCCCACAATGTTATGAAAATGAGCCATCTGAACATTTGATGGGACCATCTATACCAAAAGATAATGGTGAGGTTCTCTTAACAAGAAGTGATGTACCAGAAACAATTATGGATGTGCCTTTGGAGGAATTCGCTGCTCAACAACTTGAAGTCGAGGAAGAGGAGTTTGAAGATGAATCTGTCGATGAGTTTGAAGATGAGTCTGAAAATGACTATGAAGATGAGTCTGAAGATGAGTCTGAACATGAGCTTGAAGATGAGTCGGAAGAAGATTTTGAAGATGACGCACCATGAGTTTCCTTATTTTTGTAATGACCATATAGTGCTCACTTTCTGTTTTTGTTATTTAATTGTTTTTTTTGTTATAAACATATTAAGATATTTAATATGTGAAATTGAAGATTAGATCACTAATATGGTTAAGTATTCTTTTGGCTCTTTTCATGCGTCCTATTGTTGAACAACCTGTAATTCTAGCTTACTATTGTTTATTTGAATGTTTATTAACACAAACATATCTGACTAAAGGTTAGTAATCTCTGAAGTATTCGTGGTACAATTATCAAATTGCTTTCTGATTTGTATATATGAATTGTGATTGTTATATAAATACTTATATAAATACTTATTTTTTCAGGTTTTAGAGATTAGAGGCAGCATATAAAACCCTCATTACTGGTACACTTTTTGAAGTTAGTCGTCTCTAAAGGTTTGTACCACTCTTCTCTGCTCCTTCGTATTTTTCAATTCCCAATTGAAGTTTCAATTTTATTTGAAGGTGTACTACCCGATTTGGATGTATGAGTTTAGGTAGATAAAGAACCCAATACTCCAACTGTGAGGATCTTTGTGAGTATTCTTCTCTCTTTCTACCTTGTGGTGGTGTTTGATTTCTATTTCCCTTATTTTCCTTATTTTAAGACGAAAAGGAGGTGACCTGCTCCCGCATTTTATTCTCATGGTCTCTTAGTTCGACCCTCGTTAATACTGCGAATTCGGTTTCTTTGGTCTTATGTTTTGTTGGTGCTTGTATCCCTTTTTCTTCATTCTCATAACTTATATTAGCTTGTTTATCCTTTCACTGATAAGCAACCTTCCTAATCCAAGGAAACTTTATTCTTATTATCTGATGAATTATTATTTTGTAGGTTAAATTGCTGTAGGAGAACAATGAAGCAATCAACAATACAAAAGAAAAAGGGTTCTAATCCAAACAAAGCTCAAAGTCCATTGAAGAATCTGGATATTGATATGCAATACCGATCAAGTGCTGAATTAGCCAACAAATTCAAGATTAAGAGAGAACAACTTGCAAATGAACGCAATGATAAAGCTAAGAAACAGCAGACACCAATACCACATAAAAGAAAGATTTCTGAGGAGGTTAGAACCTCACATATGACTGTAGGGAAAGGGCAAACTAAACAGAGGTTATTTCAGTCTGAAGAGTCCATTGAAGAGAAAGGAATTAAACTTCCTATGAATGACTCTAGGTTCCAAACATCATTCAAGAAAGGTGTTGCTGCTTCAGTACATGTGAATGGAACAACACTAGGTAATGGAGAGGCACAACATGATATTGAGGATCTACTGAACTTTAAACAGGTGAAGGTGAAGTTGGTTCGACCAGTCACCAGTATTGGTCAGTTTCTGGATAAGCAACAGATACACAATGAACATGATATTCTTCATCGACTAAATTGCAAGCAGGTAAATAGGAAGCCAGTCATACCAGCTAGTACTCTTGATCAGTTTCTAAAAAGTAAAGGGATACACATAGATGATGAAACAAAATGTGATAACCACACAACCACTGATGTGCATACTCCTATTAATAATGAACAAAACAAAGGATTGGATGATATTTTGGATCAAGAAGAACTTGGTGGAGATGAATGTGATGTCCAAGAGGAAATTAACATTGATTGTAGTACAAAAGGTATGTCTTAAACCTTGTAAGATTTAGTACTCGTTATAAAAGAAATATCTTATTTCCTGACTGTTACATCAATCTAGAAATATCAAAGCCAAAAAAAGTTTGAGGACAAACAACATGTAAGGATATTCACGCAAGAAATTTGGAAGAAAGAAAGGAAGTGACATTTGATAAAGGACAAGCAGTGGGACCAACTAATAAGATAGTGTCACAATTAAGCAACTTTATAGGAACAATTGCAAGGAATCCTAGATTCATCAGCTTGATGTACACTAGTTGGCATGTTGTGCCAAAGGATACTAAAAAGCGCATGTGGGAATATATCAATGTAAGAACAATCACTCTTGATATTGCATATTTTTATTTTTTTACTTACTGAAGGTAAATATATTTTATTTTGCATAGTCCAAATTTGTAATTCCAGTAGAAGGAAAGAAGTGGGTGATGACTGGTCTTCGTGATGCTTGGAGGCGACACAAACAAAAAATCAAAAAGAATTTTTTTGACAAAAACAGTACCCTTGAGGATATGCTAGAAAAGCGTCCTGATGGCATTCCAGAAAATCAATTCCGCCAGCTGATCGAGTATTGGTTACACCCAACTGTTCAAGTAAGTCTAAAAGAATGCATTTCTACTCATCGACATATTTTGCATCATATATATATATATATATATATATATATATATATATATATATATATATATATATATATATATATATATATATATATATATATATATTTATCAATTAAATTATCTTTTTTTTTATAATAGGCCATATGCGAGATGAATTCTCAAAACAGGAAAAAACAAAAATGGAGGCATCGAATGGGACCTTTTAATTTTGCAAGAGTACGCATGGCATTGGTAATACTAACATAACATTTCTTCAAAAATCTGAATTTTTTTGTACTTTAGTAGAACATAATGATTTTTTAAAAATTTCTTTTGATATAATTTGTAGCGTGCAGCCAAAGACAACAATGAAGAACCATCAAAGCCTGAAATGTTTATAGCAACTCGTACCAAGACGGGAAAGGAAATCCAGGCAGATACCCAAGTTGCAATAGTAAGTTTTTTAAAGAGGATTAGTACTGAATTTGATTCAGACTTAAATTTTATATATTGTGGGGGAGTTTGACTCCATTGAATTTTATCACGTATGTCTTCTTCTTCTTTCTCTTTTTCTTCATCTTGTTCAAGTGCGAGGAGGTATCAATTCTTAGTCAATGTAGCTATCATAGGGTGGAAATGAATTAGTACTTACAATTCACTATGGATGCCTATTTTATTCAACAGGCTGAACTTCAAAATTGCCAAAATTCAGGGGAAACAGCTAATGATGCATTTACGGCAGTGTTTGGAAAGGAATAACCTGGTCGACTTAGGTGCTACGGTAGATCAGTGACAACAACTTCTTTGAACAAAGATGAGGAAATTAACAATCTAAAACAAAAACATGCCAATGAAATCATTTCTCTAAGGGAAGAATTGAGAGAAGAAATGCGACATTTATTCACTCAATTATTGCAAAACAACCCTGGATTGAATTTTCAAGACATACCAGGGTCTGTTGGATCTAACCTTGCTTCACCTATTGATGCAAGTAGCGCACAAGCTGTAAAAGGCAAAAGTTTTCCACATTCTTCAGGATCAGCTCATGATTCGGTTCTTCAAAAGGTATTTTGTATTTCACATTCTCTGTTAATAGTCTGAAGTTATTTTACTATATTGAATCTTTGAAAGTTCAGTCTGTACTTTGTTTTTGTCACTTATTGTGTCCTTTTAGATTCTATACCTGATTTTGGATTGTAGTTGAGTACTTTTCCCCCTGTTGTTTACTGCTTTGAACTGTAATGGTTGTTGCGGGATATGGTTTTAATTTTGAGATAGTTTTGTTGTAGTTTTGTGAGTGAGCTTATTGTCACTTGTGCTAGTTAAGCTCTGTTGTGATGTGGTTTGAGTTTCATTTTGTTGATGTTGGTTCTTGTTGTTGCTGGTTCTTGTTGTCTTCTTTATATTGCTTCTCTCTCTTTTTTGCTTCGTTTACCTTTTGATTTGTTGTTGGAAGGAGTCTGAGCAGCTGTCAGTGAATAAAAATCATTTAAGCTAATAATTAGGAGTTTTGGTATGTCCATGCTATGTTGAACTGTCCTATAAGCTCGGGTCATAAATGGTCTTGTTTGAATCGATAAACTTCGTTTTGCAGCATTTCAAACAGAAGCTTAGTGTGCTGGTAGTTCTTATGATTTTACTGATGTTGAGAGAATCTGTAGTATCTTTTTGTTCTTTGTGTTTTGGAGTTATACTGAGATTTTAGAGTATTTTGGTGTTATCTAGTTTTGTTGGTTTTATCATTTCTCCATATGTTTGTTGAGGCCAAATACATTATGATTTATTCATAGATCAATTTCCCTTGATAATTTTGCATGAGTTCACTAGCTGATAAATAATTTTGTTGAGCCAACTGTCTCTGCCTCACAAAGGTAGGGGTATAGTATGTGTACACCTCACCTCCTCCGTACTTCACTTGTGAGATTATATTGGTATGTTGTCGAATGATTCTTACTTGATTATCGTCTTGTTAACTGCATCTGTCTAGCTTCTTTGTTTGCAAACTATTTGAAGCTCATACTCAATAATGTTTGTTCTATGGGCTTAGGGTTATATTTGTTTACATGTCATATTTTACTGGTTTCCATTAGTATGATAAACCCCCACTTGTTGTGTGCCAATCTTGTTCATCACTAATTACTTCCTTCACCGTGTTTCATCTTCTCCTTCGTTTTTAACTATCCATGAAAAAGAAAGCTGATTCACTATGGATGCCTATATGATTTGCGTATATATATTGATTCGGATTGGTTGGCTTACAATGAATACTCTCCAATTATGCACTTTCACATTTATTTCACTAACTTATAATTTTATTTTCAATGTGCAGGAAAATGCCGGTAATTGAATTTGAATTGTGGAAGAAGTAAACTCGATCTATTGTAGTGAACGATGAAGAGTTTTTGTACTATTGTCATATACGTTTGTATGCATTTGGTATTTTGGAATTTATTGATATTAGAGATCTTTAAGCAATTACTTTCTAAGTATTGGAGTTTTTGGACATGTTTCTTGAAGTTTATTTGAAATATGTAACTTCGATTTAATTTTGTGATCATATGTTTAATATATTCAATTCAATAGTGTTGCGCTAGATGAGATATAAAGTTACACTTTATAAGTGTTGCTCTAGATGAGATATGAAATTACACTTTATAAGTGTTGCTCTAGATTAGATATAAACTTACACTTTATAAGTGTTGCTCTAGATGAGATATGAAATTACACTTTATAAGTGTTGCTCTAGATGAGATATAAAGTTACATTTTATAAGTGTTGCTCTAGATGAGATATAAAGTTACACTTTAAAAGTGTTGCTCTAGATGAGATATAAAATTACACTTTATAAGTGTTGCTATATATAAGATCTAAAAGGCAACACTTTTTAAGTGTTGCACTAGATGACCTATAAAAGGCAACACTTTTGAAGTGTGACCAATAAAACTGCAAAGGCAACGCTTTTAAGTGTAGTATAATAAATATAGGTGTTGTTAATGCATCACAACAAAGCGTTGCCTTATACTTCTTTGGCTACGCTTTATAAGTGTAGCCAAAAGTGGCGACATTTAATAAGTGTTGCCTAATGTCAAAGGTTACGCTTCTTTTGGCCACCCCCTAAAAAGTGTTGCCTTAAGTAAGGCCACACTTTTTGCTAGTTTAGGCTACACTTTAGTGGGGTGGTCGTAGGCCTAAAATGGTGTAGTGGTGCATTTTCATGGATTCGTTTAGCCAAGAGTTTCTCACTCAATTCAGCGACATAACATTTCATATGAACATCACGACTTACCTAAGTTTGTGCACGTAAAAATACAACCATAATACATCATTTTTTTGAGCCTTAAACCCGAGGGCTATAGGCCACAATTCACATTTTGCACACACTTACACATAGTTCGGAAAACATGGGTTGTCATTCATACGATTTCAAACATACATTCATGAACATATTTGTCACGAAAACACATTACACGCCTAATATCTACCAGCAAACATACCCAACCTACGAATCAATGGGAACTAGTGACAGGGACATGCAACGGGGAATAATCCTAGTTTTCGGATTAGAATATACTGAACCTTAAGGGGTCTCTTGGGAAAGGGACCAAGAGAGAAGAGAACACATACCTTTTTGACGTTTAAACCTTGAAGTTGCTTCCCAAACCTTCTCCAAAACTCACGTCCAATCCATGTTTCAACACCAAACTTTCGACGGAAAAACCCTCTCTTTTCCTGACGTGTTTGATTAGTTGTTTGTTTATAATTTTTGTTGTGAGTTCTTCAAGTGTAAAGAACATTGGTTTATATTCTGTTATTGTATGTTATTTGCTAGAGAGAACATGAATAAGAGTTGGTGTGATCGTGAAAGTGAGAGATATACGTGAGAGGTGAGAGTTTTCTTAGGCTTAGGAGTGTAGTTTAGGACTTAGTCAAATAAGGTTTTATTAAATGGTAAAAATCTGATTTTATTTTTATTTTAAATCAGCTAATAAATAATAAATATTAATTAATTACATTAATTTACCAACCTAAATAAAAAAACAATTTAAATCATCGCTTCCACCTAGGTTCGAACCCGGGTGGAGCAAGACTTCACTCTAAGAGCCAATTTTCGGCCCTCTCTCCCCAAAATGACCACCTTATTAATTAAATAATTAATTATATATTTAGGGTAATTACGATACTACCCTTAGCTTCAAAAAGACCATTTTACCCCTAGACCCTCCAATCCTAAGATTTCCCCTTTTTAAGTCCGGTTAAGACTCATTCGAGTAAATATTCGTATTCGAGAGCCCTACATGGTTGGACCCAACCTTTCCTAGATCAACTAACTCCCAAAGTTAGTTGGCTTGGCTGTAGCAGGGGTTCAGAGGTCTGGTTCCATGCGCATCAATCCGTGTGAACCCGGTCTAATCGTAGGCATTCTAGACACATTAACAATTACTTATCATATCCATTTTTAGGGTTGTTACATACGCCAAGTTCATGAAATATATGGTCACTAAGAAGAGATCGGTTAGTTTTGAGGATGATGATAGGATGCAACACTATAGTGCTATTGCTCCAAGCATAAATCTCATGCCTCTATGCATCTACAAAAAGTTGGGTTTGGGTGATCCAAAGCCCACTGCGATGCGGCTACTGATGGCCGATCGAACAGTGAAGAAGCCTATTGGATACTCCACGATGTGTTAGTGAAGGTGGAGTCGTTCATATTTCTGGCCAATTTTGTGATTCTTGACTGTGAGGTGGATTTTGAGGTGCCTATTATTCTTGGGAGTCCATTTCTTGCCGCCGGTCGCGCCTTGGTTGACATGGAGAAAGGGCAGGTGAAGTTTTGGTTAAATAATGAAGAAGTGACTTTCAACATTTGTAGGTCCATGAGGCAGAGTGGTGAGCTCCAATCGGTATCTGCGATATCCTACAGAGTTGAGAGTTCGTCAGAGGTCCGAATAGAAGAACGTCTTGGTGTTGAGGCACTAGAAGCAGTGACTATGAACTTTGAGAGTTATGGTATTGAAGAGTATGGGTCATTGGTTGCGGCACTTGATTGAGGTGATGTTCGGTTAAAACCCAAGAAATTGGAGTTATATATGATGTATCGCGAGTCTACACCCGTGAAACCATCTATTGAGGAGGCTCCAAAATTAGAGCTTAAGGATCTACCACCTCATCTGAGGTATGTATTCTTGGGAAAAGGTGATACTTTGTCGGTTATTATTGCATCAGATTTTAATGTGCATGAAGTTGAGTGTTTGGTGGAAGTGTTGAAGAAGTTCAAGAGAGCTATTGGGTGGTCGATTGATCGACGGACCATCGATTGATCGATGGACCGTCGATCCTTCTGTAGCCCCACACTTGGTCAGATTTCCCCGAGTTTCTCCAGATGCCTGAACTTTCAATCAACGGTCACCATCTATGGTCCTTCGATGGGACAACGAACCACAGATGGCCTTCGTGGGTCACCTCTGTACTAAATCTCAGTTGCATTCTGCATTTTTGTTTTTGACACCTTTCCTTCAAAACAATGATAAAAACATGTTAAATTTAATACAAAAAGGCTCTAGACAAACACCAATATTAAGTAAAAAGCATTGAAAGTACCGTGAAATCACGGTACATCAACCACTTTCATGCATAATATCCAAAGTGTGTTGGACTTGATCGATAAAGTCTTGTGAATCTTCATTAGGATCTGGCTCGGTGAATGATGAAGGGTCCAAGTTAAGAAAATCATGTATCGACATTCCAGCTGCTCTATCTACACCACTTATACCTACAACTTGACCTTTTTACCTTTGTCCCTACTATACGAGTTAATAATTAGACTACATTCTTCAAATCTTGCTCGGTATCATTAATAGGGGGTTCTTGAGGTATAGCTTCCCTCCTTAGATCTTCTAGAGAAGGAGGGGTCGGGGAAGTCTTGTGATAGAGACTCATCTTGAGCCTCACTTTGAACAACTTGATTAGGTGGTGGTTGGTATGTCCCTTCATTGGCATCCACATCCACTCGCTTACCTTTAGTTTTAATCCTTCTCATAACAGGCATCTTCACTATTATAAAAAAATTGAAAAGCTAGATACGATTCACCTACAACAATGGTTTTATCGGATGATCTAAGACATGAAGGGAAATAGACAAATCCTACATGTCATGTAGCCTATTATTTATAAATGTGGTGCACAAAACATCCATAAGCAAGTCTCTACACAAACAAGACTTTGTAGACTCACAAGTATAACCTTCTCTGATACCACTTTTGTCACGCCTCAAATCCCATTAAGACAGACATGAACCTGATGCTCTAAAGGCCCGAGAGAACGAGCATGTAACTTGTGCTTACTATGCATATAACTATGACAATCTTACTGTTCTGAGAAGTTCGCATGGGCTGCATCAATAAGAACTAACATAAGTAGACCCTAAACTTATGTACAAGACTTGGTCGTTTAGGCAACAACTCGTTAAGACACAACTGAACCATATACATTAGTCTACAAAGCCTCTAAAGTATAGTCTAAGACCCCGAAAATGAATTAAGGTTATTAGAGCCTCACATGTGTCTAAAAAAGTTTAAAATATTTTCATGAAGTGTTTTATAGTATGTATATTTGAGTTGAGGTGATTTGTAAGTCAAACGTCAAGGGACGACCAAGACGTTCAACGACTAGTCACCAATAGGCCTTAAGTGTTTTTATGTGATTATGTGTGTGTCATGGGCTCATGAGGTCGTTAAATGAGTTATAATGATGTTTATAAGAAGGGTTTTAAGTTTTATGAAATTTGGAGGTCAAACTTTCAAGAACATCCAAGAGGTTCGAAAGTTAGCCTTTTAGACATGCTAGTGTGTCCTTATATGATTGCCCTGTTTTTATGTGGTTTATGCAGTTGAGAAGCAGTGTATATGACCCTAGTACCTTAATAGAAATGTTAAGGGTCAAAACATTCGGGTACCACTCCCCGAGGACAACCCAATGGGCCTCAAAGGAGGACCCAAACATTGGACAAGAGGCTGACCAAGGCAGCGAGCAAGCCAAGATTTGTACTTGCCCTGTGCGACGCGCGCCTAGCACGCTCCTCAGTGTCCCAAGAAATTAGTTGGGGCAGATCTGGTTGCGTCATTTTTAAGTCAATTTTTACATGTCTAAAAGTCCCAATAAGCATGGTGTGTTTTGGTAACTTAGAGGGACGATTATAAACTGATTTTATGACTTATTTAAACCCTTTTTCCAAGCAAAAACCACAACACCCAATAAGAAAATCAAAAATCCCAAATCGCTCTTCTTCTCCAAATTCTCTTAAACCTTTTGTGGAGGCAAAACTGAAATTCAAACTATGGGGTGGATTTTCATGTTTTTTTCTCAAATTTCTCATGGGTCTTCAATAAATAAGGTATGGTGATACTTCATCCTTAGTTATCCATTCATCTAAGGAGTCAATAAAGGATTTTCAAATATGATTCAAAGACCAAAATTCCCGACTTCCAATCTAGCCATGGATTCTTTTTCAAAACGTTTTTAAAGGCTTTATCATGATGAATTTATTTTAATGAATTGATTTTAAAGTGAATTTCAATCGAATTTTATGATGAACACATGTTCTCTCCAATTCTCCAATTAGCCTATTTTATAGGCATTGTGAATTTAAGTTTGTATTGATTGAATTATGATTCTAGCATGTTGAATTGCTTATATCTAATGTCTAAATTTTATATTGATTGTGAATTATTGATGAGTGATCCATGTGGATCAAGGTTTGATGTTTGAATGAGATTATTCTATAATTCTCATATCGTCTCTAGATTGGTAATGTATCTTCAATGTGATCTTGATTCAATGGTAATTTGAAGTATGATTTCGTTTATGCAATGGTTTCTTTAGCTACTGTTTTATACATGTATTTATGTTGAATTATGGGAATTGATCATGATGATCAAATCTTGGAGGGAATTATAAGTTTGCTCTATTCTCTGTACTTTTCATATGGAATTGCTAGTTGATGTAGCCTTGTACGGTATTGTGTGGTTTGGTCCACTTATTGTGGCGGTGGTTACCTTATTTTTATTTTATTATGTGTTATTATCATATCCTTTAAGGCAATTGTATATTGAAAGTGTGGTTGTGATGATCACACAATGTGAAGTATTATGCCTAGTCCCCAATGCTAGTTTATGATCTAGGTTATATTGATGATGGTTCCTCTACATTCAAACGACTATGTTAGAGCTAGGTGTGGTCTACATGTTGATGTTTGAATACTCTTGTGTAGTATGATCCCTACCTATGTACCCCTATAAGAATATGTTGTCTTGAGCATGATTAGGAGTCCTAGATGTAAATGATGAATATTTGTTACCTCCTATGCTATGATGGATAGTGTGTGGTATATAGTTTCTATTACTCTATATATGAGTTGTCTATGGTTTAAGGGACTTAAATGTGTATTGTGATATTTGTAAAGTGGCTGCCTTAATGTTAGTATTGTTGCCCTTATATGACCATGTTGACTAATGTACACACACTCACACCTCATGCATGCTTATCAAAGTAGTATAGGTTCATTATGTCTAATGAAAGGATAATTCTCATATGCACTAATGTCTATTACTATGCATGTTTAGTATATGTTTATGAAGTATGATATGTATCCCTTAACTAGGATGACTTGATAGGTTTAATAGTATGGGAACGGGTATGGGACCTTGTCTATGCATTGAACATGTGTGCCTTGATAGGATAGTTCCTTGGTTTGATTTTATATGTATATGAATATGAATGCATGGTTATGCTATGAACATGTATAACATCTTAAAGTGTTTATATGAAAGGATTGCTCATATAGTTACACCTATAGACTTATGCATTGATATATGAATATTTTTTACACTAATGTGTTATGTGAAAGGTTTGCTAACATATTTGTATACCCACACATGTATGTCTCTTAAATGAACTAATGAACTAATGACTTAATGATATAAAGTATGCAAATGAATAAGTACCTAATCTAGAGTGACTTAAGGATTCTTTACTTAAAGTGTGAAGAGGGCATAAAGGATGATCTCTTCATGTTTTATCTATGGAAGTCTTGAGAATGACTCTAGTTGGGAAAAATGTTTGGTGTTGTAGACATGATCTAAGACTTAGGTAGTCTTAAGGACTATTTAGGTAATCTTGAAGAGGTCAATCATGGACGTTATCTTCTTTATTTACTTAAGTAGGTCTGTTGATAGCCTTTGGAAGGAGAGTGTCCTATCATCTATGTGTTGGTGTGTTTAGTGAGAATGAATCTATCCTAGGGAGTCTATAGGATCTCTTTAGTGTGTGTGTAAGAGATTGTATGGGAGGTTTCTTCACAACTCACTAAAGTGAGACTTAGAATTCACCTTTGGTAGAAGAATCTTACATTTATGTTTATGATACTTGTAAGTGTGTATGTGACTCATTATAGGTAATCTTGACGGTCATTTAGGCACATCTAGAGAGGGTGTATGGGCGGTCTCTCTTTGTGTGACTTAAGTGAATCTTAGGATAACTTTTAGTGAGGGAATTACATGCTAGGAAGTGTAAAAAGGGAAGTGAGATAACTTCATTGTAATAGTGAAGTAATTCTCTGTACAATGAAGTGAGGCCACTGTTAACTGTCTCTTAAAAATGTGATAATTGCTTAAATGTTTTCCGATGTGTTTCTAAGTTGCTAAATGTTGCTCTTATGATTATAATATAATTCCCAAATGAAAATATGCATATTTCCAATAAATGTCCGTTTTCATGATTTTATGCATAATGTCAAACTTAGTACATGTGGTTGTACTAATTCCATGCTTTATTTTTATCTATATAGTTCTTGGTAGGTGAAGACCTTTGGGAAGAAGACTTGGACTAGGATATCGTTCAAGAAGTGTTTGAAGTATGTCCTCACTTGACTCGAGGGCATATTTGTCATTTTATGTTTCGTTTAATAAAGTTTTGTCATAGACTATATAGTAGTGTGTTTTCAAATTCGTATTGGGCCATGTCACAAGTATTATTGTGTCTTAAAATAATGATTCGATACTTAGCATTTCCTATTACTATATACAAAAGAGTTTAAGACTATGTTATTGTTTTTATGAAAAGTTTCAATTCTGCACTACTTTTCATTATGTATATGCGATGAATGATATGATAGGCCTGTATGAGCCCTCCGAGAGGCCGAATACGCCGCGTCACAATCTGAGATTGTGCCCTAACTTCTAGGGTGTGGTATCGGGCCGTGACGTGTTCAATGTTTTCCTTTGTATTGGTGTAATGGTTCAAATGTGCCTAGACGGTTAGGTCTAGAATGCCCTTGATGTCCCTATGTTAAGTTATTTTAAACCCTTTTAGGTTGGTAGTCACTTTTAAGTGATGACGATGAAGGTTGATAAGCTAAGATCCTCTTGATGTTGGGTTAAGTTTCTCTTAAAAGGGCTTACCCTAAGTGGGGGATGGGAAGGTGAGTGGTAAGGTTGTAAATATTTCTATCTTGTCCTTCTATGCCTACCTTAACTTGAAACTAATGAGTTCCTAATAGCTTGACCATGATAGGATTCTTGCATAAGGGTATAAATTGCATGTTCTTCACATGTTATGTATATTTTGATTGACACTATGTTAGGCACATTTTGAAGATTCTAAAGTACTTGAAAAAGAATTTTGATCAAATTGATGACTTCTCATGTAGATTGTACATCTTTATATGGTAGTTGTGCAAGTAACTTCATGAGGTAAGGTAAGAAGCATGTTTGAAGTCACACTAATTGTGTAAGTGTTTAGCCTTATAAGGAGAAATTGAGCCTCTTTGAAATGAAAAAAATGTTGAGTCTCTTGAAAATTATGTGACTTTTATGGTTTCAAAAGCATGATTGTAGGCTCACTCCTGAAAAGTGAGTACATGTTTAACTAAGTGCCCTTGTGTGTGCCTATAAATTATGTTACTTTCTCAATTTGATGCTTGCTTATGAAGGCTAGTATTATGCTATAAATTGAAGTGTCGTGAAATGACTTCCTAATGTCGTGATGTGCTTGGTGTGGATTACCATTTTCACTTCACTAGGGCAAAAGTTTAAGTATGTTTTGGTCAAAAGTTGAGAAATTCTCATTTTACAGTGAATTGACCTTTATGCATTGCTTGTGTATGAACTCATGAGAAATGTAAGTGTGTTTTGGATAAGGACATTCCTCCTTAAACCTATCTAAGCATGGTAAAATTGATTATGCCCTTCATGGAATTATGACTAAATGATAAAAATCCTTTTTTATTTACTTGACTCAAGATTATGTGTATTGAAGTATGAGTGCTTAAATATTTCTTGAGTGATGTTGAACTTCCTTATGTGTGACAAAAAGGTTGTAGCATAATGATCTACTAATAAAATGAAATTTAAATACCATATTATGATTAGGATAAGGATGTTCCTCCTATGAACATGACAAGAACCCATGTTGGCCATGCATTTTGATAGTGAGTAAATAAAAGGTTTTGCTTGCTTGTGTTGAATTGAGTGCTAAATGGCTTAATATTGTGTTCCTTGTATGTTTGGTGCATTGATTTCAGGGGACGACCAAGACGTTCGACGACTAGTCACCAAAGGGACTTAAGTGTTTTTATGTTCTTATGTGTGTGTCATGGGCTCATGAGGTCCTTATATGAGTTATCATTATGTTTATAATCAGGGTGTTAAGATTCATGAAGATTGGAGGTCAAACGTTCAAGAACGTCCAAGAGGTTCGAAAGTTAGCCTTTTAGACGTGCTAGTGTGTCCTTGTATGTTTGCCCTATTTTTATGTGTTGTTTGGAGTTGACAAGCAGTGTATTTTACCCTAGTACCTTAATAGAGATGTTAAGGGTCAAAACATCCCAGTACGACTCCCTGAGGACAACCTGAAGGGCCCACAAGGAGGACCCAAACAATTGACCAGAGGCTGCCCAAGGCAGCGAGCAAGCCAAGATTTGAACTTGCCCGGTGCGACGCGTGCCTAGAACGTACTTCACAGTCCCAAAAAATTATTTGGGGCAAAATTGGGAGGCTTCCCCGCGGCGCGCAGCCTACTCGCAGATCTGGTTGCGTTGTTTTTTAAGTCAATTTTGAAATGTCTAAAATTCTCAATAAGCATGGGGGCATTTTGGTAACTTAGTGGGACTGTTATAAACTTATTTTATGACTTATTTAACCCCTTTTTCCAATGCAAAACCATAGCACCCAATAAAATAAAAAATCCTAAATCACTCTTCTTCTCCAAATTCTCTCAAACCTCCATTGGAGGAAAAACTCAGGTTCAAGCTATGGGTTGTATTTTCATGGTCTTTTCTAAAAATTCTTATGGGTCTTCAATAAATAAGGTATGTTTATCCTTCATCCTTAGTTATCCATTCATCTAAGGAGTCAATCAACGATTTTTAAATATGCTTCAAAGACCAAAATTCCAACTTCCAATCTAGCCTTGGATTATTTCTCAAAATGTTTTTAAAGGCTTTCTCATGATGAATTGATGTTAATGAATTGATTTTAAAGTGAATTTCAATACAATTGCATGATGAACCCATGTTCTCTCCAATTCTCAAATTAGTCTATGTTATGGGCATTGTGATTTTAACTTTGTATTGATTGAATTAAGATTCTAGCATGTTGAATTGCTTATATCTAATGTCTAAATTATATATTGATGATGAATTGTTTATGAGTGATCCATGTGGATCAATATTTGATGTTTTGAATGAGATTAGTCTATAATTCTCCTATCTTCTCTAGATTGCTAATGTAGCTTCAATGTGATCTCGAATCTATGGTAAATTGAAATATGATTCCGTTTATGCAATGGTTCCTTTAGCTAATGTTTTATACATGTATTTATGTTGAATTATGGGAATTGATCATGATGCAAAGCTTGGAGGGAATTTTAAGTTTGATTTATTCTCTATACTTTTCTTATATAATTGCTAGTTGATGTAGCCTTGATTGGCATTGTGTTGTATGGTCCACTCATGGTGTTGGTGTTTACCTTATTGTTATGCTATTATGTGTTGTGATCATGGCCTTGAAGGCAATTTTATATTAAAAGTGTGGTTATGATGATAACACAACGTGAAGTATTATGCCTAGTCCAATGCTAGTTTATGATCTAGGTTATATTGATGATGCTTCCTCTATATTCAAACGACTATGTTAGAGCTAGGTGTGGTCTACATGTGTATGTTTGAATACTCTTGTGTAGTATGATCCCTACCTATGTACCCCTATATGAATATGTTGTCTTGAGCATGATTAAGAGTCCTAGATGTAAATGATTAATATTTGTTACCTGATATGCTATGATGGTTGGTGTGTGGTATATAGTTTCTATTACTCTATATATGAGTTGTCTACGGTTTAATGGACTTAAATGTGCGTTGTGATATTTATATGGTGGCTGACTTAATGATAGGATTGTTTCCCTTATATGATCATGTTGACCAATGTACACACTCGTGCACCTAACGTATGTTTATCAAAGTAGTACAGGTTCATGGTGTCAAATGAAAGGATAATTCTCATACGCACTACTGTCTACTACTATGCATGTGAGGTGAATGTTTACGAAGTATTATATGTATCCCTTAACTAGGATGACTTGATAGGTGTACTAGTATGGGAAAGGGTATGGGACCTTGTCTATGCATTGCACATGTGTGCATTGATAGGATAGTTCCTTGGTTTGATTTTCTATGTATATGAATATGAATGCATGGTTATGTTATGAATGTGTATAATGTCTTAAAGTGTTTATATGAAAGGATTGCTCATATAGTTACACCTATAGACTTATGGATTGATATATGATTATTTTTTACATTAATGTGTTATGTGAAAGGTTTGCTAACATATATGTATACCCACACATGTATGATGATCTAGTCAATAGAGGGGCACTTGAAAGGTGTTCTCAAGGGTACACTAAAACTAGATAGGTTCTTCAATATGCTATAAGCATATGATGAGTAAATATCCTAAGCCTATGTTTTATGAAATAATGTAATAAAGGCTTTTCGATAAAGGAAACTTAGCTTAGCACCGAGTGAACTTTACAATGAAGGTGTTGGTTTCCCTTGGAGGAAGAATCACCATTGGTTCCATATAAAGTGTTGACTTCCTTTGGTGGAACCTTCACCTATGGTTGTACATGAGCTGTTGACTTTCCTTGAGGAAGACTCAGCCATGGTTTCTCATGAGATGAGGCTCCAATGCTAAAGAGCATGTAGAAGGTTATGTATATCTCATAGTTCCATAAACTACGCTTTCAAGATAGGATCTAGCAAGTGATATTACCTAATATGCTAGCATGTGTTAATGTTCTACTTTGGCTAAGTGGATCACCTTCCTTTGGTGCAAGGCTCTATAACACCAAATTCCATGTTTAGCACCCATGGTCTTAGTGTCGGTTAAGGCTATAATATCGATAAACTTAAATGGACAATGGAAGTAAATGACTACGACCCTAATTAGGATAACCTAAGGGAAGTTTCTTATTGTAGGTGGGGGAATGGGACTTCACCTATGCATTGCACACGTAGCTCTTGAAGGGAGTTCTAGGAAGGTGTTCTAATGTATATGATTATGTTTATGTTCCTTAGACATGACATTGTAGTGTTGTATACTTGTTGTGATAATATGCATGTTAGGATCCCTAATGAGTCTATGTGATGTGGTCTTACCTTATATGCATAGTATGGGTCTTATTAAATATATGATGAAGTCTTGCTTGACATGAAGGAGGTTTTCTATACTTTTCTTGTTGATGTATGAAGGGAATGTTAATGCTTGTAGTATTTTTGTAGTTTTACTTAGTATGTGTGAGGTTATGGGACTTCACATGTACATTGCACAAATAGCCTTACGAAGGGATTATGAGTAGGGTTCTATGTGGTTCTTATGAGGTGAAGTCCAAGTATGTTACTGTGACTATTGCCTTGCTATGATTATGGTTGAAGTCTTGACTTGTATATGGTCTTGTAATGAGTCCATCTATGTGGTCCCTAAAGTATCTTGGGTCAAATGTGAGTTAGGTATCTTATAATATGAAGTACTCCTATGCATGCATGTGTTTGGTGAATGAAGGTTGTATGCATGATTCCCCAGTGTCCTTCAAGTGATGGTGGCGTGTGGATAGTGTTATGGGACATTGTCTATACATTGCACCAAGAATCACTAGAGGGTTACTCGGGAAGATAAGGAGATAAAGTAAAAGGAAGGAGGTCACTATAAAACAAAATACGTTCACTGTAAATGTAAAGGTGCTTACTGTATAGTGGTGACTTATATGCCTTAAATGCAATGTGTGGTTTTATATGATGTGTGACCACTGAATATGCCTATATGAAGTATGTGAATTGAATAAATGTTTTTTATCAAGGTTTTATGAGATTTTCACAAAAAGGCATGATGCATGTTTTCAAGTAAAATGTCCCTTTTAAATGCATGTATTTCCATGGTTTCCATACTTAGTGCATTTATTTACTAACACCATTCTTCTCTACCTTATTACAAAAAGTGTAGGTTATGGATGCTTAAAGGATGTCTCAAAAGTGAAGGGCTGGATATGTGATTCCCAAGCTCAAGGAAAGGAATCCTTATGTTCCAAGGATTTCCTATGTCAAGTTTATATTCAATATATTGTATTAGCTTAAATATTATGTTATGATGTTAAAGGGCCGTGTCCCTATCTATTATATGATGTTAAATCTAAGATGGCAAAAGATACTTAAAGTATAAATATGCATTATGACTTATATTCTTATACAATGGAAGTGATGTTTCTAGCCAATGCGATGAATGATAACTATGGGCTTGTATAAGACCTCCGAGAGGTCAAGTACACCATGTTACTTCTAGGGGATTCTCCCCGGATGTGACAAACGTGGTATAAAAGAATGAGTTTATAAAAGTAGTTTTAGGTTCCAAAAGTCTCATCTTACCACGTCTAGTAAAGTCTCGTATCATTGGTGGTGAGTCTACGGGAGGCTATAGGACGATAGAGTTTCCCTTCTTCATCATTCTCATCTCGTTCCATAAAACTTAACTCTATAAGATTTATCTCTTATGTTTTCTTGTCCGGTGGTCTTTTAGATACGATTGCTTGGATGAGATGGTACTCTATGCTTGATGGAAAAAAGGTGAGTTTTGATGCTTGTCTTGGTTTTATGGTATGATGATTATGTGTAAAGGTGACTTTTTGCATGCTTTGCTGCTATGGTGCCATTTATTGCTATATATGACATCTATGAGAAATGACATGTTATGTGAATGTTTATGTTATGATATGGTTATAGTTTATTAAGGAGGTTGTTATAAATGAACTGAGCGTCCCTTTTTGATTGGCATGTTCATATAGGTTTGTGCATGATGGTAGTCTAAAAAAATGGTTTAGGTTTGAAATGTCTTGAAGATGTGTGGTAAATGGATAAAAATTCATCTTACCCTTATATGTTTAAGTGTTCAATGTTTCCCTTTGTATTGGTGTAATGGTTCAAATGTGCCTAGATTGTTAGGTCTAGATTTCCCTTGATGTCCCTATGTTAAGTTATTGTAAACCCTTTTAGGTTGGTAGTAAATTTTGAGTGATGATGATGAAAGTTGATAAGCTAAGATCCTCTTGAAGTTGGGTTAAGTTGCTATTAAAATGTCTTACCCTAAGTGGGGGATGGTAAAGTGAGTAGTAAGGTTGTAGATATTTCTATCTTGTCCTTCTACGCCTACTTGAACTTGAAACTAATGAGTTCCTAATAGCTTGATCATGATAGGATTCTGGCATAAGGGTATAAATTGCATGTTCTTCACATGTTATGTATATTTTGATTGACACTATGTTAGGCACATTTTGAAGATTCTAAAGTACTTGAAAAAGAATTTTGAACAAATTGATGACTTCTCATATGGATTGTACATATTTATATGGTAGTTGTGCAAGTAACTTCATGAGGTAAGGTAAGAAGCATGTTTGAAGTCACACTAATTGTGTAAGTGTCTAGCCTTATATGGAGAAATTGAGCCTCTTTGAAATGAAGAAAATGTTCTCTTGAAAATTATGTGACTTTTATGATTTGAAAAGCTTGATTGTAGGCTCACTCTTGAAAATTAAGGACATGTTTAAATAAGTGCCCTTGTGTGTGCCTATTAATTGTGTTACTTCCTCAATTTGATGCTTGCTCATGAAGGCTAGTGTTATACTATAAATTGAAGTGTCGTGAAATGACTTCCTAATGTCGTGATGTGATTGGTGTGGATTACCATTTTGACTTCACTAGGGAGAAAGTTTGAGCATGTTTAGGTTGAAAGTTGAGAAATTCTCATTTTACAGTGAATTGACCTTTATGCATTGCTTGTGTATGAACTCATGAGACATGTAAGTGTGTTTAGGAGAAGGACATTCCTCCTTAAACATAACTAAGAATGGTAAAGTTGAGTATGTACTTCATGGCATTATGACTAAATGATAAAAATCCTAGTTGCTTTACTTGACTCAAGTTTTTATGCATTGAAGTATGAGTGCTTAAATGTTTGTTGAGTGATGTTGACTTTGCTTATGTGTGACAAAAGGGTTGTAGCATAATGAGCTACTAATGAAATGAAATTTAAGTACCATGTTATGATTAGGATAAGGATGTTCATCCTATGAACATGACAATAACCTATGTTAGTGATGCATTTTGAAAGTGAGTAAATAAAAGGTTTTGCTTTCTTGTGTTGCATTGAGTGATAAATGGCTTAAAGTTGTGTTCCTTGTATGTTTGGTGCATTTACTTCTATGTGATTATGTTTTAATGTTGTGAGCTTCTCTATGATTCATTGAGTCCTTTATGTGTTTTAGATGTTCCAAGTGTCATTCGAGGACGAATGTTACCGTAGACCCCGAAAATGAATTAAGAGGATTAGAGCCTCAAATGTGTCTAAAAAGGTTTAAAATATGTTCATGAAGTGTTTTATAATATGTATACTTTATTTGAGCTGATTTGGAAGTCAAACGTCAAGGGACGACCAAGACGTTCGACGACTAGTCGCCAAAGGGCCTTAAGTGTTTTTATGTGCTTATGTGTGTGTCATGGGATCATGAGTTCCTTATATGAGATATAATTATGTTTATAATTAGGGTGTTAAGATTCATGAAGTTTGGAGGTCAAACGTCCAAGATGTTCGACAGTTAGCCTTTTAGACGTGCTAGTGTGTCCTTGTATGTTTGCCCTGTTTTTATGTGTATTTTAGAGTTGAGAAGCACTGTATTTTACCCTAGTACCTTAATAGACATGTTAAGGTTCAAAACGACTGGTTAAGACTTCCTGGGGACAACCTGAAGGGCCCCCAAGGAGGACCCAAACATTGGACCAGAGGCTGCCCAAGGCAGCGAGCAAGCCAAGATTTGGACTTGCCTTATGTGACGCGTGCCAAGACCGCACCTCATTGTCCCAAAAATTTATTTTGGGCAGAATTGGGAGGCTTCCACGGGGCGTGCAGCCCACTCCCAGATCTGGTTGCGTCATTTTTAAGTCAATTTTCACATGTCTAAAATTCTCAATAAGTATGGGGGTGTTTTGGTAACTTAGAGGGACGATTATAAACTAATTTTATGATTTATGAACCCCTTTTTCCAATCCAAAATCCCAAAACGTAATAATAAAATCAAAAATCAAAAATCACTCTTCTTCTCCAAATTCTCTTAAACCTTTTGTGGAGGCAAAACTGAAATTCAAACTATGGGGTGGATTTTCATGTTTTTTTCTCAAATTTCTCATGGGTCTTCAATAAATAAGGTATGGTGATACTTCATCCTTAGTTATCCATTCATCTAAGGAGTCAATCAAGGATTTTCAAATATGATTCAAAGACCAAAATTCCCAACTTCCAATCTAGCCATGGATTCATTCTCAAAACGTTTTTAAAGGCTTTCTCATGATGAATTCATGTTAATGAATTGATTTTAAAGTGAATTTCAATACAATTGCATAATGAACCCATGTTCTCTCAAATTCTCAAATAAGTCTATGTTATGGGCATTGTGATCTTTACTTTGTATTGATTGAATTATTATTCTAGCATGTTGAACTGTTTATATCTAATGTCTAAATTATATATTGATGACGAATTGTTGATGAGTGATCCATGTGGATCAAGGTTTGATGTTTTCAATGAGATTAGTCTATAATTCTCCTATCTTCTCTAGATTGCTAATGTAGCTTTAATGTGATCTTGAATCTATGGTAAATTGAAGTATGATTTCGTTTATGCAATGGTTCCTTTATCTAATGTTTTATACATGTATTTATGATGAATTATGGGAATTGATCATGATGCAAAGCTTGGAGGGAATTGTAAGTTTGCTCTATTCTCTCTACTTTTCTTATACAATTGCTAGTTGATGTAGCCTTTTTTTGCATTGTGTTGTATGGTCCACTTATGGTGGCGGTGTTTACCTTATTGTTATGCTATTATGTGTTGTGATCATGGCCTTGAAGGCAATTGTATATTAAAAGTTTGATTAAGATGATCACAGAATGTAAAGTATTATGCCTAGTCTCCAATACTAGTTTATGATCTAGGTTATATTGATGATGCTTCCTCTATATTCAAACGACTATGTTAGAGCTAGGTGTGGTCTACATGTTGATGTTTGAATAATGTTGTGTAGTATGATCCCTACCTATGTACCCCTATATGAATATGTTGTCTTGAGCATGATTAAGAGTCCTAGCTGTAATTGATGAATATGTCTTACCTCCTATGCTATGATGGTTGTTGTGTGATATATAGTTTCTGTTACTCTATATATAAGTTTTCTATGGTTTAAGGGACTTAAATGTGTATTGCGATATTTATAAGGTGGCTGCCTTAATGATAGGATTGTTGCCCTTATATGATCATGTTGACCAATGTACACACACTCGCACCTCATGCATGCTTATCAAAGTAGTATAGGTTCTTGGTGTCTAATAAAAGGATAATTCTCATATGAACTGATCGCTACTACTATGCATGTTAAGTGTATGTTTACGAAGTATGATATGTATCCCTTAACTAGGATGACTTGATAGGTGTACTAGTATGGGAAAGGGTATGGGACCTTGTCTATGCATTGCACATGTGTGCATTGATAGGATAGTTTCGTGGTTTGATTTTCTATGTATATGAATATGAATGCATGGTTATGTTATGAATGTATATAATGTCTTAATGTGTTTATATGAAAGGATTGCTCATATAGTTACACCTATAGACTTATGCATTGATATATGAATATTTTTTACACTAATGTGTTATGTGAAAGGTTTGCTAACATATATGTATACCCACACATGTATGATGATCTAGTCAATAGAGGGGCACTTGAAAGGTGTTCTCAAGGGTACCCTAAAACTAGATAGGTTCTTGAATATGCTATAAGTATATGTTGAGTAAATATCCTAAGCCTATGTTTCATGAAATAATGTAATAAAGGCTTTTCAATAAAGGAAACTTAGCTTATCACCGAGTGAACTTGACAGTGAGAGGTGTTGACTTCCCCTGGAGAAAGAATCACCATTGGTTCCTTATAAGGTGTTGACTTCCCTTGGAGGAACATTCAACTATTGTTCCACATGGGGTGTTGACTTTCCTTGAGGAAGATTCACCCATCTTTTCTCATGAGATGAGGCTCCAATGCTAATGAGCATGTAGACAGTTATGTATATATCATAGTTCCATAAACTATACTTTCAAGATAGGATGTAGCAAGTGATATTACCAAATATGCTAGCATGTGTTAATGTTTTACTTTAGCTAAGTGGATCACCTTCCTTTGGTGCAAGGCTCTATAGCACCAAATTCCATGTTTAGCACCCATTGTCTTAGTGACGGTTAAGGCTATAATTTGCCTAAACTAAAATAGACAATGGAAGTAAATGACTAGGACCCTAACTAGGATAACCTAAGGGAAGTTTCTTAGTTTAGGTGGGGGTATGGGACTTCACCTATGCATTGCACAAGTAGCTCTTGAAGGGAGTTATAGGAAGGTGTTTTAATGTATATGATTATGTTTATGTTCCTTAGACATGACATCATAGTATTGTCTACTTGTTGTGATAATATGCATGTTAGGAGCCCTATGAGTCTATGTGATGTGGTTTTACCTTATATGCATAGTATGGGTCTTATCGACTATATGATGAAGTCTTGCTTGACATGAAGGACGTTGTCTATGCTTTTCTTATTGATGTATGAAAGGCATGTTAAGTCTTGTAGTATTTTTGTAGGTTTACTTAGTATGTGTGAGGTTATGGGACTTCACATGTACATTGCATAAGTAGACTTAGGAAGGGATTATGAGTAGGGTTCTATGTGGTTCTTATGAGGTGAAGTCCAAGTAAGTAATGTGACTATTGCCATGCTATGATTATGTTTGAAGTCTTGACTTGTATATGGTCTTGTAATGAGTCCAGCTATATGATCCCTAAAGTATGTTGGGTCAAATGTGAGTTATGTATCTTATAATATGAAATACTCCTATGCATGCATGTGTTGGGTTAATGAAGGTTGCATGCATGATTCCCTAGTGGCCTTAAAGTGATGGTTGAGTGTGGATAATGTTATGGGACATTGTCTATACATTGCACCAAACATCACTAGAGGGTTACTTGGGAAGATAAGTAGATAAAGTAAAAGGAAGGAGTTCACTATAAAACAAAATACGTTCACTGTAAATGTAAAGGTGCTTACTGTAAAGTGGTGACTTATATGCCTTAAATTCAATGTGTGGTTTTATATGATGTGTGACCATTGAATATGCCTATATGAAGTATGTGAATTGAGTAAATGCTTTTGTATCAAGGTTTTATGATATTTTCATGAAAAGGCATGATGCATGGTTTTAATTAATATGTCCCTTTTAAATGCATGTATTTACATGGTTGTCATACTTAGTGGATTAATTTACTAACACCATTTTTCTCTACCTTTTTACAAAAAGTGTAGGTTATGGATGCTTAAAGGATGTCTCAAAAGTGAAGGGCTGGATATGTGATTCCCAAGCTCAAGGAAAGGAATCCTTATGTTCCAAGGATTTCCTATGTCAAGTTTATATTCAATGTATTGTAATAGCTTAAATATTATGTTATGATGTTAAAGGGTCGTGTCCCTATCTATTCTATGATGTTGAGTCTAAGATGTAAAAAGATACTTAGAGTCTAAATATGTATTATGACTTATATTTTTATACAATGGAAGTGATGTTTCTAGCCAATGCGATGAATGATAACTATAGGCTTGTATAAGACCTCCGAGAGGTCAAGTACGCCATGTTACTTTAGGGGGTGCTCCCCGGATGTGACAAACGTGGTATCAAAGAATGAGGTTATAAAAGTTGTTTTAGGTTCCAAAAATCTCATATTGCCACGTCTAGTAGAGTCTCGTATCATTGGTGGTGAGTCGCGACACATCAAATGATGCAGGAGGCTATAGGACGATAGAGTTTCCCTTCTTCATCATTCTCATGTGGTTCTATAGAACTTAACACTATAAGATTTCTCTCTTATGTTTTCTTGTCCGGTGGTCTTTTAGATGTGATTGCTTGGATGAGATGGTACTCTATGCTTGATGGAGAAAAGGTGAGTTTTGATGCTTGTCTTGGTTTTATGGTTTGATGAGTAAATGTACAGGAGACTTTTGGCATGCTTTGTTGATATGATGTCATTTATTGCTATAGATGAGTTCTATGTGAAATGACATGATATGTGAAGGTTTATGTTATTATATGGTTATAGCTTATTAAGGAGGTTGTTATAAATGAACTGAGCATCCTTTTTGGATTGGCATGTTGATATAGGTTTGTGCGTGATGGTAGTCTAAAAATATAGTTTAGGTTTGAAATGTCTTTAAGATTTGTTATAAATGGATAAAAATGCATGTTACCCTTATATGTTTAAGTGTTCAATGTTTCCCTTTGTATTTGTGTAATGGTTCAAATATGCCTAGATTGTTAGGTCTAGATTGCCCTTGATGTCCTTATGTTAAGTTATTGTAAACCCTTTTAGGTTGGTAGTAACTTTTGAGTGATGATGATGAAGGTTGATAAGCTAAGATCCTCTTGAAGTTGGGTTAAGTTGCTCTTAAAATGTCTTACCCTAAGTGGGGGATGGTAAAGTGAGTAGTAAGGTTGTAGATATTTCTATCTTGTCCTTCTACGCCTACATGAACTTGAAACTAATGAGTTCCTAATAGCTTGATCATGATAGGATTCTTGCATAAGGGTATAAATTGCATGTTCTTCACATGTTATGTATATTTTTATTTACACTATGTTAGGCACATTTTGAAGATTCTAATGTACTTGAAAAAGAATTTTGATCAAATTGATGACTTCTTATGTGGATTGTACATCTTTATATAGTAGTTGTGCAAGTAACTTCATGAGGTAAGGTAAGAAGCATGTTTGAAGTCACACTAATTGTGTAAGTGTCTAGCCTTATAAGGAGAAATTGAGCCTCTTTGAAATGAAAAAAATGTGACTTTGTTTGAAAAGCTTTATTGTAGGCTCACTCTTGAAAAGTAAGGACATGTTTAAATAAGTGCCCTTGTGTGCGCCTATAAATTGTGTTACTTCCTCAATTTGATGCTTGCTCATGAAGGCTAGTGTTATACTATAAATTGAAGTGTCGTGAAATGACTTCCTAATGTCGTGATGTGATTGGTGTGGATTACCATTTTGACTTCACTAGGGAGAAAGTTTGAACATGTTTAGGTTAAAAGTTGAGAAATTCTCATTTTACAGTGAATTAACCTTTATGCATTGCTTGTGTATGAACTCATGAGACATGTAAGTGCGTTTAGGAGAAGGACATTCCTCCTTAAACATAACTAAGCATGGTAAAGTTGAGTATGTCCTGCATGGCATTATGACTAAATGATAAAAAACCTAGTTGCTTTACTTGACTCAAGTTTATGTGCATTGAAGTATGAGTGCTTAAATGTTTCTTGAGTGATGTTGACTTTGCTTATGTATGACAAAAAGGTTGTAGCTGTGAGACCTTGAAAATAGCTTAAGTTCTCTAGAGTCTAACATGTTGGTATTAGTGTTCTAAGGTCCTAAATATGTTTAATATGTGGTATATAGGCAGTAGCTAAAGTATTAGGGGTGTTGGAAGTCAAACGTCAAGGGATGACTAAGACGTTTGACGACTAAGTCTCCTAAATGTCTAAAATGTGGTTCTATGTGTTTATGTGTGTTTCATGGTCTTTTAAGGTTCTAAATAGAGTTATTATATCATGTATAGGCAGTGGTTAAAGTTTCGTGAAGTTTGGAGTTCAAACGATCAAGAACGTCCAAGGCATTCGAAAGATGTGCCTTGAGTCGACCTTGTACGTCTAGGCGAGTTTCGTCGAGTTTTATGTGTTCGTTTTGGTTGAAATTCATGTGAGAGGTGTTAAACTTATATATGGTCATGTTTAGGTTGGAAAAGTCCTGGAAATTATCCCCAAGGACCATCAAAGGGTCCTTGAGGAAAGGACCCAAAATCTATTGGCAGACTGTCCCAGACAGCCTTTGCGACGGAGCTTGCGACGGATTGTCATGGCTGTGACGCCCCGTCACAAGGGTTCCGTCGTGGGGGCCTTGTCCAAGTGTGTAGTGGGGACCCTTGGAAAGCCATAGGAGCTGGAGATGGAGGTCCATGACGGACCGTTTCACCCGTGACGGTCCGTCACAGACAGGTCGTCACAAGCAAGTTCCTGCGCAGATTTTTCTGCCAAGTTAGGGGTGAACTTGTAAATTCACCCCATGACTAAATAAGAGTGTGGATGGTTTATTAAGGGTCTTTTGGGTATTTTAAAGGAGTATATAAGTGTTTAACACTTAGAATAATTCATTCTTCAAAAATCAAAACCCCAAATTCCCTTAGAAATTCCAAAGACTCCATTGAAGTCCAACTTGAAGGATCAGCTTGGTGTGGCGTTTTGAAGGAGAATTCTTCAATAAAGTGAAGAATCATCATCCTTAAGGTATGGCTTTGATCCTTGAAACTCGTTTCATCAAGGAGCCAACTTTCAAAGATGTTTTCAAAGTTTTCTAAAGAGATTTGTCCTATTTCGGAATTTCTACCATGGGTTCTTGCATAAATGATTTCTAAACATTGAATTATGATCTAATTGATATTGTATTGATGATTTCAACATAAATTACCTATGAACCCATGTGAATTGATGAACCCTAGTTTTGACTACTTATTGGGTTACTTGATATTAAGCTTATGTTGATGAATTGTTGTGTAGTTTCTTATGGGCTTTCTAATGATATAAGAATTGTGTTCAATTGATATGTAATTGATATTATATTTTTAAACCTAGATTGAATTGATGTAGATTCATTGAGTTTTATGGTTATTGCTTTGAATTGTTGTTTATGGCCATGGGTAAGGGCCTTGTGATGTTGAATTGGTTGATTTGGCTTTTGAATTGTGGTGTGGATATGGGGATGAAGGTATGCTGCCCCGTTTTCTTTAATTTGATATTAATTACACTTTGATTCTATTGTGATTGGTATGGTCCACTTATGGTGGCGGTGTTACGTGAATTGATGTGGCCTTGTCGGCGTTACTTTATGCAATATGATGATCATGGCCTTGTCGGCATTACTTGAAGTATATGATGATTATGTGATATATAATAATGTCTATCTATATGTGAACGTATATGTGTTCTTATATGAAGTGAGGTTAGGTTATAAGATGTTATTCCTAAGTACTTCTAAAATGACTTGTATTGTATGCTAAAGTGAAATATGTGGTGTCTTGTTTAGGTAGACTTATGTCCCTTGCTTGATGCTTTTATGAATATTATTATGTGATGATTTGACTTAGTATGTTAAGAGTCTTGAATAATATAAGTGAGACCTTGATGATAAGAAGGTCAATGTTATGTGGAACCTTGTACTTAGTGGCGAGGTTATGAATTGTGAAGTAGTTAGCCGTAATGGTATCCTTCATGTTATGAGTGATGGACTTAGGGATGGTTGGCTGGAACATCATCATATCATACCTTAGGAAAGTCGCGATGAGCTTCTTGTCGCTAAAGTGAGATATGCCCTAGTGGAACTTGCTTTGGTAGGGTGAATGTAAAGGAGGTCGTGAACTAGATAAGGACCTATTTATGTGAACCTTGATGTGAACCAATCTATGAGAACTAAGGCTAGCACCGAGTGAGTATGAGTAAGGGGGAAGTGGATTCAGTTAAAGAAAGAGATTGAATGCTTCGTACACTCTTCATATTCCTTAACCATGTGCCTACATGGGATGTGTCCAAGTTCTACCATTGGCAAGTAGAACAACCTCATCGAAGTAGGATAGAACTTCGGATTCCATGTTTTGCTATCATGGTCTATGTCGGTTATTGCCTATTCTCATCATGTGGAATACCTTTTAGCATTAGATAAGTTTATGAGGTTTAGGTGGTGGTATGGGATGCTATCTAGACATTGCACAATAGACTTTGAAGGTGTTATGTGGAGTTCCTAGGTCTTGTCCAAAGACCATTATGGGATCCATTATGTGAGTGTCTTATGTGATGATTTATGTGAGTGTCTTATGTGATGTATGAGCCTAAATGAACTAATGAATTAATGAACTATGTAGTAACTATGTAAATGGTAGAGTACCTAATCTAAGTGACTTAAGCATTCCTTAGCCAAAGTATGAGGAGGACATGAAAGGATGGTCTCTTCATGTCTTATCTTTGGAAGTCTTGAGGATGACTCTAGTTAGGGAAGTTGGTTAATCTTGTTGACATGATCTAAACCTTAGGAAGTCTTAAGGACTATTTAGGTAATCTTGGAGAGGTCATTGCACTATGGAAATATCTTCTTGATTTACTTAAGTAGGTCTTTTGATAGGCTTTGGAAGGAGAATGTCTTCTTATCTAAGTGTTGGTGTGTTTAGTGAAAATGATTCTATTTAAGGTAGTCTATAGGATCTCTTGTGTGTGTGTGAAAGGGATTGTATGGGCGGTCGCTCCACACTTACTAAAGTGAACCTTTGAATTGACCTTTGGTAGAGGAATCTTACATGGATGTTTATGGTTGTTTTCTAAGTGTGTATGTGACTCATCGTAGGTAATCTTAAGGGTCGTTTAGGCATATCTAGAGAGGGTGTATGGGCGGTCTCTCTTTGTGTGACTTAAGTGAATCTTAGGATGACTTTAAGTGAGGGAATTACATGCTAGGAAGACTTAGGGTGAAGGTTTGGACTTCACTGTAACAGTGAAGGGACTTCACTGTACAGTGAAGGGACTTCACTGTACAGTGAAGTGAGCTCACTGTAAAGTGGGTTCTTTTAAATGTTATCTTTGGTTTAATGTTATCTTATGTGTTTCTTAATTGATAAATGATGTTCTTATGTTTAAACTATGATTTCTAAATGAAAGATGCATATTTCTAATAAAGTCCGTTTTCATGTTTTTTATGCATATAGCCATACTTAGTACATGTGGTTGTACTAATTCCATGCTTTATTTTCTATCTATAGTCCTTGGTAGGTAAGGGAGCTTGGAGAAGAAGACTTGGGCATTAGAAGAATCGTCCGAGTAGAAGAGTTCAAGTATGTCCTCATTGTTTCGAGGGCATATAAGTCATTTTATGTTTCTTTTATGAAGTATTGTGATAAGACTGTGTTAGTTCTATTTTCGTATTAAAGTACTCTTGTGTCTTAAGTTGATGAGATCGAGACTTAGTGTTTCTATATGAAAGAGTTTTAAAGACTATTTTATATTTTAGTGAAAAGTTTTAATTCCGCACTACTTTTCATTATGTATATGCGATGAATGATATGAATGAGGCTTGTCTTAGAACTCTGAGAGTTCGATGACGCCGGTCGCAATCCAAGATTGCACCCTATCTTCTAGGGTATGGTCTCGGGTTGTGACAAAGTTGGTATCAGAGCATAGGTTGGTGAAAGTAGTATTAGGTATGAAAAAGTCTCATCAAGTCACGTCTAGTAGAGTCTTGACCATCGGTGTGAATCGCGACACATCTATGGGCGAGAGGCTATAGGACGATAGATTTTCCCTTCTTTTCTACTCCTATATCGTGCGGTAGAGTAAATGTTATGATTATCCTTCTTATTAGTTTCCTTGTGTTTACTAGGAGGATGGCCGCTAGAAGGATGGAATAGGAGAGGGTGAATGAGGAAGTTCTTCCTCAAGTTGAGGAAGTTGAGCAAGGTGCTCAAGGTGACCAAGGTGTCCAAGATGGGCAAGGTGATGATGTGCCTCCCCAAGGTGATCATGTTTCTAATATGAATGGAGGTAATGAGGTACCAGAGTTGTCTAACAGGGTGATTGGAGAAGCTTTGGCGGCTTTGGATCAAGCCGTAACTGCTCAAATCAATTTGAGTATGGTGGCTAGGGTTATGGAGAGCACTATGACATCTAGGTTGAGAGACTTAGTGAGGGAAGAATGCTATGCGACTATACTACGTGATAATGTGGCCTTATCTAGACACTTGATGTATGCACAATCATGTGAGGAACCTAATCTTGGGAGGATGTCAAATAGCTTGAAGAGGGGTGTTGCTAGTGACCAAGTGCAATCTAGGTTCAAAAAGAGGGTTCAAACTCAAGATGGACCTAGAGTTCCTAAGAAGAAGTTTGAGAAAGGAGGTGGTTCAAAGGATAGCAAACCTACTTGTGCAAATTGTGGCAAGAAACACTATGGTGAGTGTTTATTGGGTACCGATAGTTGCTTTGGTTGTGGAAAGGATGGGCACAAAGTGAGAGCTTGTCCAAACAATGCTTCTAGGAAGGAGGGCAAGAGAGTCGAGCCTAGTGTTCCAAAGGATGATGCTCCAACTAAGAGGCGTTTCTATGCACTCCGAACTAGAATTGAGAAGTCGGGTGATGGTGATGATGAGGTTGGTAAGTTCTTGTTTCTCTTTTGATAAGATGAGTTTCTTCTAAGTGGGGGGAGTATGTTTTGTAGATGGGATAGAAGTTTCATGAATTGTTGCATGTGCATGATGTTTAGGAGTTTGGTTGAAATTGAATTTCATTTACTTCTTGCATTGTGTGATTTATGAAGCTTTGAGCATGTAGTATGATGTGTTTATATGATGTTATCTTGCATTATAGCATGTCTATATAAAGAATTGCCTAAAGATTGCATTTTTGGAAAAGTTGCTAAAATCACTGCTTCTTTGTGAACTGTTCACTGTAATTTTTTTGAGAAAATGACTAAGTGATTCTTTGGTCTAAAATTCTTGTTATGTGGTTAGAACTGATGTATATGAGTATGTTGTTGAATATAAAATGAGTTTTTGCTATTTGGATGGAAGCATGTGAGTTTTGTAGCGTAACGAGTTATAGAATTGTCTTTTAGTTTCTTGTTGTGTTGTGAATCTCTAGATTATGTGAAATTGATGATTTCTTCTTAAATATGTGTTGTATGGCTTGGTTATGTGCTTATATTTGAAATCTCAAATCTTGGAAGTGTTCGGAGAGTGGCAAGTTTCATTCGAGGACGAATGTTGTCCAGGTGGGGGAGATTGTGAGACCTTGAAAATAGCTTAAGTGATCTAGAGTCTAAAATGTTGGTCTTAGTGTTTTAAGGTCCTAAATATGTTTAATATGTGGTATATAGGCAGTAGCTAAAGTATTAGGGGTGTTGGAAGTCAAACGTCAAGGGATGACTAAGACGTTTGACGACTAAGTCTCCTAAATGTCTAAAATGTGGTTCTATGTGTTTATGTGTGTTTCATGGTGTTTTAAGATTCTAAATAGAGTTATTATAGCATGTATAGGCAGTGGTTAAAGTTTCGTGAAGTTTGGAGTTCAAACAATCAAGAACGTCCAAGGCATTCGAAAGATGTGCCTTGAGTCGACCTTGTACGTCTAGGCGAGTTTCGTCGAGTTTTATGTGTTCGTTTTGGTTGAAATTCATGTGAGAGGTGTTAAACTTATATATGGTCATGTTTAGGTTGGAAAAGTCTTGGAAATTATCCCCAAGGACCATCAAAGGGTCCTTGAGGAAAGGACCCAAAATCTGTTGGCAGACTGTCCCAGACAGCCTTTGCGACGGAGCTTGCGACGGATTGTCATGGATGTGACGCCCTGTCACAAGGGTTCCGTCGTGGGGGCCTTGTCCAAGGGTGTAGGGGGGACCCTGGCAAGCCATAGGAGCTGGAGATATAGGTCCATGACGGACCGTTTCACCCGTGACGGTCCGTCACAGACAGGTCGTCACAAGCAAGTTCCTGCGCAGATATTTCTGCCAAGTTAGGGGTGAACTTGTAAATTCACCCCATGACTAAATAAGAGTGTGGACGGTTTATTAAGGGTATTTTGGGTATTTTAAAGGAGTATATAAGTGTTTAACACTTAGAATAATTCATTCTTCAAAAATCAAAACCCCAAAGTCCCTTAGAAATTCCAAAGACTCCATTGAAGTCCAACTTGAAGGATCAGCTTGGTGTGGCGTTTTGAAGGAGAATTCTTCATAAAAGTGAAGAATCATCATCCTTAAGGTATGGCTTTGATCCTTGAAACTCTTTTCATCAAGGAGCCAACTTTCAAAGATGTTTTCAAAGCTTTCTAAAGAGATTTGTCCTATTTCGGAATTTCTACCATGGGTTCTTGCATAAATGATTTCTAAACATTGAATTATGATCTAATTGATATTGTATTGATGATTTCAACATAAATTACCTATGAACCCATGTGAATTGATGAACCCTAGTTTTGACTACTTATTGGGTTACTTGATATTAAGCTTATGTTGATGAATTGTTGTGTAGTTTCTTATGGGCTTTCTAATGATATAAGAATTGTGTTCAATTGATATGTAATTGATATTATATTTTTAAACCTAGATTGAATTGATGTGGATTCATTGAGTTTTATGGTTATTGCTTTGAATTGTTGTTTATGGCCATGGGTAAGGGCCTTGTGATGTTGAATTGGTTGATTTGGCATTGAATTGAGGTGTGGATATGGGGATGAAGGTATGCTGCCCCGTTTTCTTTAATTTGATATTAATTACACTTTGATTCTATTGTGATTGGTATGGTCCACTTATGGTGGCGGTGTTATGTGAATTGATGTGGCCTTGTCGGCGTTACTTTATGCAATATGATGATCATGGCCTTGTCCGCATTACTTGAAGTATATGATTAAGAGGATTAGTGCCTCAAATGTGTCTAAAAAGGTTTAAAATATGTTCATGAAGTGTTTTATAATATGTGTACTTTATTTGAGCTGATTTGGAAGTCAAACGTCAAGGGACGACCAAGACGTTCGACGACTAGTCACCAAAGGGCCTTAAGTGTTTTTATGTGCTTATGTGTGTGTCATGGGATCATGAGTTCCTTATATGAGATATAATTATGGTTATAATTAGGGTGTTAAGATTCATGAAGTTTGGAGGTCAAACGTTCAAGAACGTCCAAGATGTTCGACAGTTAGCCTTTTAGAAGTGCTAGTGTGTCCTTGTATGTTTGCCCTGTTTTTATGTGTTGTTTGGAGTTGACAAGCACCGTATTTTACCCTAGTACCTTAATAGACATGTTAAAGGTTTAAACGACCGGGTAAGACTTCCTAGGGAGAACCTGAAGGGCCCCCAAGGAGGACCCAAACATTGGACCAGAGGCTGCCCAAGGAAGCGAGCAAGCCAAGATTTGGACTTGCCTTGTGCGACGTGTGCCTAGACCGCACCTCACTGTCCCAAAAGTTTATTTTGGGCAGAATTGGTAGGCTTCTACGCGGCGCGCAGCCCACTCCCAGATCTGCTTGCGTCGTTTTTAAGTGAATTTTCACATGTCTAAAATTCTCAATAAGCATGGGGGTGTTTAACTTAGAGGGACGATTATAAACTGACTTTATGATTTATTTAACCCCTTTTTCCAATACAAAACCCCAACACCCAATAATAAAATAAAAAATCCTAAATCACTCTTCTTCTCCAAATTCTCTCAAACCTCCATTGGAGGAAAAACTCAGGTTCAAGCTATGGGTTGTATTTTCATGGTCTTTTCTAAAAATTCTTATGGGTCTTCAATAAATAAGGTATGTTTATCCTTCATCCTTAGTTATCCATTCATCTAAGGAGTCAATCAACGATTTTTAAATATGCTTCAAAGACCAAAATTCCAACTTCCAATCTAGCCTTGGATTATTTCTCAAAATGTTTTTAAAGGCTTTCTCATGATGAATTGATGTTAATGAATTGATTTTAAAGTGAATTTCAATACAATTGCATGATGAACCCATGTTCTCTCCAATTCTCAAATTAGTCTATGTTATGGGCATTGTGATTTTAACTTTGTATGGATTGAATTAAGATTCTAGCATGTTGAATTGCTTATATCTAATGTCTAAATTATATATTGATGACGAATTTTTGATGAGTGATCCATGTGGATTAAGGTTTGATGTTTTCAATGAGATTAGTCTATAATTCTCCTATCTTCTCTAGATTGCTAATGTAGATTCAATGTGATCTCGAATCTATGGTAAATTGAAGTATGATTTCGTTTATGCAATGGTTCATTTATCTACTGTTTTGTACATGTATTTATGTTGAATTATGGGAATTGATCATGATGTAAAGCTTGGAGGGAATTGTAAGTTTGCTCTATTCTCTCTATTTTCCTCATACAATTGCTAGTTGATGTAGCCTTGTTTGGCATTGTGTTGTATGATCCACTTATGGTGGCGGTGTTTACCTTATTGTTATGCTATTATGTGATGTGATCATGTCCTTGAAGGCAATTGTATATTGAAAGTGTGATTATGATGATTACACAATGTGAAGTATTATGCCTAGTCTCCAATGCTAGTTTATGATATAGGTTATATTGATGATGCTTCCTCTACATTCACACGACTATGTTTGACCTAGGTGTGGTCTACATGTTGATGTTTGAATACTGTTGTGTAGTATGATCCCTACCTATGTACCCCTATATGAATATATTGTCTTGAGCATGATTAAGAGTCCTAGATGTAAATGATGAATATGTCTTACCTCCTATGCTATGATGGTTGTTGTGTGGTATATAGTTTTTATTACTCTATATATAAGTTGTCTATGGTTTAAGGGACTTAAATGTGTATTGTGATATTTATAAGGTGTCTGCCTTAATGATAGGATTGTTGCCCTTATATGATCATGTTGACCAATGTACACACAATCGCACCTCATGCATGCTTATCAAAGTAGTATAGGTTCATGATGTCTAATGAAAGGATAATTCTCATATGAACTATTGTCTACTACTATGCATGTTAAGTATATGTTTATGAAGTATGATATGTATCCCTTAACTAGGATGACTTGATAGGTGTACTAGTATGGGCAAGGGTATGAGACCTTGTCTATGCATTGCACATGTATGCCTTCATAGGATAGATCCTAGGTTTGGTTTTCTATGTATATGAATATGAATGCATGGTTATGTTATGAATGTGTATAATCTCTTAAAGTGTTTATATGAAAGGATTGATCATATAGTTACACCTATATACTTATGCATTGATATATGAATATGTGTGACACTAATGTGTTATGTGAAAGGTTTGCTCTCATATATGTATGCACACACATATATGATGATCTACTCAATAGAGGGGAACTTGAAAGGTGTTCTCAAGGGTACCCTAAAAGTAGATAGGTGCTTGAATATGCTATAATCATAAGAGGAGTATATATCCTAAGCCTATGTTTTATAAAATAATGTAATAAAGGCTTTTCAATAAAGGGAACTTAGCTTACTACCGAGTGAACTTCACAATGAGAGGTGTTAACTTCCCTTGGAGGAATAATTACCATTGGTTCCTTATAAGGTGTTGACTTACCTTGGAGGAACATTCACCTATGGTTCCACATTAGATGATGACTTTCCTTGAGGAAGATTCACCCATGGTTTCTCATGAGATGAGGCTTCAATTCTAATGAGCATGTAGAGGGTTATGTATATCTCTTATTTCCACAAACTATGCTTGCCACATAGGATATAGCAAGTGATATCACCTACTATGTTAGCATGTGTTAATGTTCTACTATGGCTAAGTGGAGCACCCATGGTCTTAGTGTCGGTTAAGGCTATAGTTTCCCTAAATTAAAATGGTCAATGGAAGTAAATGACTAGGACCCTAACTAGTATAACCTAAGGGAAGTTTGTTAGTGTAGTTGGGGTATGGGAATTCACCTATGAATTGCACAAGTAGCTCTTGAAGGGAGTTCTAGGAAGGTGTTCTAATGTATATGATTATGTTTATGTTCCTTAGACATGACATTGTAGTGTTGTCTGCTTGTTGTGATAATATGCATGGTTGGAGCCCTAATGAGTCAATGTGATGTGGTCTTACCTTATATGTATAGTATGGGTCTTATAGACTATATGATGAAGTCTTGCTTGACATGAAAGATGTTTTCTATGCTTGTCTTGTTGATGTATAAGGTCATTGTTTTATATGTTTTCGGAAAAATATTTGTTTTTGTAATGTTTTCAACTTTTTTAGAGTCGCGACTTAATTTTTTGAAGAAAAATTAAGAAAACTTATTTTGCAAAGACTTAAACAGAAAATCAATTTGAAAAACTTTAAAGGGGTTCAGGGATTCATATTAATCCCTTAGGAAGGTTTAAAAGCACCTAAGACGTCCGCTTACTTGCGATTATCCGACAAATAATAACTTTGCTAAAAGAAATCTTAACTTAAAATTATGTTGAATTAAAATTTTTATTTAGAATTACCGAAAGTTAAATACTAACTTTTACCTAAGAAAATTATTTTAACTCATAAAATTATTTATCATTATTTTTTAGGTCTATTTAAAATCGATTGATTAAGAAAAATAAGTTTTCTTAATTTTTCTTCAAAAAATTAATAAAACTTATTTTGCAAAGACTTAAACAGAAAATCAATTTGAAAAACTTTAAAGGGGTTCAGGGATTCATATTAATCCCTTAGGAAGGTTTAAAAGCACCTAAGACGTCCGCTTACTTGCGATTATCCGACAAATAATAACTTTGCTAAAAGAAATCTTAACTTAAAATTATGTTGAATTAAAATTTTTATTTAGAATTACCGAAAGTTAAATACTAACTTTTACCTAAGAAAATTATTTTAACTCATAAAATTATTTATCATTATTTTTTAGGTCTATTTAAAATCGATTGATTTGGTTCGATCGTTAAAACAAATAACGTCTTGCAGGGATTCGAGTTTAACCCTAGGTCTAACGATAAACAATAGCGAACATATGAGCGATACAGTGAAGAGGGAGAGAGAGGGAGAGAGAGAGAGAGAGAGAGTTGGGTCCAAATTCGGTTTCTGTCCGCCTGGACCGATACTTGGACCCATTTTCTTTTTGGGTTTTAGACCCATTTCTCTTTGGGTTTTTGACCCATTTCGATTTTTTACCTGTCCGAAATCCTAACCAAATAATAAAGAATAAACAAAAGGCAACAAGGGATTAAGCCCCAAATATAACAAAATACGACACTCTAAAAATACATAAAGTTGGACTATAAGGTCCAAGTTCTTCAGCTTCTTTCACTTTAATTTCCTTTGCTTTGGGATTCGTTCATGGTTTTGACTCGGAAGGAGAGATTGTGACTTCACGTCTCTCTCGAAATGCAAAGAGAGGGCAAGAGCTCGTAGTGAACTCAGATGGATTTTACATGCATAAATATGTAAATATTGTAAAAATCAAATAAAAACGTCATAAATCATAAAATATCTTTAATAATAGTCACCATATAATTCAAACATACCCACGAAATAAACAAAAGAACTTATAAAGGCAGAACTCATACTCCTCTTTCCTCAAATGATATAAAAGAATATTTTAATTTACATTGTAGAGTAGATATTAGACTAAAATAATCCATCAGACAAAATTTGAAATTTTTACTAGCAAACAAATGATACCATATTACTTCCCATGAATAAGAGAGAGAACAAGTATCCACCAATTTATGAGAGAGATGGCTTTACAGATAACATCAAGACTTGAGAGTCTTAAATTTATAAGAGAGATGCACATCATTCAAAATATACGGTACCCAAAAGAAGTGACATATAGATATAATTATATAAAAAAATGAGATGAAACTACCAGCAGGATAGACCCAGGCTGAGAAAGAAAACATACTGTATTACTAGATTATCATAAATTTTTTTAAAAAAAAACTCCTACTCTTAACGTAAGCGAGAGACAGATAGTGTACATGACCACACATATAATCTTCTTGTCATGATAGACATAATAACAATTTTATCAAAAACTTCATTGTTTGATTACATAAAGAGCGAATGCTTTCAAGAAAAACTATAATCAAAGAACATGAAAACTTAGTTCGAATCAAGACCATACTATAATGGTGATACACAGTTAGGGTTCATGATAAAGGAAAAGACGTGGGACGGGTAGAACAACTTAATGAAAATAATGGATGAATAAAAGAAATATAGCTAGTAATACCAAGGGATACAAATGAGAAGCAGTAAGGGATCAAGGCTAGAAATCATATCTTTCTTAAAATATATTTTCCTTATCTAACAGATACTAGGGTAATATCATCGAACAGCCCTAAATGTCGAGACGAAAAGGCATCCAAAATATCCCATTAATGGACTTCAACATCGGACAAACAATATTAAGATCTCAAAAAAAAAAAAATTGACGAACTCTTATTCCGCTCTCAAACTTCATAGACGAGTGGCTCGCATGAACAAACACTTCAATCTTACTTGTGAAAATGCCTTACTCAAAACTAGACAAAGCCTTTATCGCATTATCGACGATAGATCACAGAGGACAGAAAATCAAAAACGAAAAAAAAAACGGAAATCTTCAGATTTTGCTAAAATAGAACGATGTAACAAATGTGTTAAAATAAAGAGTGTTCACCTTTTCTGGACCATCAAACAAAAACCAAACGAGTAGAGGGAGATTCAACCACACGAGAACAAACCCAGGAAGTAGTAAGGAAAATCGAACAAAATTTTAAATCCCAAACAAACTCGGTGAAGGCCCGCTTGATTTGCTGTTGGTATGTTTTGCTATGAAACTTCACAACCAAGAGTTCTCAACCCAAAATCTTTCAGTAGTTCTTTTCTTTTAGCTAAAAAAAATCACCTCTCTAAGAATTTCTTTCAACTTTAAGAAAAATCCCTTTTCCCTTTGTTATCTACCTTAAAATCATAATAAAAAAATTGCCCCCCACTAAAGCAATGAACGAAAGAGAATATATAAAGGAGGATTATTAGGGCTGGGTTTTTTGGGGGATACGGGTCAAAATCCGGATGATAAGAAAGCCCAAAATCAATATTTTGCTTCCTTCAGCAAGAAATTGCTGGCGTTGGCAGGAATTTCAAAACTAAATCACCAAAATCCAGATGTACATGTTCAAGGAATGTCTGGGATCGACCTTATCGATCTTGGGTCGCGACGTGGATCGATCTCACACCCCCAAGGACGCACACGCGGACTACTCCTACTGCATATTGAAAGGGACGCGTAAAAAGGAACAAAAATTGAAATGTACTATCATCTCTTGCTGGCACTTTTCGTGTATTCTCCCATTGGAATCACGCGACTTTCCTGGCGAAGGGGCTATCTTCACGCGTCAGGTATTCTACTTGTGGGAACAAAGCTGGGTCGGGTAGAAGAACAACTGGGTTGGGTCGATTCTGGTGGGCTGCAAAAAGGAAAAAGGGCTGGCAGATGGGTATCGGTAGAGTTTGGGCTGGGTCAAAAAAATAGTGACAAGAGTGGGCTGTTATGTTGTTGTTGTAAAGTATTGTTGGGGCTGGAAAATTGAATTGGAAATGGCCCAAAAGTTTGGCCTGTTAAATTGGGTTAAGGATTTGACCAAACTGATTAAATTAGTAAATTCTACTAACAATTAAATATGATGAATTAATATAATTAACGAACTTCTTAATCTTAGCAAAAATGAAATAATTAACTCAATTATAAGCTAATATCTTTAGAATATAAGTATTAATCAACTATTAAAGTTAAAACCAAATATTTTTTAGACTATTTTCTAATATTCATAAAATATGCTAATTATATGCATAATTACGTTAAATACATATATTATCTAAAAATTATGAAAAAATGATAATATTAATTTTAAATAACTCGAAAAACATTTAAGCTTTATAAACTAATTATTTCAAATTGTTTAGAATTAAGAAGCTTGTTAATTAATTATTATCGGGAGGGTCAAAATTGGGTGTAAACAGGCATGTTAAGGCTTGTAGTCTCTTTGTAGGTTTACTTAGTATGTGTGAGGTTATGGGACTTCACATGTATATTGCACAAGTAGACTTACGAAGGGATTATGAGTAGGGTTCTATGTGTTTCTTATGAGGTGAAGTCCAAGTATGTTCATGTGACTATTGCCTTGCTATGATTATGTTGGAATTCTTGACTTGTATATGGTCTTTTAACGAAACCCATTAACCAACTATTTAAGTTAAAACCAAATATTTTTGAGTCTATTTACTAATATTCATCAAAATACTCTAATAATATGCATTATTACGTGAAATACATATATTATCTAAAAATTATGAAAAAACGATAAGATTAATTTAAAATAACTCGAAAAAACATTTAAGCTTTTTCAACTCTAATTATTTTAAATTGTTTAGAATTAAGAAGCTTGTTCATTAATTATTATCGGGGAGGCTCAAAATTGGGTGTCAACAACTGTCCCTCGTTTTACTTGGATTGATGCAAGAAATTCGAGGAAAATGAAATTGACCAAGCAATTTTGACTGACCCCATTTTCATCTTTAGGTGAGAGATATGGTAAAAACTTTAAGAGTTATGGCCGAACCCCAAAAATGAGTTTCCTACATATCTCAGGCTATATGAGAATTCAAGGCACTTATAGTTTGATATGCTTGATTTAACGCACGATTTTGGGAGAATTTTAGAAGTGATTTCAACACCGAATTATGAAGGGACCGAGATGCTCGAGAATAAGAGCGAACATGAGAATACAACCGAGTTTTCAACATTGAGCCCGCCTACATATCCTTAAACCCAAGAAATCAGGCTTCTTGTAGTTTGAGTCAATCGGTTGAAAAGGGAATATATTATTCTAGATAACTTTTGGTTCTTGATAAGTGATAAATTAAGTCGAGTATGAAAAAGAGGCTTGTAACCTCTTAGACATGAATGTGACATGTTTCACACCCATAAATAAGAACTTACACTGACATAATTTATAAATCTCTTGGTGTATTGTCACTTGGATTGGAAAGTTGCTTCAAATGAAAGCCAAAATTTTCGGCAGCAAAACTAAATCTGACAGACCCAAAGAAAAACCCACATGCCTACTGATAAGGGTGTGGTTTGATTGTCGTGGAAGTAGCTCCTCTGCTCGCGTCCTAAGAGTTTGACACTCTCTTCGGACTATGTCCCAGTTCGCTGCTAAGAAAAAGATCCACGTTTTGCTACATCCTAGCTTGATGTCGTCCGCACCTGTGGTTTGATTAGAGAATTCATCCTCTTGGATGCTCTCGACAAAGACTGGAACAACTTGTTAGTAGAAAGTGTAATTGGAAAAGTGGTAGTATTTGTTACGATGCTTTTCAGTCACTCTTGATGTGAAAGATGTCACATAAATATGTTCAATATATGTGTGCACACTCAAAGTATGTAAGTAGTAGACATAATACTGCTTCAGCTAGCGGTTTGAGTGAAGAAATGAAGAAAGGTCATTCATATAACAAATGAGTATATCTTAATGAATAAACATAAACCTCTTTTTTCAATTAAAAGGGAAAATAAAGAAGTATGGAAAATAAGAATAATGGATACCGCTTTCAAACACAATATGTCCAATACAACTCATGATTTGCTGAGAATTTGGAGATGTCATTGTTTGTTTTCTGTATGACAAACTCTGGTGATCTCTGCACGATCTAGATGGCTCAATGATTATCCAACTGTAATGAGGTGGATGGCTCGATAATGTTCCAACTGTAACGAGGTGGATGGCTCGATAACATTTGCTTCTAAAAATGTTACATGTCGGGCTGCATCTTTTCTTTGATGTCGTCTGCACCTGCGGCTTGATTTTGAGAATTCACCCTCTTGGATGATATCGACAAAGAATGAAATAAACTTGTTAACAGAAATTGTAATTTAAAGAAAAAAGTCATAGGTTTTACCGCACTCGGCAAATTTTCTGACGTCGTCCTCAGCCGGTTTGACGCAGTGGATGACGACCTTATATGATGTGAAAAAATAATGTTTCATTGATAGAAAGATGATGATCCATTGGTAGGATTATGACGATCTATTTGGCAGGATAATGCTGCTACATGATAGGATGATTGTGCTTCCTTAATAGGATGATGAATCTTCATTGATGATCCATTGATAGGATGATGATGATGATGCTTCGTCGATGATCCATTGGTAGGATGATGTGGATCACTTGGTAGGATGATGTTGATCCATTGGCAGGATGATGTTGATGCTTCATTGATAGTATGGTGATTCTTCATTGATGATCCACCGGTAGGATGATGATGATGTTTCGTTGATGATCCATTGGTAGGATGATGTTGATCCATTGGCATGATGATGATCTTGCATTGATAAAACGACTATGATGTCCTTCAGGATAGTGGTATTATCTCATTTGATAATACTTGTAGAAATGTCCCTCTGGGAGGGTCTCACGTTACTACGCCTGATATCGACGGGATTTGTGAATCTTCTTCAAATGTTTATGATGCTAAAATAAATGTACTTGAATGTCATCGTAGATGCTTCTACATGGTGTGAGTCATTCTTTCACTTGTTCATATTTGAACATTTGCACTCAATTGTAGCTCATGCTTTGCTGGAAATTTGAATGAGGTGTTGTTGCTCGTATTCTGAAATCTTCTTTTTTCTTATGATATCTTTAATGACTTTCCTGCATCCACAGAAAAACTTGTCAATTTTGAGGAGCTCCCTGCCCTTTTGACTTCTCCATATTCGTTAAATGGAGAAATATGGGAACTTGAGGATATCTCATAAACCTGTATCCATAGAACAATTGTTAGTTTTTAAAACAAACTGATCTGTGTTAACTTTTTCAAATGCTTGCTCTTTGATTGTCTATCTTCAGTTGATCGCTCCCAACTCTTGCTTCTCGATGGACAAGAAAAAAACATTTATGCAAAATATTTGAAATAAATAGGTAAAATCTTTAAGAAAAAGGGTTTCAAAAAAAAAGTTGTAGCTGAAAAAGGTCACTGCCAAGTATCTTGTAACGTCAAGCTTGATGAACACATTTGAAGTTGATTTCTCGAAGTCCATCCGATTATTTGAAGGGAAGCGTACAAAGTTTTTCAAAACTGCCGATAAACCTTGTCAGAATTTTTAAGGTCATCCTCAAAAATTTCTTTCCTAGTCAGTGGTCTTGGCTTATCTTAAAATTTTACTGAACAAATCATGAAATTTTTTAGGCCTTTTCAAAAGATTTGTCTCACTTTCACGTGACTTCAGTTTCGAATAGTTGTAGAGATCTTCTTCTTGAGAAATTTTTAGCCCTTCTCAAAAATCATGTCCCTGTTATAAGTTTCAATGTAACTTTAGTCTTGACTTTTTGGAGAGATCTTCTTCTCAAGAATTTCTGAGTCCTTCTCAAAAATTCTGTCCCAGTATCTATTGTAAAGAAAATAGAAATCTTACGGGATGTATGACCGAACCATTGTGGCGCCTACGTATCCCGTTGAGGCATAAAACAGGTCAAACGTAGTTCCCCCTTAAGGGTTAACAAAAATAAGAAATTTACAAAGAAACCGACCGAGGGCGACATTGTCCGCCTACGTATCTCATTCTTGAGAATTCAGGCGAACATAGTTCAACAATAAAAAAGGAAATTATAGTAAGGAATAAATGTGTGACCGAGTCCAACATAAACCGCCTACGTATCTCGTGCTTGAGAATTCAGGTCAGACGTAATTCATTATAAATAATAATTTTTCTAACTGCAGAACATAAGAAGATTACAAACAAACGATGCAATTACAAGGATAGAAATAAAATACACTCTAAATCTTCAAATATAGTAGATTTTGATAGCATCTGTGTCGATTGACAAGTTGAGATGAGTATTTATGTTCCACCACGACCTGTGATCAAGCAAATGCATTCGATGTATTTTCTAAATAATTTGTTGAGTTCTCTTTTCTGAGCTTCTCTCATATAGACCCTGATTCTGACTTCTTTAACATATTCGTCCTTTTTTAGATTCGCAATTTATGTATCATCCAGATTTGACTTACCCTTAGTCTCAAATTGTTTCAAATCTTTGACAAGTCGTTTGAGTATCATGACCTCATCATCATACTCTTATAACTCATTTTCGTCTATCCTATTTTGTTCATTCATCTTGTGACATGACGTGATACTTGTATGTTTAAAATTTATTTTTACTTAAACAATGATAAAGATGGTTAGATTAAAACAAACATAATAAATTTTTTCAATAGAAGAGGCTTTCATTGAAAATAAGGATATGTGAACTTTGGACATGACCATGAGCCACTATTGATTTTTCAAAATATTACGAGGACTTAAAAAATAAACAAGTAAAATTGGATAAAGGGTGAGTTTCGAGCCTCATTCAAATTACAAGCGATTTTGAAAATAGCATAAGATTCATCTTTGTCTATCAAGTTGAGCGAGAGATAAAGAGTGGAGTGGAAGTCTAGTTAAGAACTTTCTTCATTTTCTCGGCGTCTCGTATGCCTGGTGCCTCGATCATCTTATTGGGTGCAACCTCGCCTTCTTCCAAAATCTTCCCCATTCCTTCTCCAAAACTGTCATCATTGGCATTTTCCTCTACCACAAAAGACTGACATAAATGAGGCAAAGACTTTGGTGGAACATGATTAATCTCCCTCTTGTTGTGACCCTCTCTTGACACAGAAGCAAAAGTTTGAAATAGTGTCATGCTCGTAAAATCGAGTTTCTCAATTATGCTCGAAGAACATGTAATTTTCTCAAGGTTGTCAGGACCTGTTTGAACTATCATTTTTACCATGCGCGACTCATCCTCCGTCTCTATGATATTGATAGTGGCGCCTCCATAGTTTAGCATAGGATTACTGTTGATGTTGGGTACAGCTGTCCTGACCACATTCTGGTCGATTAAGTCATGGATCTTGTTCTTTAAATTGATATAGTCTTCGGTATCATGCCCAACAATGTTGGAATGATATTCACACATCCGATCGGCTCGGTAAAATTGAGAGTTGGAATCAACAGGATTAGGCCCAACTAGATGAATAATACCTGCATCATTCAATTGCTCAAACAACTTAGCCCGACTTTCGATGAGCGGCATAAAATTCCGAGCAGGTTTCTTCTCGAATCACAAACGAAGAGGATCATAATGACCTTGTTGAGGCGGAGGCATTTAATGATGACTTGGGGCCTTTTCACAAAGAGGTGCTTGAGACTTTGGGTCAATCATGTTAACAGTACATCCTCTACGATTCGACCGTGAATTACCATTGGCATTGGAAGTGATAGTATGAAGAGTGACAATTCTTTAATCAATCAGGTCTTTAATTTTATGCTTCAAAGTGATGCAATCCTCTATGGTATGTCCAGCACCTCCTGAATGGTAAGCACAATGAAGATTGGGCATGTAAAGCCTGTAATTCACATTGACATTTTTTGGGTCAATTGTTTGTATAAGACAAGTTGCTTTCAACCTCTCAAAAATTTGGCTTCGACTTCAACCAAAAGAGTAAAGACTCGAGAAGTCTTCTTCGAAAATTTCTGACAAGGAAGATTATGATCATTTCGTGCAGATTGAGATACTTGGTGGTAACTTGGAGATTATGGTGAGTAGGTCCTGGTGTTTTAAGATTTGAGTATTGTGGAGCTCAGTAGCTATGATGGGACTTCGGGTAATTTGGCAATGCAGATTGGTAACCTGATTGAGCATTTGTGTAATACAGAAATGGAGCTTGGTAATTTGATTGAGCATTTGGGTAATTTGGAAATGGAGCTTGATAATTTGGATGATTTGATGGTGGAGATTAGTAACATGGTTGGATGGGGTAAGGATTATGTGGAGATAAAGGGTAGTTTTTGGATGGCAAAGGCTTTCAAACATTAAGACCAGCAAGTCTCTTTGATATTTTGTTCGATTCAGATGAGATAGAAGAAACATCTTCCCTTTTCCTCCTTAATGGTTCTGGGGATTCAACTTGGTGAGTCATTCGGATGATTTTTCCGGTCCTAAGACCATCTTCAATAGCTTCATCAATTTTGACTATCTCACAGAACTTTCCTCCTAGAATGAGCAACATCCTATTGTAATACTCCGCCTCTTGAATGCGCACGAAGACTTCAATAATTTCTTTCTCGGTCATGGGAGGCCTAACCCTTGCAGCCTCTCTTCTCCAACGGTTGGGACTCTCGATAACTTTCAGAAGAATTATATTTGATTCTCTCTAAAGAGTATCGATCGGGAATGAATTCTACATTATAGACAAACCTTTCAATAAAGTCTTTAGACAAAGCGTTCCAACTTGGCCAGTGTTTGATTTCTTTAGAAATAAACCATTCCAAAAGCTTCTTCTTTCAAACTTCGACTAAAGAGTCGCATCAGCAAAGCCTCATCTTTACCAACTCCAATGAGTTGATCACAATAAGACCTCAAATGAGTCAAAGGATTCTCAACTCCACTAAATGTATCAAACTTTGGTACTTTAAAACCTTCTGGAAGCTCCAAATGTGGTTGACGACACAAATCTTCATAATTGAATCCTACAATGTCTGGAGTGTGTCAAAAGTCCTTCATTGCATTCATGACTTCCTCTTTGATGCTTTGCTCAACTTTTCCTTTCTTGACCATCCACTCATTTTCGTTCTTCTCAAAATGTTCGGGTTCAAAATGTATGGTAAGGAGGGTACGATTCAGGTTATATTGGAATATGAAATTTGTTTTTTAGAGGTATGGGTTGAGTGGTAGGTGTTTTTTTGGGCAATTTGAGTAGGAATTTGATGACTCACAGGAAAATTCCGGAGAGTGTTGGTATCTGGATTTTGAGAAGTAGGTGTCTTTTGGTGTGAGGAGCTAGCATGATTTGGGTTAGAGGTGGTTAAGTGAATGATGGAAGGTTGTGGAATTGTAGAGGTGGTTGAATTGTTTGGGAAATGTTTGGACGCTGTGTCTAAAGTAGGAAAATGGAGTGCAGGCCTCTCGTTGTCTAGAGTAGGAGTGTTAGCAATGATAACCAAATTTATCAACTCTCGGGTCTTATCCATCTCCGCCCTTATTTCAATAATATGTCGGAACAATTGTGCAATCAACTTGTTCTGTTCAGCAATGGTAGACTCATTCATAGTAATTTCATTCAAATCAGTATTCTCAATAGTTTCAACCATTTTGTCTTTGCCTTTTGACAAACATTGGTCGGAGAAGGAATCTTTGGGGTCTTTGGACCTGGTGAAGTATGGATTCTTAGCCATTTCTGTATTAACACAAATCAGTTTTTGAGTACCTGAGATAGAAAAACAACTTAAAGGCAAATGTGTTATTCTGTGTCGAGTTAATACAAGATACCATACACATTATTTTAAACACTTAAGAGTTGCTTCATTTGAAGATAAATTAGCCCACGTATATAGAAAGATGACGTAATAGATAGAAGTTTGTCTATTGATTTTAGGATTAATGAATCAGAAATATTGACTTGAGTCGGGACAAAGTGGATTGTACATTTCATTGTTGTACTTCCGGTTTTTGATTGAAAAGTAACTCTAATTTCTTTGTAAGTAATAGAAAATATAAAATTTCTCAAAATAGGGACCGAACCTTGATAGGCTGCCTACGTATCTCACGGGGAGAATTCAGGTCCTACGTAGTTCGATCCACTTGAATTATTTTTTTATTTTTTTTCTTTTGACTTGAAATGGTGAATCTTTTTTCTGATATAAGAGAGTAATTTTTGAAAAATAAAGTTCGAATTTTATTGAGAAACTAAAGACTCGAAGGGTCTTTGGACGTAATTTCAATAGTTACTTGATATTTATGATTAAGGAGTTCTAAAAAATATTTTTCAAGAATGATTAGGCTAAAAAATCATCGAATGAAGCAACAGATCACACAAACAGTTATAACACAAAAACAAACATTGCGCGTTCTAGACATATATGTGACCCTTTTATGCCAAGGGTAGGCCTAACGATTTGAGGGATATATACGTCATTTGAAACATTTCATTGCCCCCTAAAACTCAAATTTATACAAATTTTATGAATAAAACTAAATGGGGATACATAATTAGGGAAAACAGGATACAAAATAATAAGTCCCACGCAGGGGTATGATTCTAAACTATGTTTCTATGGAAGGTCCTTCCTTCTTCATTTCTTCTTATCTCCGGGTGCCCACGTCTTAGGATGGATTAGTAACTTGTGAGCTCTTTATTTGACTAGAATAAGCTATAATCTACTCCCAACCCCGAGGACAATGACTTTTTAGATGACGTATATAACCTTCAAATTTAAACAAATAAATATAATCGCTCGTTCAGTCTGTGGGCCCTTTCGGACTCAAGGTGGTCTCTCTAATGGGCCCAACACACCTTGGGTGTTGGGTCATCTTTGGCTAATTATTATATTTGGATTTGATTTTTCTCTACCTTAGGTTAACTAAAATTGGTTCAAAAGTGACGGTTACCCGAGTCGGGCAGACGACGAGGTGAAGCTAACAAATGACGTTGGATGACCGCACTATTCGTTTATCACTTCCAAAGATAGACTTGTGTTTTTTCTGAAAGAAGTCATGGTAAGCCACGTAACTCCCTTTTTCCTAATGCAAACTATTTGTCGTTTGGTAAAAATTATGCCATGAAAGTACAATAGTTGATAATATGATAAAGAAACAAGTTAACAGTTATTTCACATAGTCAAATAAGTTTAGTTTTAAGGTTAGAATCGTCTAAATCCCCAGCGAATTCGCCATTTTGTTTTATACATTTTCGGAAATATATATGTTTTTGTAATGTTTTCAACTTTTTTAGAGTCTCCACTTAATTTTTTAAAGAAAAATTAAGAAAAGTTAGTTTTCAAAGACTTAAACAGAAAATAGATTTGAAAAACTTTAAAGGGGTTCAGGGATTCATATTAACACCTTAGGAAGGTTGAAAAGCACCTAAGACGTCCGCTTAATTGCGATTATCCGACAAATAATAACTTGGCTAGAAATTTTTTTAACTAAACATTATTTCGAATTAAAATTTTTATTTAGAATTGCCGAAAGTTAAATACTAACTTTTATCTAAGAAAATTATTTTAACTCACAAAATTATTTATCATTATTTTTAGGTCTATTTAAAATCGATTGATTTGGTCCGAATCGTTAAAACAAATAACGTCTTGCGGGGATTCGACTTTAAACCTCTGAATAACGATAAATAATAGCGAACACATAAGCGATAGTGTGAAGAGAGAGAGATGGAGAGAGAGAGCAATTTGGGTCCAAATTCGGTTTTTGTCCGCCTGGTCCGATACTTGGACCCATTTTGTTTTTGGGTTATAGACCCATTACGCTTTGGGGTTTTGACCCATTTTGATTTTTTACCTATCCTAAATTCTAAACAAATAATAAATAATAAACAAAAGGCGACAGGAGATTAAGCCCCAAAGATAACAAAATACGACACTTTAAAAATATATAAAGTTGGACTATTAGGTCCAAGTTCTTCAGCTTCTTCCACATTAATTTCCTTTTCATTGGGATCCTTTCATGGTTTGACTCGGAAGGAGAGATTGAGTGTTCACGGCTCTCTCGAAATGCAAAGAGAGGGCAAGAGCTCGTAGTGAACTCGGATGGATTTCACATGCATAAAAATGTAGATATTGTAAAAATGAAATAGAAACGTCATATATCATAAAATATCATTAATAATAGTCACCATATAATTCAAACATACCCACGAAATAAACAAAAGAACTTATAAAGGCAGAACTCATACTCCTGTTTCCTCAAATGATATCAAAGAATATTTTAATTACGCTCTGAAGTAGATATTAGACTAAAATAATCCATCAGAAAAAAATTCAAATTTTTACTAGCAAACAAATGATACCAAATTACTTCCCATGAATAACAGAGAGAATGAGTATCCACCAATTTATGAGAGAGATGCCTTTACAGATAACATCAAGACTTAAGAGTCTTAAATTTATAAGAGAGATGCACATCGATTCAAAATATGCGGTACCCAAAAGAAGTGACATATAGATATATTATATAAAAAAAAAATGAGATGAAACTACCAGCAAGAGAGACCGAGGTTGAGACAGAAAACATACTGTATTACTAGATTATTTTTAAAAAAAACTCCTACTCTTTAACGTAAGCGACAGACAGACAATGTACATGACAACACATGTAATCTTCTTGTCATGTTAGGCAGAATAACAATTTTATCAAAAACTTCACTGTTTGATTACATAAAGAGCGAATGCTTTCAAGAAAAACTATAACCAAAGAACATGAAAACTTAGTTCGAATCAAGACCATACTATAACGGTGATACACAGTAAGGGTTCATAATAAAGTATAAGACGCGGGACGGGTAGAACGACTCAATGAAAATAATGGATGAATAAAAGAAATATAACTAGTAATACCAAGGGATACAAATGAGAAGTAGTAAGGGATCAAGTCTTGAAATCATATCTTTCATAAAATTTACTTTCCTTATCTTACACATGACAGGGTAATATCATCGAACAGCCCTAAAGGTCGAGACAAAACGGCAACCAAAATATCCCATGAATGGACTTCAACATCGGACAAACAACATTAAGATCTCAAAAAAAACAAATCGACAAACTCTTATTCCGCTCTCAAACTTCATAGAGGAGTGGCTCACATGAACAAACACTTAGATCTTACTCGTGAAAATGCCTTACTCAAAACAAGACAAAGCCTTTATCGCATTATCGACGATAGATCACAGAGGACAGAAAACCAAAAACGAAAAAAAAAGACGGAAAAACTTCAGATTTGCTAAAACACAACGATGTAACAAACGTGTTAAAATAAAAAGCGTTCACCTTTTCCGGAGCAACAAACAAAAACCAAACTAGTAGAGGGAGATTCCACCACGCGAGAACAAACCCAGGCAACAGTAAGGAAAACCGAACAAAATTTTGAATCCCAAACAAACTCGGTGAAGGCCCGCTTGATTTGTTGTTGGTATGTTTTTCTATGAAACTTCACAAACCAAGAGTTCTCAACCAAAAATCTTTCACTAGTTCTCTAAGAATTTCTGTCAACTTTCAGAAAAAAACATTTTCCCTCTGTTGTCTACCTTAAAATCCAAAATAAAAAAAATGGCCCCCACTAAAGCAGTATAGGAGGATTATTAGGGTTGGGTTTTTTGGTGGGTACGGGTCAAAATCCGGATGAGAAGAAAACCCAAATTAAAAATTTTTCTTCCTTCAGCATAGGAAAAGTTGGCATTGGCAGGGATTTCAAAACGAAATCCCCAAAATCCGGATGTATAGGTTGAAGGAATGTGTGGGATCGATATTATCGTCCTTGGGGCGCGACATGGATCGATCTCACACCCCCAAGGACAAACACGCGGACTGCTCCTACTGCAGATTGAAAGGGACGGGTAGAAAGGAACAAAAATTGAAATGTACTATCATCTTTTGCTGCAACTTTTCGTGTACTCTCCCGTTGGAATCACGCGACTTTCCTGGCGAAGGGATGCTATCTTCACGCGTTGGGTATTCTTCTTGTGGGAAGAAGGCTGGGTCGGGTATAAGAACAATTGGGTTGGGTCGATTTTGGTGGGCTGCAAATAGGAAAAATGGCTGGCATATGGGTATCGGTAGAGTTGGGCTGCGTCAAAAAAATAGTGACAAGAGTGGGCTGTTAGGTTGTTGTTGTAAAGTACTGTTGGGGCTGGAAAATTGAATTGGAAATGGCCCAAGAGTTAGGCCTGTTAAATTTTGTTAAGGATTTGACCAAACTGATTAAATTAGTGAATTCTACTAACAATTAAATATGATGAAGTAATATAATTAACGAACTTCTTAATCTTAGCAAAAATGAAATAATTAAATCAATTATAAGCTAATATCTTTAGAATATAAGTATTACCTAACCAAACCCATTAATCAACTATTAAAGTTAAAACCAAATATTTTTGAGACTAGTTTCTAATATTCATAAAATATGCTAATTATATGCATAATTACGTTAAATACATATATTATCTAAAACATATGAAAAAACGATAAGATTAATTTTAAATAACTCGAAAAACATTTAAGCTTTATAAACTCTAATTATTTCAAATCGTTTAGAATTAAGAAACTTGTTAATTAATTATTATCGGGAGGGTCAAAATTGGGTGTAAACAGGCATGTTAAGGCTTGTAGTCTCTTTGTAGGTTTACTTAGTATGTGTGAGGTTATGGGACTTCACATGTATATTGCACAAGTAGACTTAGGAAGGGATTATGAGTAGGGTTCTATGTGTTTCTTATGAGGTGAAGTCCAAATATATTCATGTGAATATTGCCTTGCTATGATTATGTTGGAATTCTTGACTTGTATATGGTCTTTTAATGAGTCCATCTATGTGGTCCCTAAAGTATGTTGTGTCAAATGTGACTTAGGTATCTTATAATATGAAATACTTCTATGAATGCCTGTGTTGGGTTAAAGAAGGTTGTATGCATGATTCGCTAGTGGCCTTAAAGTGATGGTTGAGTGTGGATAGTGTTATGAGACATTGTCAATACATTGCACCAAGAATAAATAGAAGGTTACTTGGGAAGATAAGGAGTTAAAGTAAAAGGAAGGAGTTCACTAAAAAACGAAATACGTTCACTGTAATTGTAAAGGTGCTTACTGTAAAGTGGTGACTTATATGCCTTAAATGCAATGTGTGGTTTTATATGATGTGTGACCATTGAATATGCCTATATGGAGTATGTGAATATAATAAATGCTATTGTATTAAGGTTTTATGAGATTTTCACAAAAAGGCATGATGCATGGTTTCAAATAAAATATCCCTTTTAAATGCATGTTTTGCATGGTTGCCATACTTAGTACATTCTTGTACTAACACCATTCTTCTCTAACTTTTTACACAAAGTATAGGTTATAGATGCTTAAAGGATGTCTAAAAAGTGAAGGGGTTGATATGTGTTTCCCAAGCTCAAGAAAAGGTATCCTTATGCTCCAAGGATTTCCTATGTCAAGTTTATATTCAATATATTGTAATAGCTTAAATGTTATGTTATGATGTTAAAGGGCCGTATCCCTAATCTATTCAATGATATTGAGAATCTAAGATGGCAAAAGAGACTTAGAGTCTAAATATGTATTATGACTTATATTCTTATACAATGGAAGTGATGTTTCTAGCATATGATGTGTTATGAAAAGTTTTAAATTTTCCGCTAAATTTACTATGACAATGCGATGAATGATAACTATGTGCTTGTATAAGACCTCCGAGAGGTCAAGTACACCACGTTACTTCTACGGGGTGCTCCCCAGATGTGACTTATAGAAAACCCTAAAGTAGGTCGTGAAAGATCCCGCCTTACCTTTAGTTATGATACACTACCAAAATGAATCTACCAAGGACTCAGTAGAGTTTTGAATCAACCTAGAGCTCACCAAAAGTCGTTGAGTATTGTGTGCTCCTATTGAGGAGGTCTACTAGCTGGAGTAGATGTTCCTACACCATGAAATGCAGCGTCCCCCGCGAGGGACATCAGTACAAAAAAAATGTACTGAATATGTAAGGCAATAACATATATAGAATAAGAGTTCGAATGGAACTAAGTATAAATTTACATGTGCATAAAGCAGAGTAGAAGACCACCTTTGCTATCTCTTTTGGGATCATGTTTGTTATATCTGTGTGTTTACCTTTCTGTTTGTTATAATGTTTATTAGGCATGTGATATGGATGACCACCTGATCAATTGTAGAAGAAGATGAACCATGTTAAGAATTTTAACCCCTGGGCTGTATTCATCATAAATACACAAATTAGGATCAACTTATGTTAGGCTTTTGCCCTTGAGCTGCCACCCTTATATGCAAAATGCTTTACTTAGATTCTTTAATCTTTGTGATTGTCGTTTTGGTGGTCATAATTATTTTTTATATTTGGAAATACAGAATGGTAGTAGAAGACATGAAAATAATACTTTAAGACAGTAACAATGACATAAAAAGTTATGTAACATCAATGCATTACTTTTGAAATTAAATGGCACAACACCTCTAAAATGACTTAGGTTAAACTAGAGCCTAACATAGTTGTCATAAGGTCTAAGGTCCTAAAATGGTTTATAATGTGGTATTGAGGCAGTGTCTAAGTCAAGGGATGACTAAAACGTTTGACGACTAGTCACCTATGTTCCTCATGTTTATGTGCTTACATGTGTGTAATGAGCTTATGATGCTCTTATATGAGTTATAATGGTGTTTAAAGTCAGTGTGTAAAGTTTCATGATGTTTGGAGGTCAAACGTCCAAGAACATCCATGACGTTCGAAAGGTTTGCCTTGAAACAACCTTGTGTGTCCTGGCATGTTTCATCGAGTTTTATGTGTTGGTTCTGGATGAAAATGATATGGGAGGTCTTAAACTCGTATACTATCATATTGAGGTTAGAAACATCCGGGTAAAAGTCCCCAAGGACCAACCAAGGGTTCTTGAGGAAGGACCCTTCTGATAGCCAAAGGCTGTCAAGACCAACACTAATCGCCATAGGCAATCGACGGCCATTAGGCTGGTGACGCCCCGTCGTTGGTGGACGTTGGTCAAGACTTATACTGGGGAGAAAAATATTCAAATTTCAAGTCTTAGAACCAAACGACGGCCAGACAGGACGGTCCATTTGTTGACAAACGGTCCGTCGATGGCCAATCGTTGGTGAGACCAGCAACTTCGCATTTCACTGTTAAGTTGCAAGTGTGAATTTGTAAATTCACCCCACATCCAATAATAGTTTGGGAGTTTAATTAGGTGTATTTTACGTATTTTAAGTGAATATATAAGTCCTAAACACCTAGATGAATTCATTCTTCAAAATCAAAACTCCAAATTCTCTTAGAAATTCTTTAGAACTCCATTGGAGCCAAAACTCAATGAAGAGCTTGGATTGGAGATTTTATTGGTGATTCTTCATCACATTAGTGTATTAACATTAGTGAGGTATGGCTTCTTCATTCTTTAAACTATATTCATCAAGGAGTCAACTTCAAAATTATTTTCTAAAGTTTTCTAAAGATGAACTTCTCCAATTTCATGATCTAGCCATGGGTTATTGCATAAAACATTTTAGATCATTGATTTATGATTGAATTGTTGTTAATTAGGTGATTATAACCGAAAATCTTCATGAACCCATGAAAAACATAATCTCTTCAAATTGGCTATATTTTGGATGTTATGATCTTGCCTTAATGCTTATGAATTCTTGTCTAGTTTTCTATGGGCTATTGAGTGATGTAAGAATTGTGTTGAATTGATGTATAGGCTGTGTCATATTGATAAATATATATTGAATTGACTTTTTATTCATTGAGTATTGTGATTTATGTATTGAATTGATCATCATGACCATTAGTAAGGGCCTATTGGTATTGTATTGGGTGATCTAGTTATGGAACGAAGTAGAGAGAATGGATTAGTGGTACGGTGCCCTGATTCTCATTATTTTATATAATGTAGGTCTTGAAATACGTTGTTATTGGTATGGTTAACTTTTGGTGGAGGTGTTATATATGTGTTATAATTGTGAATGATATGGCCTTGTCGACGTTACTTCATATATTATGATGATCATGGCCTTGTCGGCAACTACTTGATATACTATGATGATTTGTGTGGTGGATTTATGTGAAGTATAATCATATTTATCTGCATGTGAGTAACCTAAAAGTATATGTTCTTCTATTAATTTTATTAGGTGATCATGTTAGACTATGGCTATGTCTTTATGTTTGTAGTCTTAGAGTTGATGCATGATTCTTCCTAGATGACTATGTGAGTCTATGATGGTTATATTTATGATGTTATATGAGTGTATAGGGTGACCTAAATATGATGAAGGTTGTGCCTATATGCTTCTTGTATATGATATGTTATATGTGGTAAAGTGAAGTATGTATGTGTCTTGTATGGTAGACTTGTGTCCCTTGCTTTATTCCTATGGAATGTATATATGAGATGTCTTGAATTAGGATGCTAAAGCCTCTTAGTCTTGTATAAATGAATGATACATAACCTTGAACATACTGAGGAGGTCAAATCATGTGTAAACTTTGAGAAAGAAGGTTATGATGTCCTTGAAGTCGAAAAGTCGTAATGGTATCCTTCTTGTAATGAATGGTGGACTTAAATTTTTTTGGCTGGAACGGCATGAAATCATCCTTAGGAAATTCATTAAGTTATCCTCTTCGCCATTGAAGGGAATCCCTAGGGGACCTCTTTGGTAGGGTGAATGTTATTGGGGTTATGAACTAGATATGGAACCCCTTAATTTGATCCTTATTGTGAATTAATCTATGATAACAAAGGCTAGCACCGAATGAGTATGTTAAGGGAAGTAACTCTAGTTAATAATGAGGCTAGAGTGCAAAGAAACCCTTCATATTCTTTAACCATGTGCCTATATGAGATGTGTCAATGTTCTACCATTGGCAAGTAGAACACCCTCCATTGGAGTAGGTTACCACTCTGGATTCCGTGTTTTTCTATCATGGTCTATGTCGGTTATTGAATATTCTCATCGTATGGGATACCTACTAGTATTGGAGAAGTTCTATGAAGTTTAGCTGGTGGTATGGGACACTATCTAGACATTGCACAATAGGCTTTGAATATGTTAGTGAGAGTCCCTAGGTATTTTCCAAGACCATTACTTGAATGTCCTTATGTGATGAATGACTCTTAAAGGAACTAATGAATGTAATGAATTAAGTTAGAAAGCATGTCAAATGAATAAGTACTTACCTAGAGTTGTTAAGTGTTGTCTAGTTAAGGTTTTAAGGGGGCATAGGAATTATCACTTCATATCTTGCCTAGATAAGTCTTAAGAATGACTCTAGTTAGGAAAGTTGGTTGATTAAGTACACATGACCCAAACTTAGGTAGTCTCAAGGATTACTTAGGTAATCTTAAAGAGGTCAAGTATTGACATTCTCTTCTAGATTTACTTGAGGAAGTATTTTGATAACCTTTGGAAAGGAGAATTTCATGTTATGTCTATGTTATTATATGAAGTGAGAATGATCTTATCCTAGGGAATCTAAAGGATATCTTTAGTGTGTGCAAAGGGATTGTATGGGTGGTTGCTTCACTCACCCAAGTGAACCTTAGAATCACCTTTGGTAAGAGGATCACATGTTCATGTGTTGGGTGTATTGTAAGTGTGTGTATCTCATTATAGGTGGTCTTAAGGATCATTTAGGTATGCCTAGAGAGGGTGTATGGACGGTCTCTCTTTGCCTTACTTAAGTGAGTCTTAGCATAGCTTTTAGTGAGAGGATTGCATTCTAGAAAGTGTTCAATGAGAAGTTAAAGAACTCACTATAACACGGTAGCAGTTCACTGTAAGAGTGAATTAGCTAACTGTAATGTTTCTCCAAAAATGTTATAAATTGCTTAAGCGTTATACTATGTGTTTCTAAGGTGTTAAATGTTGTTCTCATGCTTATACTTTCATGTTGTAATAAAAAAGAGCATATTTTCATTAAATGTCCGTTATCATGATTTTTATGCATTAAGCCATACTTGGTACGTATTTTTCTACTTGTTCCATCTTTTATCTATCTCTAAAGTGATTCATAGGTGAAGGTGCTTATTGGGAGAGAATGCTTGGATTATTAGATCATTCAATCAAGTTGAAGTATGTCCTCACTTGACTCGATGGCATAGATGTCTTTAGAGTTTCTTTTATTGAAGTATTGTAATAGACATATATTATTATTTTTAGATTTTATGGGCCGTGTCCCAAGTATTCGTGAGTCTAAGATTTGATGATATGAGACTTAGCATTTTCTTTTATTTTATATGAAAGATATGTTGAAAGACTATTCGAATGTTTTATGAAAAGTTTTAATTCTGCACTACTTTTTATATATGTATATGCGATGAATGATGCGAAAGGTTTTGTACAAGACTCTGAGAGGTCAAGTACGCTGGTTGCACTCCGAGAGTGCCATATTTTCTAGGGTATGCTCTCGGGATGTGACAAGCTTGGTATCAGAGCATAGGTTATGAAAGTAGTCTTAGGAATCAAAAAGTCTCATGAAGTCACGTCTAGTAGAGTCTCGACCAACTGTGTGAGTCGCGACACATCTATGGGTTGGAGGCTATAGGAAGATAGAGTTTCCCTTCTTTTCTACTCCTATATTGTGTCGTAGAGTAAAATGTTAAGTTCTCTTTTCTTATGGTTTTCCTTGTGTTTATAGCAAGATGAATACGAAGAGGACACCGGCTAGGAGAGTTGAGAAGAATGATGTGAGTGAGGAGATTCCTCCTCAAGTTGAACAAGTTGAGCAAGTTCTTCTATGTGCTGAAGGGGATCAACGTGCTAGAGATGATCAAGTCCCTATTGTGGAAGGAGTTAATGATGTTCCGGTGGTTCCCCCAGAAATGACTAGTGGGGAGATCAAGGAGGCTTTACTTCTTTTAGCCCGAGCTTTGACTACCCATATGAATAGGGGTATTCAGCCTAGAGAGAATGTTGTGGAGAGAACTATGACATCTAGATTGAGAGATTTTGTGAGGATGAATCCTCCTATATTTCTTGGCTCTAAGGTAGGAGAAGATCCCCAAGAGTTCCTACATGGTGTGTATAAGGTGTTGAGTGCCATGGGGGTGACTTCTAGGGAGAAGGCGGAGTTAGATTTGTACCAATTGATGGAGATTGATCAAGTGTGGTATACTCAATGGAAGGATAATAGGCCGGTTTAGTCGGGTCCTATTGAGTGGTAGAATTTAAGGAGGATTATTTAGGAAAGTACTTTCCTTGTGAGAAGTGGGAGGTGAAGGTAGAAGATTTTATCAATAGGAAGTAATGCAATATGAGTGTTGAGGAGTACTCTTTGAAGTTCTCTATGTTGTATAGATATGCCCCATCCTTAGTGTATAGCCCTAGGGATGAGATGAGTAGGTTTGTGACTGGGGTCGCCGACCTAGTGACAGAAGAACGTCGTACGGCAATGCTCCATGATGATATGACTTTCGCTAGATTCATGGTGTATGCTCATTCCATTGAGGAGTATAAACTTGGTAGGTTTGCGAGAAACTTTAAGAGAAGTGGGCAAGGAGACCAAAGTCAACCTAGGTCCAAGAAGAAGTTCTCAAGTCAAGATGAACGTAAGAGTGCTAAGGTGAAACTTGACAAAGGTAGTGTTCTCAAGTGGGAAAGCTTCATGTGCTACTTGTGGAAAGAGGCACTATGGGGAATTCCTATTGGGTAGAGGGATTTATTTTGGATGTGGTAAAGATGGACACAAGGTGATGGATTGTCCTACTAGACATGGTAAGAGAGTTGCGCCTAATGTTCAGAAAGATGATGCTCCAAAAAAGAAGCGTTTCTATGCACTCCAGACTAGAGAAGCAAATCCGGAAGAGGGTGATGATGATGATGGTAAGTTCTTGTATTTATATCTTTAGTGATATGAGTTTCTTCTAAGTGGGGGAGTATGGTTAGTAGAGGAGCTAGATGATCATAGTAGCATGTTGCATTGATTGCATTGTGTTTAGGAGTCTTGTTTGAATTGAATTTCATTGATTCCTTGCATTGTGCATTTTATGAAATTATGATGATGTTGTAAAATGATTTTATATGGTTGTATATTGCATATTAGCATGTTCCTATCGTCAATGACCTAAAAGTTGCATTTTTGAAAATTTTAAGTACGTTCACTGCCAGGGAAAAATCTTCTCACCGTAAGATTTTTGAAAAAGTGACTAATTAATTCTTTGGTTGAAAATTGTTGTAATATGGGTAAAAGTGATGTATATGAGTATAAAAATGAATGTAAAAGGAGTTCATGCTATTTGGAATGAAGAATGTAAGTTTTATGGCATAATGAGTTGTAGAATGAGTTTCTATCTTCTTGTTGTGTTGTGAGTCTCTTGATTTTGTAAAATTGATGTTTCTCCTAGATTGTGCATGGTGTGATGTGTTATGTGGTATGGTTGAGAGATGTTAGATGAATCTCTATTCTTGGAAGTGTTCGGAGAGTGGCAAGTGTCATTCGAGGAAGAATGTAACACCTCTAAAATGACTTAGGTTAAAATAGAGTCTAACATAGTTGTCATGAGGTTATAAGGTCCTAAAATGGTTTATAATTTTGTATTGAGGCAGTATCTAAGATTTTATGTTAATTGGAAGTCAAACGTCAAGGGACGACTAAGACGATCGACGACTAGTCACCTATGTGCCTCATGTGTGTTTATGTGCTTACATGTGTGTGTAATGAGATTATGAAGATCTTATATGAGTTATAATGGTTTTTAAAGTCAGTGTGTGAAGTTTCATGAAGTTTGGAGGTCAAATGTCCAAGAAAGTCCATGACGTTCAAAAGGTTTGCCTTGAAACAACCTTGTGTGTCTTGGCATGTTTCGTCGAATTTTATGTGTTTGTTTTTGATGAAATTTATATTGGAGGTCCAAAACTCATAAACAATCATATTTGGGTTGGTAACGTCCGGGTGAAAGACCCCAAGGACCAACTAAGTGTCCTTGAGGAAGGACACTTCAAAGAGCCAAAAACTGTCAAGACCAGCCCCAATCGACTGAGCCAATCGACGGCCAGTAGGCAGGTCGACGTTGGTCAAGACTTAGCATAGGTATATCAAGCTTCTAATTGACAGTCTCAGAACCAAACAACGGCAAGACAAGATGGTCCGTTTGTGGTTAAACGGTCCGTCGATGACCAATCGTTGGTGAGACCTGCAACTTCGTAGTTCACTGTTAAGTTGCAAGGGTGAATTGGTAAATTCACCCATAGTCCAAATAAGAGTTTGGGAGGTTACTTAGGGGTATTTTAGGTATGTTAAGTGGATATATAAGTCCTAAACACCTAGATGAATTCATTCTTCCAAATAAAAACCTCAAATTCTCTTAGAAATTCTCTAGAACTCCATTGGAGCCAAAACTCAAGGAAGAGCTTGGATTGGAGATTTTATTGGTGAATCTTCATCAAATTAGTGGATTACAATCAGTGAGGTATCGCTTATTCATCCGTCAAACTCTATTCATCAAGGAGTCAACTTCAAAGTGATTTTCTAAAGTCTTCTAAAGTTTAACTTGTCCAATTTCATGATCTTGCCTTGGGTTATTGCATAATAAAATTTAGATCATTGATTTATGATTGAATTGATGTTAATTAGGTGATTCTAACCAAAAATATTCATGAAACCATGCAAAACATAATCTCTTCAAATTGGCTATATTTTGGATGTTATGATCTTGCCTTAATGCTTATGAATTCTAATGTAGTTTTCTATGGGCTTTTGAGTGATGTAAGAATTGTATTGAATTCATGTATATGCTGTCTTATATTGATAAATATACATTGAATTGACTTAGATTCATTGAGTATTGTGATTTATGTATTAAATTGATGATCATGGCCATGTGTAAGGGCCTATTGTTAATGTATTGGGTGATCTAGCTATGGATCAAAGTGGAGAGAATGGATTGGTGGTACGCTGCCCTAATTATATTTATATTATATAATGTAGGTCTTGTATTATGTTGTGATTTGTATGGTCCAATTATGGTGGCAGTGTTATGTGTTATAATTGTCAATGATGTGGGCTTGTCGGCGTTGCTTTATGTATTATGATGATCATGGCCTTGTAGGCAACTACTTGATATAATATGATGATTTGTGTAGTTGATTTACGTGAAGTATCATCAGATCTATCTACATGTGAGTAATTTGAAAGTATGTGTTCTTCTATTAATGTTATTAGGTGATCATGTTAGACTATGACTATGTCTTTATGTGTGTAGTCTTAGAGTTGATGCATGATTCTTCCTACATGACTATGTGAGTCTATGATGGTTATATTGATGATGTTATATTAGTGTATAGGGTGACCTAAAGATGAAGACGGTTGTGCCTATGTGCTTCTTCAATATGATATGCTATATGTAGTAAAGTGAAGTATATATGTGTCTTTTTTGGTAGACTTGTGTCCCTTGCTTGATACCTATGGAATGTATATATGAGATGTCTTGACAAGGATGCTAAAACCTCTTAGTCTTGTATGAAGGAATGATATGTGACCTTGAACATACTGAGAAGGTCAAGTCATTTGGAATCTTTGAGAAAGAAGGTTATGATGTCCTTGAAGTCGAAAGTCGTAATGGTATCCTTCTTGTAATGAATGGTGGACTTAAGGTTGGTTTTCTTGAACTGCATGAAATCATCCTTAGGAAAAGTCGTTAAGCTATCCTATTCTCCATTGAAAGGCAGCCCTAGGGGACCTCATTTGTAGGGTGAATGTGATTGGGTTATGAACTAGATATGGAACCCCTTCATGTGATCCTTAATGTGAATTACTCTATAAGAACAAATGCTAGCACCGAGTGAGTATTGTAGGGGAAGTAGCTATAGTTAAGAATGATGCTAGAGTGAAAACAAACCCTTCATATTCCTTAACCATGTTCTTACATAGGATGTTTACAAGTTCTACCATTGGCAAGTAGAACACCCTCCATTGGAGTAGCTTATCACTCCCGATTCCATGTTTTGCTATCATGGTCTATGTCGGTTATTGCTTATTCTCAAAATATGGGATACCTACTAGTATTAGAGAAGTTCTATGAAGTTTAGGTGGTGGTATGGGACACTATCTAGACATTTCACAATAGGCATTGAAAATGTTAGTGAGAGTCCCTAGGTCTTCTCCAAGACCATTATTTGAATTTCTTTATGTGATGAATGTTTCTTAAAGGAACTAATGAATATAATGACTTAAGTTAGAAAGCATGTCAACTGAATAAGTACTTACCTAGAGTAGTTAAGGGTTATCTAGTTAAGGTGTGAAGGGGGCATCGGAATGATCACTTCATATCTTGCCTAGATAAGTCTTAGTAGTCTCAAGGATTACTTAGGTAATCGTGAAGAGGTCAAGTATGGACATTCTCTTCTTGATTTACTTCACTAAGTCTTTTGATAACCTTTGGAAAGGAGAATGTCATATTATGTGTAGGTTATTGTATAAAGTGAGAATGATCTTATCCTAGGTGATCTAAAGGATCTCTTAAGTGTGTGTGAAGAGATTGTATGGGCGGTAGCTTCACAACTCACCCAAGTGAACCTTAGAATCACCTTTGGTAATAGGATCTCATGTTCATGTGTTGGGTGTATTGTAAATGGGTATATCTCATTATAGGTGGTCTTAAGGATCATTTAGGTGTGCCTAGAGAGGGTGTATGGGCGGCCTATCTTTGCCTTACTTAAGTGAGTCTTAGGATATCTTTTAGTGAGAGGATTGCATTCTAGAAAGTGTTCAATGAGAAGTTTAAGAACTTCACTGTAACATGGATGCAGTTCACTGTAAAAGTGGATTAGCTTAATATAATGTTTCTACGAAAATGTGATAAATTGCTTAAGTGTTATATTATGTGTTTCTAAGGTGATAACTGTTTTTCTCATGCTTATACTATGATGTTGTAATAAAAAAGAACATATTTCCATTAATTGTCTCTTATCATGATTTTTATGCATTAAGCCATACTTAGTACGTGTGTTTATACTAATTCCATATTTTATCTATCTCTAAAGTGATTCATAGGTGAAGGTGCTTATTGGGAGAGAAGGCTTGTATTATAGGATCATTCAAGCTAGTTGAAGTATGTCCTCACTTGACTCGAGGCCATAGATCTCTTTAGAGTATCTTTTATTGAAGTATTGTAATAGACATATAGTATTATATTTAGATTTTATAGGTTGTGTCCCAAGTATTCGTGAGTCTGTGATTTGATTATATGAGACTTAGCATTTCATTTATTTTATATGAAAGATATGTTGAAAGACTATTCGAATGTTTTGTGAAAAGTCTTAATTCCGCACTACTTTTCATATATGTATATGCGATGAATGATGTGAAAGGGTTTGTAGAAGACTCTAAGAGGTCAACTACGCCGGTTGCACTCCGAGAGGGCCATATTTTCTAGGGTATGCTCTCCAGATGTGACAAGCTTGGTATCAGAGCATAGGTTATGAAAGTAGTCTTAGGAATCAAAAAGTCTCATGAAGTCACATCTTGTAGAGTCTCGACCATCTGTGTGAGTCGTGACACATCTATGGGCTTGAGGCTATAGGACGATAGAGTTTCCCTTCTTTTCGACTCCTACGTCGTACCGTAGAGTAAATTGTTAATATTACTCTTTTCTTATGGGTTTCCTTGTGTTTCTAGGAAGATGAATGCGAGGAGGACACCGACTATGAGAGTTGAGGAGAATGATGTGAGTGAGGAGATTCCTCCTCAAGTTGAACAAGTTGAGAAATTTATTCAATGTGCTCAATGGTCTCAAGGTGCTAGAGATGATCAAGTACCTATTGTGGAAGGAGTTAATGATGTTCCGGTGGTTCCCCCGGAAATTACTAATGGCGAGATCAAAGAGGCTTTACTTCTTTTAGCCTAGTTTAACTTCCGATGTGAATACGGGTATTGACACTAGAGTGAATGTTTTGGAGAGAACTATGACATCTAGATTGAGAGATTTTGTGAGTATGAATCCTCATATTTTTCTTGGCTCTAAGGTAGGAGAAGATCCCCAAGAATTCCTACATGGTGTGTATAAGGTGTTGAGTGCCATGGGGGTGACTTCTAGGGAAAAGGCGGAGTTAGCTTCATACCAATTAAGGGAGGTTTCTCAAGTGTGGTATACTCAATGGAAGGATAATAGGCTGGTTGAGTCGGCTCCTATTGAGTAGGAAGAATTTAAGGAGGCTTTTTTAGGAAAGTACTTTCCCCGTGAGAAGAGGGAGGTGAAGATTGAAGAGTTTATCAATATTAAGCAAGGCAATATGAGTGTTGAGGAGTACTCTTTGAAGTTCTCTATGTTGTCTAGATATAACCCATCCTTAGTGTCTAGCCATAGGGATGAGATGAGTAGGTTTGTGACCGGGGTCGCCGACCTAGTGAAGTAAGAATGATGTACAGCCATGCTCCATGATGATATGACTTTGGCTAGACTCATGGTGTATTGTCAATCCATAGAGGAGTCTAAACTTGGTAGTATTGCTAGAAACTTGAAGAGAAGTGGGCAAGGTGACCAAATTCAACCTAGGTCCAAGAAAAAGTTCTCAAGTCAAGATGAACCTAGGAGTGCTAAGGTGAAACTCGAGAAAGGTAGTGGTTCTCATAAGGGAAAGCCTACATGTGCTACTTGTGGAATGAGGCACTATGGGAAATTCCTATTGGGTACCGGGAGTTTTTTTTGATGTGGTAAATATGTACATAAAGTGAGGGATTGTCCTACTAGAGATGGTAAGCATGTTGCTCCTAATGTTCCAAAAGATGATGCTCCAAAGAAGAGGTGTTTTTAGGCACTCCGGACTAGAGGAGCAAATCCGGATTAGGGTGATGATGATGATGGTAATTTCTTCTATTTCCTCTTTAATGATATGAGTTCACTCTAAGTGGCAGAGTATGGTTAGTAGAGGAGCAATATGATCATAGTAGCATGGTGTATTGTTGTATTGATTGCATTGTGTTTAGGAGTATTTTTGGAATTAAATTTCATTGATTCCTTTTATTGTGCATTTTATGAAATTATGATGATGTTGTAAAATGAATTTATATGGTTGTATGTTTCATATTAGAAAGTTTCTATCATCAATTTCCTAAAATTTGCATTTTTGAAATTTTTAAGTATGTTCACTGGCACGGAAAAGTTTGCACACCGTAAGATTTTTGAAAAAGTGACTAATTAATTATTTGGTTGAAAATTATTGTAACATGGGTATAACTGATGTATATTAGTATAAAAATGAATTTAAAAAGAGTTCATGCTATTTGGAACGAAGAATGTGAATTTTATGGCAGAATGAGTTGTATAATGAGCTTCTATGTTCTGTTGTATTGTGACTCTCTTTATTATGTGAAATTGATGTTTCTCCTAGATTTTGAATGTTGTTATTTTTTATGTGGTATGGTTAAGAGCTTTTGTATGAATATCTATTCTTGGAAGTGTTCGGAGAGTGGCAACTGTCATTCGAGTACGAATATTGTCCAAGTGGGGGATAATGTAACACCTCTAAAGTCACTTAGGTGAAACTAGAGACTAAAATAGTTGTCATGAGGTTATAAGGTCCTAAAATGGTTTACAATGTTGTATTGAGTCAGTGTCTAAGAGTTTATGAAAGTCAAACGTGAAGGGACGACTAAGATGTTCGACGACTAGTCACCTATGTGCCTCATGTGTGTTTATGTGCTTACATATGTGTGTCATGAGATTGTGATGCTCTTATATGAGTTATAATGGTGCTTAAATTCATTGTGTGAAGTTTCATGAAATTGGAGGTCAAACGTCCAAGAACGTCCATGACGTTCGAAAGGTTTGCCTTGAAACGACCTTGTTTGTCTTTGCATGTTTCGTTGAGTTTTATGTGTTCGTTTTGGATGAATTTTATAATGGAGGTACTAACTCAGATAGAATCATATTCGGGTTGGAAACGTCCGGGTGAAAGTCCCCAAGGAACAATTGAGGGTCCTTGAGGAAGGACCCTTCAAAGAGCCAAGGGCTATAAAGACCAGCCCCAATCGACTGAGGCAATGGACGTCCAGTAGGCTGGTCGACGCCCCGTCGTTGGTGGATGTTGGTCAAGGATTATCCAATGTAGATCGATCTCCCAATGGACAGTCTCAGAACCAAACGACGGCCACACAGGACGGTACTTTTGTGGACAAACGGTCCGTCGATGGCCAAGCGTTTGTGAGACCAGCAACTTCGCATTTCATTGTTAAGTTGCAAGGGTGAATTTGTAAATTCACCACAAGTCCAAATAAGATTTTGGGGTGTTACTAAGGTGTATTTTAGGTATCTTAAGTTGATAAATAAGTTCTAAAAACCTATATGAATTCATTCTTCCAAATCAAAACCCCAAATTCTCTTAGAAATTCTCTAGAACTCTGTTGGAGCCAAAACTCAAGGAAGAGCTTGGATTAGAGATTTGATTGGTGATTCTTCATCAAATTAATGGATTAACATCAGTGAGGTATGTCTTCTTCATCCTTGAAACTCTATTCATCAAGGAGTCAACTTCGAAGTGATTTTCTAAATTCTTCTAAAGATGAACTTGTCCAATTTCATAATCTAGCCATGGGTTATTGCATAAAACGTTTTCGATCATTGATTTATGATTGAATTGATGTTAATTAGGTTATTCTAACCTAAAATCTTCATGAACCCATGCAAAACATAATCTCTTCAAATTGGCTATATTTTGGATGTTATGATATTGCCTTAATATTTATGAATTCTAGTGTAGTTTTCTATGGTATTTTGAGTGATGTCAGAATTGTATTGAATTGATGTATAGGTTATCTTAGATTGATAAATATATATTGAATTGACTTAGATTCATTGAGTATTGTGATTTATGTATTCAATTGGTGATCATTGCCATGGGTAAGGGCCTATTGGTATTTTATTGGGTGATCTAGCTATGGATCGAAGTGGAGAGAATGGATTGGTGGTAGGATGCCCTAATTCTTTTAATTTTATGTAATGTAGCTCTTGAATTATGTTGTAATTGGTATGGTCCACTTATGGTGGCGGTGTTATGTGTTATAATTGTGAATGATGTGGCCTTGTCGGCGTTACTTTATGTATTATGATGATCATGCCCTTGTCGTCAACTACTTGATATAATATGATGATTTGTGTAGTTGATTTTATGTGAAGTATGATCATATCTATCTACATGTGAGTAATGGGAAAGTATGTATTCTTCTATTGATATTATTAGGTGATCATGTTAGACTATGACAGTGTCTTTATGTGTGTAGTCTTAGAGTTATGCATGATTCTTCCTACATGACTATGTGATTCTATGATGGTTATATTGATGATGTTATAGTAGTGTATAGGGTCATCTAAATATGATGAAGGTCATGCCTATGTGCTTTTTGAATATGATATAATATATGTGGTAAAGTGAAGTATGTATGTGTCTTGTTTGGTAGACTTGTGTCCCTTGCTTGATACCTATGGAATGTATATATGAGATGTCTTCACTTAGGATGCACAAGCCTCTTAGTATTTTATGAATGAATGATACGTGACCTTGAACATACTGAGAAGGTCAAATTATGTGGAAACATTGAGAAAGTAGGTTATAATGTCCTCGAAGTCGAAAGACGTAATGATATCCTTCTTGTAATGAATGGTGTACTTAAGTTTGGTTGACTGGAACAACATGAAATCATCCTTAGGAAAGTCATTAAGCTATCCTCTTAGCCATTGAAAGGCAGCCATAGGGGACCTCTTTGGTAGGGTAAATGTGATTGGGTTATGAACTAGATATAGAACCCCTTCATGTGATCCTTAATGTGAATTAGTCTATGAGAACAAAGGCTAGCACGAAGTGAATATGGTAAGCGAAGTATCTCTAGTTAAGAATGAGGCTAGAGTGCAAAGAAATCCTTCATATTCCTTAACCATGTGCCTACATGGGATGTGTCCAAGTTCTACCATTGGCTAGTAGAAGACCCTCCATCAGAGTAGGTTCCCACTCCGGATTCCATGTTTTGCTATCATGGTCTATGTCAGTTATTGTCTATTCTCATCATATGGGATACCTACTAGTATTGGAGAAGTTCTATGAAGTTTAGGTGGTGGTATGTGACGCTATCTAGACATTGCACAATAGGCTTTGAAGATGTTAGTGAGAGTCCCTAGGTCTTCTCCAAAACTATTACTTGAATGTCCAGATGTGCTGAATGTCTCTTAAAGGATCTAATGAATGTAATGACTTAAGTTAGAAAGCATGTCAAATGAATAAGTACTTACCTAGAGTAGTTAAGGGTTGTCTACTTAAGGTGTGAAGGGGGCATAGGAATGATCACTTCATATCTTACCTAGATAAGCTTAAGAATAACTCTAGTTAGGAATGTTGGTTGATTAAGTAGACATGATCCAATCTTAGGTAGTCTCAAGAATTACCTAGGTAAACTTGAAGAGGTCAAGTATGGACATTCTCTTCTTGATTTACTTGAGTAAGTCTTATGATAATCTTTGGAAAGGAGAATGTCATATTATATGTATGTTATTGTATGAAGTGAGAATGATCTTATCCTAGGTAATCTAAAGGATCTTTTAAGTGTGTGTGAAGGGATTGTCTGGGTGGTCGCTTCACAACTCACTCAAGTGAACCTTAGAATCACCTTTGGTAAGAAGATTTCATGTTCATGTGTTGGGTTTATTGTAAGTGTGTATATCTCATTATAGGTGGTCATAAGGATCATTTAGGTGTGCCTAGAGAGGGTGTATGGGCGGTCTCTCTTTGCCTTACTTAAGTGAGTCTTAGAATAGGTTTAGTGAGAGGATTGCATGCTAGAAAATGTTCAATGAGAATTTTAAGAACTTCACTATAACATGGAAGCAATTCACTGTAACAGTGAAGTAACTTACTGTAATGTTTCTCCAAAAATGTGATAAATTGCTTAAGCATTATATTATGTGTTTCTGAGGTGTTAAATGTTGTTCTCATGCTTATACTATGATGTTTTTATCAAAAAGATTATATTTCCATTAAATGTTCGTTATCATGATTATTATGCATTAAGCCATACTTAGTATGTGTGTTTGTACTAATTCCAAATTTTATCTATCTCTAAAGTGATTCATAGGTGAAGGTGCTTATTGGAGCGAAGACTTGAATTATAGGATCATTCAAGAAGGTTGAAGTATGTCCTCACTTGACTCGAGGGCATAGATTTCTTTAGAGTTTCTTTTATTTAAGTATTGTAAAAGACATATAGTATTATATTTAGATTGTATGGGTTGTGTCCCAAGTATACGTGAGTCTAAGATTTGATGATATGAGATTTAGAATTTCCTTTGATTTTATATGAAAGATATGTTGTAAGACTATTCTAATGTTTTGTGAAATATTTTAACTCCGCACTACTTTTCATATATGTATATGCGATGAATGATGCGAAAGGGTTTATACGAGACTCCAAGAGGTCAAGTATTGCACTCCGAGAGTTCCATATTTTCTAGGGTATGCTCTCGGGATGTGACAACAATTGACTTCAATTAATTAAGAGGAGGATTCACCAAACATTATTTTGCAAATACCATTCCTATACCAGCACATGGGAGGATAATTACACAAGTATATAGAAGTGAACGTATAATGAAGTAATTTTATGCACTAAGGAGAGGGAGAAATATATTTATCTATTTGGATATCATACGATGCCACTATGTTTCCTTACTAGGAATAGAACATAGGAAAAGGACTTATTAGTATTTATCGCAAGTATCAGATTTCATGCCAAAGAATACTGAATTGAATATCCGCACATACCTATTTTGTGACCAATACAACTATCAAGATTCAGCCTTCCTTTTTGGGTGGTAATCTACAACATAAGTCATGATTACATAATGTTAGCAGCTAATCACATTAAGTCCCTCAAAAACAGTAGCTAAACATTTGATGAAAAGTAGGCCTATACTACCCTCACCCAAACAGTGAATCACCACACCCCTCCTCTATACATTAATAAAACTTCATACATCCTTTGTCAAGATACCCAAGCTGCCCCCAACAAAAATATCCATAAGGCAGCCACAATCAATCTCAAAATATTTAAGCATAATAAGAGAATATTGACTCAATGATTTATCACAATCAATGGGTTCTTGAAAAATATATACAATAGTCTCCACCCTAAACCTGTATTTGAAGTGAGGCAAAAATGGGCAGTAGTCTTACCTTTGTTTCTGAAAATTTGTCCTCTAAACATGTACTTCAAGAACATAAACACTCCTTCAAACTTTTACATGAAAAAGGGACAATAATCAAGAACCCTAAGGTGTTTTAGGGCTGCTTGTTGAAGTCAAGATAGGCCAAGAGACAAAATTCTGAAATCCAAAAAGTTTGCAAGTTTAAAATGTAGTAAAAGATCAAATCTTTATCCCTTTAATGGGGAGGTGTAAAGGCCGACTTTCTTTGCCAATTTTATTCCATATATTGGCAAGTAGGTTACCCACCTACATGGCCTTTTAACTTGGGCCTTTGAGGAATTCAATACTTGTTGGGCCTTTGAGGAATTCAATACTTGTTGGGCCTTACCGCCAATTAATCCTCTATTATTGTCAATTTGGGCCATAATTAATGCAAGTAGGTGATCCACCTACTTGGATTATTCACTTGGGCATTTCGTTTCAACTTATAACTTTTGGGAATTAACTGTCCATTTTCTCCTTATTCTTATTCTCAACTTGGGGAAGACGAATGCAAGTAGTTTGTGGTCAATTACATTGTCAAAAAAAGAGTCTTAGTAGGTGATGCACCTATTTGGTTCTTTGGAATGGTCAATAAGTCCAACTAGGTGATGCACCTACTAGTCACCTACTAGCATAATTAAGTCAGGCAAGCAACTCAATTATTTTATTCCACTTTCCAAATATTAATCCTTTTTTCTTCAACGTAGCACTTAAATTTTTGCTGTAAGTTCAACTACCACCTTACTATCTCTAGTTTAAATACTTCCGTCGAAGTTAACTTGCAGTACACATGCTGAAATGTGCAAGACGTTACATCACCTTCCGACATAGTTTAAACCAACACTAATCATGTAAGAAACATGGTCCCTCACCTATACTATAAGGCTATATCAAGTATCACATGAATAGAACTAAAGTATACATAATACAGGCTATTACAAGTGGATCCACTTAGATGAACATGTTCTATACCCTGGAAAGGTAGAGGACAATTTTAGAAGAGTCGGTAAAACTTTGTATCATCATGTAGCTCATAGTGATTATTGTCGGTTAGAGAATCTCTCCAAAAAGAGTAAAGAATTTATTATTGTATTTTTCTATACATTTGACTTATTATCTGTTGTTTGAAATTTTCTCTCTCTCTCTCTCTCTCTCTCTCTATATATATATATATATATATATATATATATATATATATATATATATATATATATATATATATATATGCATTCCTTATTGTTGCTTTCAAATTAAGTTGAGGCGAGGTGAGTATGTTTTCTATATGTATCAATTCATCTATGTATCTCTATGTTCAATTTACCACTTACAAGCTCGTATATAAAATGTACTTACGCCATTTGACATGCATCGTTCATGATGTAGATACAGGTATTCGGGATCATTAATCGAAACTTCGTTGATCCCATCCAATTAGCTTTGGTGAGACTTCTTGCTTTTTACAAGGATTCACATTCTGGTTTAATTTTTTTAGGATGTTATGGTTGTTTTCCAAACTTCCATCATGGTATTTAGAGGCTTCAGATATATGTAGTTGAGGAGTCTTTTCCCATTTTCCTTTTTACATTTTAAAGACTTTGAGTCAAACACTTCTGTTCATTTGAGTATTTCAGATTATATTTGAGTTAAAATATTTTAATTGATGATACTTTAGGAGTTGAATATGCATTTTATATTCCTATTACACTTGGGTAAGTCTTCCGCTAAGTAGTGAGCTAGGCTATGTGTTCACTTGGGTACCAACAACGGTTCTTGAGTATTGACCACATCTAGCGTGTAGACTCAGTGCATCAAAAATATTGTATCAGAGCCCAGAGTTCAAGATTCCTAAGGTGTTTATGACTCCGTGTATCTCGAGTCCTTATTATCGATGTTAAGTGCGCCATATCTATAATTTACATTCTACAATATTTAGGAAACATTTAACTTCCTTTTGACATATTTTATCACGATATAGTTTAACTCTATAAAATTCTCTTTATAATTCTTCCTTTTGCTTATATTTAAGATCATGCCTCCATGAAGATTTGTTCAAGGTAGTCTTAGAAGGAGAATTTTTTATCCTCAAGATCAAGGGGAACATAATGCTCCTAAAGTGAAACTCCTTCAAGGAGAGGTCAGAAATGCTATGTTCTAGGATAGTATCTGGATGTTGAGTCAACTTGTTGACAATCAAGGTGGCTATCAAAGAGAGGTTCGGTCGGATATTGCTAATACATATACGATCCATGAGTGCTTGAGAATGAATCCCCTAGAATTCACAAAGTAAAATGTCATTGAGGATGCAGAGAATTTTTCGGAGAAGATGCATAAGGTGTTTGAGGTTATGTGTGTTGTAGATGTTGAGCGTGTGGAGTTAGTTACATAAAAACTCAAGGATGTTGCTAGAATTCTGTACGGTCAATGGGAAAAGTATAGGGCAGAAGGACAACAACTTTTGAGTTGGGTAGGGTTTCAAGGTGCCTTCTTGGGGAATTTCTTTCCCCACAAATTTAGGCACTACACCATTTTAGGCCTAAAGCCACACTAAATCAAGACAACGCTTGTAAAGTGATGGCTAAGCCTTTTAAGACTACACTTTAAAAGTGTAGCCTTATTTTTCAGCTTTTGATAATGGTAATATTGGTAACACTTGTAAAACGTGCTATTTAATGGTATATGCTACACTTTATAAGTGTTTTCACATCATGATATAATTAATGACCACACCTATTTATATATAATACTACACTTTTAAAGTGTGGTTTTTTATAATTATAAAAACAACCCTTACCAAGTGTGCATCAAACAGAGTAAGTAAATTTATGAATCTGTAACAGGAATCCACTACTGTTCATGAATGCAATCTCAAGTTCACTCAACTTTTCCGTTAATCTCTAGAGATGGTGGGAGATATAGCGAGTAGATGACCTTGTTTTGTCTAGGTTATCTCGCTTGTCATTAAAGAAGGGTGAGGCACCTATGTTGATAGGAGATATGGACATATCAAGGATTATGATCTATGTTCAGCAGGTTGAAAAAGTTCAGTTCAAAGATCGGGAGGAGTTTTGAAAAACAACGGTTAAGACAACAAGTAGTGAGTACGGACAGTAGAAGTATAGAAATGTGAACTCGTCATATTTTAAGAAAAGGCCAACTTGACCTAGTTCATCAGCAGTGTAACACCCCTAAAACGAACTAGGTGAAACTGGAGCCTAACATGTGAGTCATGAGTTTATAAGGTGTTAAAATGACTAATTATTCTATTAGAAGGCATTGTGTTGATTTTGAAAGAGAGTGGAAGTGAAATGTCAAAGACGTTCGAAAGTTAGCCTTGAGATGTGCTTGTGTGTTTTGGTGTGCCTTTCCATGTTTTAAGAGTTAGTTTGAGTGATATGAGAGGTTTCTAACATCTAGACGAGCGTGTTTAGGGTTGAAACATCCGGGCACGACTCCACAAGGACCACCCTAAGGGTCCTTAAGGATGATCCAACTTTGGACTTGAAACTGTCCAAGACAGTCCGTAACTATTACTGCTCAATCGACTCCCCGTCGTCTAAGGAACGGTCCATCAATGGGGGACGTTGCTCCACACTTAGGCATGTGATATTAATCCTCCAAAGAGGAGTCTCTGACGAAAACTAAAACTTGTAAGTACGGCTCGTCGTCTGGTCTACGGTCCGTACATTGCTCCGTCGTTTGACACCTGCAGTTTTCTGCAGGTGTCTCAGCCAAGTGAGGGGCATTTAGGGAAATTCACATAGAATCCAAATAATATATTAAGTGATTACATAAGGTGTTTTTGGGTATTATATGTCACTTATAAGTCTAGAACCTAAAGTTGTGTTCATTATTCAAAGTCAAAACCGAAGACTCCAAATAGAATCCTCTAGAACTCCACTGATGCTAGGTGCAAGGTTCAACCTAGGGGAATGATTTATCCATTGGATCTTCTTCATTTTCGTGGCTTATATTCAATTAAGGTGTGGTGTTTCATCCTTGAATCTTTTTTTTTTCAAGTAGTCCATTCCAATGGTTTTCAAAGATGATAAATTACATGAATTCTTCTATTTTGATTCCTAGCCATGAGTTCTTGCATGAAATGATTTGAACCAATGATTTATGATATAATTGAAGTTAATTCAATGTTTTTAGATAAAAAACTCTATGAACCCATGCAATTTATGACATCCTATTTTAGCTCTATTGTGGGTGATTTCATCAAGGCTTAATTGTATTGGACTACGGTGTATATTGTATTGGGTTATTGAATTATGTATAGATCATGGTAGAATTGTATATAGGCTGACTTAATTTGATGTTTTTTTATATTGGATCTTGTTAGATCATTGTATAGGTTGATTATTGGTTTGGATTGGTGTATATGAATATTGGTAAGAGCCTTTGTGAATTGAATTGATTGAGAAGGCTAAGGATTGGTGGTGTTGACGATTGAATGGTTGTAAGATGACCTAATTCTCTCTATATTGTGTAGTATAGGTATTAAATTATGTTGATTGGTATGATCCACTTATGGTGTCAGTGCTTATGTGTTATAATTGTGATGAACATGGCCTTGTCGACATTATTAATGTTATTCTGGGAATTGTGATGTTATGATGTTATAACTTATATAGTTGATCAAGGTGAAGCATTATTACGTGTATATGTGTAAATTGAAAGCATGAGTTCTTCTATTTGGTTATATCTGATCATGATATATTAGGGTGATGTCTCTAGTTGTGTTGCTAGTGTATCTTTCTAGGTTGACTTGGTTGTTCCTACATGATAGTTGAATATCGTTGTAAGTTGATATGGTGATCATTCGTGTGTCTTGATTGGTAGACTATGTCCTTCTACTTGATACATTCTAAGTATATGAATATGAACATCTCGATTTAGTAGGCTTAAGTACCTTCGTCTTGTGTGTATGGATGTATGTCGAATTAAAGTATAGGATCGGTACACCTAAGATGGTTCCCTTTTAAGTATGACTAATATAGGACCTTGAACATGTAAAGAGGGCCAATAACATGGAACCTTCAATGTAGAAAGAAGGTTATGATATTTTTGAAGTTGAAAGATGTAATGTTATCCTTCTTGTGTGAATGATGGACTTAGGGATAGGCTAGTCGGAATGACATGAAACCATCTCTAAGAAAGTTATTGACCTATCCTTGTATACCATTGAGTGGAAGCCCTTGAGGACCTATATTTGGTATTATGATTGAACTTACTCCATGAGAACTAAGGCTAGACCCTGAGTGAATATGCTTGTGGTAGTGGCTCTACTCGAAGATGAGACTAGAGTACAAAGAAACCCTTGATATTCCTTAACCATGTGCCTAAATGGGATGTGTCCTAGTTCTTCCCTTTCCCACTATAACACCCTCCATCGGAGTAAGGTACACTCCGAATTCCATGCCTAGATAATATTGTCTATGTCGGTTAATGCCTATTCTCATCATGTGGGATGCATTTTAGTGTTGGAGAAGTTCAACAACGTTTAGATACTTGAATGGGACGCTATCTAGACATGACACGAGTAGGCTTTGAAGATGCTATGATATAGGTTCCCTAGGTCTTTTCCAAGACTATTATGTGAAGTCCTCTAAATGCTTAATTGTGTCTTAATTAACATAGTGAATGATTATGACTTAAGTTAATGCAAGTTGAATAAAAGATCCCTGTCTAGGGTAGCTTTGAGGGTTTCTTAAGTAGACATGAAGAGGGTGTAGAGGCGGTCTCTTCATGTCTTACTCAAGTGAATCTTAGAGTAACCTTCAGTGGTGAGTTAAATGTTAAAAAGGGAAAAATATTATTTTAGGTAGTCTTAAGTATTATTTAGGTATGCTTGAAGAGGGTGTATGAGTGGTCTCTTCTTGTCTTACTTAAGTAAGTCGTAGGATAACCTTTGGTAGGAGGGTTATATTCTTATATGGTTTGACGTGTTGTTAATGCGATATTGTGGACTACTTTTAATAAATCTTATATGTGAAGTTTGTCTTGAAAGTTATTCTTATACTTATATTATGAAGTTTTCCTCCAAAGAACATAAAAGAGCTTTTTTTTGTAGAAATGTCCATTTAGCAAGGTTTTATTGCATATCACCATACTTAGTGCATTCACGTACTAATTACCATATGTTGTTTTATCTCTATAGGCAGGTGGTAATTGAGAGGAGTCTCTTGGAAGTTTGGGAATAGCCTTCTCCTAAGAAAGTCTTTGTGTGTCCCGAAATGATTTGAGGACATGGATATGTTTACCTTTCCATTTCAAAAGACGTTGTAATAGACTTAATTATTTAAATTCAATCGATGTATGGGATGTGACCCAAGATTACTCATCTATCTAAGATGTCTAGAAAGAGACTTAGCATTTCCTATGTTTTCTATGAAATAGATTTGAACTTATTGTGAAAAGTTTTATTTCCGTACAGCTTTTCATATATATATATATATATATATATATATATGTGGTTAATGATGTATAAGGGCTTGTATGAGACCTCTGAGAGATTGAATATGGCGTGTTACGACTTGTGGGTTCTCCGAGGTCGTGACAATCAGTTAGTGAACCTACACCGAAAAGAGACGGTAATTTCAGGAACCAAAACTCCTCGAATTAGTGTGTTCTAGATCTACTCTATCTCAATGTAGTATGGCACAAAGAGCTAATTCGACTCTTACAGGTGCTAAGTGTAGTACAAACCACCTAGGAGCGTGTCGTGATGGCTCCAACGACTGCTTAGTGTGGTGATTTCTTCATCTTTGTAAATCACAAAGATACCACGACTATCTTTGTAAAGGTAGATATGGTTGAATTTGATGTTATTCTAGGTATGGACAGTCTTCATGCTTAGTATGCCTTAGTTGATTGTAGAACATGAATACTCATGTTTAAGTTTCTGAATGAGCCAGTATAGTGTGGAGGAGTAGTTTAGTAGTGCATATGGGTCCTTTCATTTCGTACATTACGACCAGAAATTTATTCTCTAATTGGTGCATCAATCAGTTAGTCTGAGTTATTGTTTTATTATTAAGACACTGCCTATTCAGTTTGTTCTAATTATGAGTGAACTTCCATAGGTCTTTACCGATGATCTCCTAGAGTCCCTCCTTAGAGAGAAATATATTTTGGCATAGCCATTCTTCCTAATACTCGACCTATCTCCATTCCGCTATATACAACTGCTCTAGATGAGTTAAAAGAATTAAGAGAGAGTTGAAAGATCTTCTTGATAAAGGTTTAATTTGTCCTAGTTTGTCACCTTGGGGTGATCTGGTCTTATTTATGAGAAAAAAAGATCGTTCTCTTAAGAAGTGTATTAATTACAAGTTGAACAAGGTCACCATAAACAATGAGTATCCCTTTATGAGAATTGATGATTGTTTTATGAATTTCATGGTGCAACTTATTTCTCTATGATAAACCATAGATATGTCTATCATAAGTTTAGAGAGAGAGAAACTAACATCCCAAAGATAACATCTCAGACCGATCATGGCCACTATGAGTTTCTCGTTGTGTCTTTTGGCTTGATTAAAACCCATATCTTGACATGTTTTATATCATGTTTATTGATGACATATTGATTTATTCGAAGAATGAGGAGGATTCTGCTAGTCATTTCATAATGGTTACCCAAACACTAAGAGATAGAGAGTTGTATGCTAAATATTTTGAGTGTGTGTTTTGGCTTGAGATTGTGGCATTATTAGTCCAAATTTTATATGGAGAAGGTATTTGAGTTGGGAAAAAAAGATTAATGAAATGTATAACTTGCCCAGACCCAGATCTCCAACTGATATAAACAGTTTCTGAGGTTTGAATTGTTATTATATAAGGTTTGTCTAGGGGTTTTCAACTATTTCGCCTCCGTTGACATATTTGACTCAAAAGATAGTAAAGTTTCATAGGTCTTAAGCTAGTGAGGATACCTTTTAGGAATTTGAAACTCTATTAAGTACTTCCATGGTGTCGACACTACCAAAGGGTACACAAGGATTTTTTTGTGTATTTTGATGCATCTAAAGTTAGACTTGGTTGTGTATTGATGCAGAATGGTAATATAATAGCCTATGAGAGTCACCATCGCTATGGTGTTCATGTAGATGTGTTTACCGATCACTAGAGTCTTAAGTATATCTTTAGTCAGATAAAACTTAATCTCAGACAAAGGAGGTGGTTACAGGTGCTCAAGGATTAGAACGTGAGTATCCTCTATAACTACGATAAGGATAATGTGGCAGATAATGCTTTGAGTAGATTATCTATGAGAAGTACTTCACATGTTTAGGAGGAAAAGAAAGAATTTTCCAAAGCTGTGAACAATCTTGCATGTTTGGGAGTCTGTTTCTTGGATTCCAGTGAAGGTGGAGTTGTGGTGATGAATGGAGCTAAATCATTACTTTAATTGAAGGCAAACAATCATAAGCTAAAAGATTCATGACTTTTGAACAATATGTTGAGGTATAAAGATATGTGTTCCTAAGGCGAATGAACTCCAAGAGACAATCATGGAGGAAGCTGATAATTCCATATATACTTGAGGGAAGTATATTGGTACAGTAGTATGAAGAGGTGTATAACATAATTCGTTGCTAAATTTCCAACAAGTCCAGGTAGAGAACCAAGGCCCAGTGTTATACCACAATGTATAGATCTTCTGGAATGGAATTGAGAGATGATTAATATTGATTTCATTACTGGCTTGTCGCAGTCTCATATACTATCTGATTCGATTTGGGTTATTGTATATCAAGTTACTAAATTATCCCACTTATGGCAGGTTAAAACTACTTATCCAGTAGAAGATTATATTAGATTATATATTCAAGTGATAGTGAGACTTTTGGAGTTCTTGAGTCTATCATTTCATATAGAGGTTCACAATCTCCGCACTATTCTATAAGTTTTCAGGGCTTGTGCGATCGATTTCAAAGATAGTTAGGATGATCACTTACCTCTCATAGAGTTCTCTTACAACAATATTTACCACTCTAGCATCCAGATGTCTCGTTATGAGGCTCTTTATGTGGAAGATCTACATCTCCTATTTGATGGTTGAGGTTGGTGAAGCTGAGTTGATAGGACCATACATGGTTTATAAAGATATGTAGGAGGTGAAGATTATTCAGAAAATGTTAAAGACAATGCAGACTCATAAGAAATCATACACTGATGTTAGGAGAAGAGACTTGGAATTTTAGGTGGATGATTGGGTTTAGTTAAGGTTTAACCCGTGAAGGGAGTTATGATATTTAGAAAGAAGGGAAAAGTCAAACCATGGTATATTTTTCATTACAGGATATCCAAGAGAATTGGCAATGTAGCTTTACAGTTGAAGCTACTATCGAAGTTAGCGGCAGTCCATCCTGTATTCCACATTTCTATGTTGACAAAGTTTATGGGAGATCCTTTACTTCTCATACGAACTTATGAATATTTATATTTAGGAAAACCTATCTTATGAGGAGATACCTGTTGAGATTCTTTATCGTCAATGATGACTCTATGATTTGGACTTATTTAGAGCTTTCTTTATACTGATTTCGTGTCTTTAGATGCTTGTTTTGTGCCAATACCTGATTTAAAACCCTTGATTCCCAGGTATTTGTAATGAGGAACAAAGAAAGGACACTAATTAAAAAAAAGGAACAAATCAAGTAGAAAGAATGAAGAAACAAAGGACTAGTAATCGCCAAGTCCACTTGACCACCGAATAGTCATTTAATCACTTAAAGTTCCAGTTTCCAAGAGTTGAGGTAAGAGATCAAGTTTACAATGGAAAAGAGAAGTCGGTTAATCACCGAGTAGTTCCTTGATGTAGTGCTGGATCGCATAAAGTTATAGAACTTGAGGATGCTAAATGCCAAGGCAGAAAGGCGATTAAAATTACCAAAGGGCGGCTCACTTAGTAGTTTAGCGAGCCCGACTTATTTCATCAGGTGCCTCTTCGCAACGCTTTTTCAGTGAATATAGGTACATTTTTGAATACTTAGTTTGGTCTCTATCATGCATATAATTTTTATTATATCAAATTTTCTTAGATTAAGAAAAGTTTTTTGTAGTTTTCCTAAGCTTTGAGAATTGAAGTTTTTTACTTTATAGAAATTGTAAGTGGGTATTTGAGATTCTTTTAATTGGACCAATGCAAAGACGAAATCAATCTTAACCAGTTGATGGAAACTCAATTTTGTAACGATTTTTATATCTTATAATTTATAACTAAAACCCTAATTAGTGTGGTGTGATTATGTGTTTATGGGCTGATTTAGTATATGGGTATTGCTAATTGTTAGTTTAAATGCTATTAAGAAGTGAATTCAATCTTTAATTATCGTTTAATTTAACAATTGTAGCTTCAAATGCAGTTCTACCCTTGTGTATTTTGTTTGCACGAGAGAGAGGTTTTGAAACTAAATTTACTTATTAATGGTCAATAGGGATTAGGTTTATATGTGTTCAGCTCGAGAAAGTGAATCCTAAACCCAATCCCATACTCTCAGCTTGAGAGAGTTCATGGACTAAGGTGTGGGTTGTTCTTATTTTTGTTGCTTGTTGATGTTCGATAGAAATCAACTAGATTTTGGGAAATTGTTTGAGGGAAAGTTTAACTCTTCTATAGCCTAGCTTACTCACTAATATCCAACTATTTAATAATAATTGAATTACCCATTTTGTTATATTAGCCTATAGTACAATCACATCCCAAAAACCCATCTCATTATTGTTACTTTGTATTGATTTTTGTTGTTTGTAGTTGATAATCTAAACAAAACCCCCCATTTGACATTTTTGTCACCCCCTAATTTGAATTATGTTTTTATTCGATAAATTTTATTCCTATGACTGATTTGATCATATTCATACATCTCAATTGATTCTCAAACACGTACCACTCCATTTGGATTTTACCTAACTCATGTAGTTGGGTTTTATACTAACTAGTGATCGTTGACACTTAAATTGGATGATGTGTCCTTCAAAAGTTAAACCAAAATGGTACCACTGCTATGGATTATTGATTGATTTTCATTTCGTGAAGTTAAATTTTGTTCTTTTTAGTCATACTTGAATCTACTTTCTTTAGGTTTGGTTTGTGTGTTTCTGTTTAAAACAATGGAAATGAGTGTCAACGGAAGCAATGGTAGCCAAGTGGTCCACTAATATGACATCGGAAATCTCAATGATTTCAATCAGACAAATGCTAATGACCCTAATCTTGTAGGTGTAGTTGGTTCCATTCGGTTGCCTCCGGCTGAAGGGAACGCGATATTCCACATTACAAGAACCATGTTGCAGCTCTTGCAATTTAAAGGGTTGTTTGGTGTGTTGGGTCATGAGAATCTCCATGAGCATATTAGAAACTTTGTTGATTTTTGCGGGCCTTTCTTATTCAAGAACATATCCCAAGAGTTGGTCCGGTTCAAGTTGTTCCTATTTTATTTAATGGGATAAGCATGTAAGTAGTTGGCTGAATTGTCAAGATAATCATCATTTCGTGGGAAGAGCTTGCCACTGCATTTCAAGTGCGATATTTTCCACCATCTAAGATGATGACACTTAGGGACAACATCCAGAGTTTCAAGCGTTTGGAGGGTGAGACAATCCATGAGACTTGGCTAAGATTCAAAAAATTTGTTCTGCAACGCCCAACTCATGTTTTGCCCGAAAACATTCTGCTACAATACTTTTATCGAAGCCGTAATTTGGTTAACAAAAGAGTAGCTGTCCAACTTTCTCCGGGAGATTTGGTTTATTTACATTAAATTATAGAAACCCAGCTCTTGGATTGTACAAACATTACTGGTCATGGTACACCCATGAGGATCAAGTCTCCCCTCTAACTTTTAAAGTGATAAATGAGAAACTTGAGGAAGATCAAGAAATGGACCAAAACATGGAAAAGATCATGACTACACTTGACATTTTGTCCAAAAATGTCATCAGAGGTGGTACTAGGAGTGTAAATGTTATGTGTGTCGGGTGTGTTGGGTGTGTAAACCCAGAATAGGCTAAGTTTTAAGCAATCTATAGCGAGGAAATGAACTTCCTAGACAACCAAGGAGGCAGTTATCCTGCAAACTAATCGAGGTAGGGTGGTAGCCAAGGTTGGAATAGGAATGATGGCTACAGAGATTATGATATAGACAAGAGGAATCGTAAACCCCACTTGAATGGAACGAGATGGGGAGAAGGACATGTACATTCCTTGCACAAGCGTCAGCATCCCAAAGATTCATGAGGGTGTCCGTTTTGAGGATATACTCTCTCCTATTCTAATAAGGTTGTAGTGTTTGATAAAATTTGAAAAAATTAAGGGAAGAAGTATTGACCCTTAGCCAGATAGTTACCGCCAATTTCATGTCTACGAAAGAGTTGGAGAACCAAATGGGTTAGATTTATTCTCATTCAAACCCGAGACAACTTTTTACCCTTGTGAATGGGAAAAGCCAGGTGCTCTTAATTTACGACGGTAGGGACGACTGCTTCCATTACTGACCATAAATCCCTTCGCCTTCTTGTTTCAAAATGAAAAAGTAAATGACCTTAGTAAGCTTGCTTTGGTTGCTAAGCAAGCCGTGCACTACGCTAGGTCGAAGGGAGATTTCCTAGTGACGCTATGGAAAAACCAAAGAATAATGTATTTGTGAGGACTTGCATCGTGCCATGACGTTAACTAAGGTACTTCATGAGAGGAAACCCAAGTTTTTCTTGCTTTCTTTTTGTGTTTATAAATAATGTGTATTGATTATGCAGGTCAAAAGAGAGGAATATGTTCAAAAAGTGTAGTTTGGAAAGCAAAATGTCCCATCTGTGACTCACCTAAGAGGTCGGCGAGGCTGACATGGACCGCAGTTGGACTAAAGAAATAAGAAGACGGAATCTGTAAAACTTAGCAGGCCCATGGACTAGTCAATGGATCGCCTAACAGGTTGGTGATCCCGACATAGTCCGCCATTTGTACCCCGACATTAACTCAACGTACAGTAAAATTATGGGACGTAATTACCCACTCACCTTGTGGTGGAGTTGTTCATCGATGAAAAGTAATGTCCCTGAAAGGTTGAGAAGAAGAAGGTTTTTGAAAGGCTAAATGTTTAAATTTCAAACTCTTTGACATTCCCTCACTTTTTAGCTTCCTCTATCACACAAGCAATCTATATTTCAAATATTCCCTTATTTTTATTGAGTTTTGGTCGTCGATATTCTATTGGGAGTTTGAAGTATCTTCCGCCAAGCATATGAAATCGTATATTCGGCATTAAAGGTTGGTATTTTTAACCCGAAAACTCGTAATTAGCGGTTAAACTCATTTGCAATTTTATTGTTATCAAGGATGTGTGTTGGGACTCTATGAATTCTTATTCATATATTTTCCTACCTTTTTTAATTTTGATATCGTGTCCTAATTTCCTAAGCTTTTAAATTCCCAAGTTGCATGCTTGAAATTGATCATAAATTTTTGGGTTGTGCTTAATTGTTGAATGGGTCTAGTTGGGTAAAGTTTTAGTAACCCAAATAGTGCTAAATGATGTGCTTTTCCCAATGATGGAGTTTTTGACATCATTCTTTAGGCTAAAGTCATCAAATGAGAAATTTTTGCCAAACCAGAGGAAGTTTGAGTACCCAGTGGCATGGTGTAAGAAAACCAAAATGAGTTAGGTGTATAGAGCCTCACATGTGCCTTTAATCTTGTTAACATGTTAATTAAGTGTTTTAAAGCATGTATGATTGATTTGAAGTCATTTGAAAGTCAAACGTCCAAGAATGTCCAAGACGTTTGAAAGTTAGCCCTCGAGACGTGCATGTGTGACTTGAGTGTGCCTAGCATGTTTGCATGTGTTACGAGTGTTATTTGATGCTCAAACTGGTATGGAAGGTCCTTCACATATTATTGTGTGTATTTATGTTGGAAACGTCCGGGTAGGACTCCCCAAGGCCCCCACAAAAGGACCTCAAGTAGGACCCCAAACACTGTCTAGGTACTGCCTTGGAAGTTTCAAACGACGGCCATGAATGACGCCTCATAGGTGGAACTACGCCCTGTCGATGGGGAGATGTCATTAAACACTTATCCTGGTAAAGGCTCAAGCCAGTTGACAAGCCTCAGACCCAAACGATGCCAAACAGTACGGTCCATCATTGGGACTACGAGGCGTCGATGGGGACTTTGATGCAGCCTGCAACATCACTGCGAGGCGGACTGTTTCATTGAGGGGTGAATGGGAAATTCACCCCACGCCCTAACCTGACCCTACGCGGTTTATTTAGATATTTTTGGGTATACTAAGTTAGTTAAAAACATCAAAACCCCAAATCCAATTCATATTGTCAAATTAGACTTCCCTCCCTAAACCAAACTCTCTCTAGAAACCTCCAATGAAGATGAAGCTCAAGAACAACTTGTAGATTAGATTGTGATGGTTTGTTCATCAAGTTTTTATGGCTTTATTCTATAATGTGGTATGGTGATCCTTTGTCCTTATTCAACCTTTCTTCTAACGAGTTCCTTCCAATGTTTTCAATGAAAATTCATGATCAAACCTCCAATCTTCCAATCTAGCCATGGGTTCTTTCTCAAAAAAAATTCAAAAGCTTTCTCATGATGAATTTATGATAATTTACTGATTTTAAAGTGAATTTAAATCCAATTGTATGATGAACCCATGTTCCATCTAAAATGTCGATTTAGCCTATTTGTGGGCATTGTGATCTTGATTCTATGTTACGTGAATTATGATTCTAGCATGTTGAATTGTATATTTCTACTATTTTGTATTCAAATTAATGGTGAATTATTGTTGAGTTATCAATGATTATCAAGGTTTGGAAGTTTGGTAAGGTTGACCTATACTCCTATATCTTCTATTGTTTGGTGAAGTAGTGTACATGATATGGCCTTAATTCTATGATAATTGAATCATGATCTGGTATATGATTAATGTACTTTAAATACTACCTATGATGTAATGTAATGGTGAATTATGTGAAATTTATCCATGTGGATCAAGGTTTTAAGGTTAACCTATGTTCTTCTATTTTCTATTGATTGTTAATGTGGAGCACTTTTCATGATCTATATTCTTGGGCAATTGAAGTATGATTTAGTTTATGCTATGTTATATTTAGATACTTCCCTATAATTGTATTATTGATGGATTATGAGTATTAATCATTGATGATCAAAGCAAGGGATATTTGGTATGGTTGCTCTATTCCTCTACTTTTCTTATAGAATTGCTAGATTATTGGCCTTGTATGACGTTGTGTGGTATGGTCCACTTATGGTGGCGGTGTTTACTTTATTGTTATTATATATGTGATGTGATCATGGCGTTGAAGGCAATTGTGTTATGAAGGTGTGGTGGTGATGATCACCAAATGTGAAGCATGCCTAGTCTTCTATTCTAGTTGTGATATAGGTTGTGTTGTTAATGTATAAGGTTGTGAATGACTATATTAGGGATATTTTTAGGTGCTGCCATTGATGAAGTATTGATGATCAATGAACCCCTACTTATGTTCCCCTATGTGAATGTGTTATTAGCTAATGTTATGACTCTTAAGTGTAATGTGAAGTTAGCTTTTGTCCTATGCTAAATTGTGATGTGTGGTCTATGCTTGAATGTGCATTGTGGTCCTAAGGGGTTGTCTGCCTCAATATGTTGTTGATAGTCATTATGTGATTGTGTAGACCAATGTACACACACTTACACCTTATGAATGGTTACAAGTAGTATAGGCTCATGTTGTCTAATTAAATGGTTTTCTTATATGCAATAATGTCTACTACTATGCATGTAATGTTATGTCCATGAAATATATTATGTATTTCCTAACTAAAATGACTTGATAGGTGTACTAGTATGGGATAGGGTATGGGACCTTGTCTATGCATTGGACATGTGTGCCTTGATAGGTTAGTTCCTAGGGTACTTATCTAGGTACTTGATTATGAATGCATGAGTAAGCTATGACTATGTCTTATATGGTATGATGAATTATGAATGTGCATGATGTCTAAATGTGTTTATATGAAAGAATTGCTCATATAGTTACACCTATACTCTTATGCATAAATGTAATACAAGTATGAATATGTGTGGTCTAAGGGTGTTTATGTGAAAGGATTTTCACATATATGTATACACACACACATAAAAACAAATGTATGTTGCTTGTATGATGATCTAGTCAATAGAGGGGCTGTTGAAAGGTGTTCTCAAGGGTACCCTAAACTATATGGTGCGTTACATATGATATGTCCATGTGAAAGGATTTCTCACATGATTTAGGTTGATGAACTCTCATCTATGACCTATGAACTAAGTATATGAGGAGTCAATCTCCTAAAGACTAATTTTATAAAGTAATGATAATAATGGCTTTTCAATAAAGGGAACTTAGCTTAGCACCGAGTGAACTTAGATGAGGGGTGCCCCTTCCGAATGTGGGAAGGCTTGTTCACCATTATCCTCACGAGGTGGATAACTACAATGCCTCCATATGCATAAAGAGGGTTTCCACAAGTGGATAACTACAATGCCTCAATAGGCATAAAGAGGGTTTCCATATATACCTCCAAGTTCCATAAACTATGCTTGCCCCATATGATCTAGCAAGTGATATCACATAATATGCTAGCATGCGTTAATGTTCTACCTTGTCTAGGTAGAGCACCTTCCCTTGGTGTAAGGCTCTACAACACAAAATTCCACGTTTAGCGCCCATGGTCTTATTGTCGGTTAAGGCTATAGTTTCCCTAAAGTAAAATGGACAATGGAAGTAAAGTAAGGACCCTAACTAGAATAACCTAAGGGAAGTTGCTTAGTGTAGGTGGGGGTATGTGACTTCACCTATGCATTGCACAAGTAGCTCTTGAAGGGAGTTTTAGGAAGGTGTTCTAATGTATATGACTATGTTTTTATGCATGACGTTGTAGTGTTCTCTACTTGTTGTGATGATATGCATGGTATGAGTCCTAATGGGTCTATGTGATGTGGTAACTTCTTATTTGCATAATGTTGGTCTTGTTGACTATATGATGAAGGTCCGACTTGGTATGCATGTAGTGACTATAGTACCATGGTTGGTGTGTGATGTACATGTTAAGGCTTATAGTCTCATGATAGGTTTACTAAGTGTGTGTGAGGTTATGTGGCTTTACATGTACATTGCACTAGTGGACTTAGATTGTGATTATGAGTAAGGTCTTATAAGAGTATATGATAAGTGAAGTTAGCATATGTGCAAATTGACTATGGTTTACTGTAATCGCTTTGGTAATCTTGACTTGAATGTGTCTTATGATGTGTTGTACTTCTATGAATGCATGTATTGAGTTAGGAAGGTTTTATATATCAATACCTTGTGACCTTAAGGTGATGCATTGCACCAACAGAAAAGAAGATCACTGTAAAAGAAAGGAGTTCACTGTAAATGAATATGCTTACTATAAATTGGTTACTAAAATGCCTTAAATGCAATGTATGATTTTAAGTGATGTTGTGACCATTGAATATGCCTATATAAAGTATGTGAATTGTATGATTCTTCTTGTATCAAATTTTTATGAAGTTTTTACAAAAAGGCATGATGCATGGTTTCAAGTAAAAATGTCCCTTTTAAATGCATGTTTTTGCATGGTTTCCATACTTAGTGCATTCTTGTACTAATACCATTCTTCTTCAACTTTTTACACAAAGTGTATGTTATGGATGCTTAAAGGATGTCTCTAAGGTGAAGGTCTTGATATGTGTTTCTCAAGCTCAAAGAAAGGAATCCTTAAGATTCAAGGATGTCCTATGTCAAGCTTATGTTAAAGTTATGTAATAGTTTACTTATGTATTAGGTTATAACGGCCGTGTCCCTAATGTACTCTAATGATGTTGAGTCTAAGATGGCAGTGAGACTTATAGTATAACTATGTACTTATGATATTTTATATATAATGGAAGTGATATTTCTAGCATATGATGTGCTATGAAAGTTTTAAATTTTCCGGTAAATTAACCTATGATAATACGATGAATAATAACTATAGACTTGTATAAGACCTCCGAGAGGAATACACCATGTTACTTCTAGTGGGTTGATGTACCATCGTTTCATGGTGCTTTCAAAGCATTTAACTTAAGACTTGTGTGTGTCTAGAGCCCTTTTGTAGTAGTTTTAACATGTTTTTATGATTGTTTTGCAGGAAAGATGTCCAAATCAAAAACACAGAAGGCAGCTGGAAAAGAGTGCAGAGAGACGACCTACGAAGGCCATCGACGGACCGTCATTTAATCGATGGTCCGTAGGTGGTGACTGTGGATTTGTTGTTTTGGCTGAAAGAGAAACTCGGGGAAATCTGACTATGTGTGAACCTACGAAAGGGAACGACAGTCCGTTGATTGATCCTGGTAGACCGTTGTTTTGATCAGAGATTGTTCCAGTACCCAAAGTTGGAAAAATTCTAAGGATAGAGCGACAGAGGGCATCGACGGACCGTAGGTGCATCGACACACTGTGCTCATTGTCCGTCGATTGATTTAGGGAAGGTTCCATTTGTAGTAGAGAAAAATGTTCAAAGTCTGGACTGACGTAGTCAGTCGACGGACCGTCGTTCCATCAACGGTTCGTCAGTAGGCGTCGTCAATCAATGCCGCATTTTTGGACAAACTTTCCTTATTTCAATTCCTTTTAATTTAGTACAATGGTTTCTATATATAGAGATTAAAACATTGTTTTTAAGGTTAGACATTTTTAGTACAGTTCTAGTTTTGTTTGGAGATTGAATTTCGCAAACTTTGACAATAATTCAATTTCCAAATTTGGTTTGATGATTTATCTTGCAATTTCAAGTTGATTTTCTAGTTTTTTCATATTGTTGAAGTAAGTTCATGATTTCTTCTTTAAAAATTATGAATTGTTATATTGCTTGTATAGGTAACTAAATCCACAACTAGGGTTGTGGAACCATACGTAATTAACAAAGTAGACCTAGCAAATAAGCAATTGTCAGATAGGTTCTTGCATGTATGGATAATTCTTTCATTTAGATGTATTTTTAACGAGTGCACGCATTAGAACTAGCCTTGTTGCTACTTGTGGAGCAAGGAGGTAGTAATAGGAAAATAATTATCAACATATATTTAGTGTGATACTATCGAATTGGCTAGTGTATGTCGGTGTGAGGTAATAACTAAGACATACATTGATTATGATGTATAATATGAGGTAACGGTAAGGGTTAGTAAATTATAAACACGTAGCCGTACCATGGTGCGGGGTGAAATTATCTACATGCTGGACCAAGGATTTATAGATACATAACTTACAACTTTACATGGAAAACACTAGGGAAGAACTGCTATTTCTATGAATACGGCGTTATGAACCTATGTGGAACACATCTACCCTAGTCAATCTCACAACTTGATAAAAACTCAATTTTTACTTTTGCTTTCTTGTTAACTTAGGAGTATTAAAGAAACTTGTTTCGCAAACCCCCATCCCCTTTAATTACTTATTCTCGAAAAAACCTTGGCTAAATAGACATAATTGTGTATTGAAGTTAAGTCTAAACCATTTTCCTCGTGGGATCGACCCCGACCTACTAGTTGGGTTTTCTACTTGATTACGACCGCTTATACTTCTTTAGGGAAGTGTAATTTGAGCGTATCTAATTTGGGCGCCGCTGCCGGGGAATCTGGAGTTTAGGTTAACTTTAGTTGCATTATTGAAATTTAGTGAATGATTTCCTGATTTTACGTTTTCTTTATGTTTTTGTTTCTTTCAGGTCTAGCTTTAGTATATGCCACGTACACGGAGCCGAAGAGAACCACTCATTCCATTTGATCCGAAACTTAACCGTACATTGAGAAGGATGGAAAATAATTAGAACCCAGCCAATCTAGGTGATGGGGAAATTGGTCAACCTCCATTACCGGTTGAGGCACACAATCAAGTTCAAGTTGAATATCAATTGGAGAACGCTTTGAGGATGAAGCCCCCAGCACAACGACCGCAAGATTACTATAGCGGCAACGTTAACATTACTGACTCTTATGGACCTCTTTTCCTACCCCCTTTGCCACCTGGGCACACATTCGTGGTGATGAGTATTTTGATGCAGATGCTCACTGCAAGGGTTTTATTCTCAGGATTGCCATCAGAGGACCCTCATGGTCACATAGCCAAACTGAGGTCTATGTGTAAGAGTTATGTAGGTAGGCCAGACTTGGACATGAATGTCATCGGGTTGCGAGTGTTTCCTCTATCACTGGCAGGACATGCCTCCATATGGTTTACTGAGCTTCCCTACCACTCCATTTATACTTGGGATAGGTTGAGAGATGTGTTCTTTACAAGGTATTACCCAGTGTCCAAGTGATGTACTGTGGTTTTACGGTACTTTCAATGCTTTTTCCTTAAGTTTAGTGTGTGTCTAAGGCCTTTTTTGTAGTAGTTTTAATGTATTTTTCTTTGTGTTTGCAGGAAAAAGTGTCCAGTATGAAAACGCTGAAGATGTTCTGAAAATTGTAGAAAAGATGACCTACAGAGACATTGACGGTCCGTTGACACATCGACGGTCCATAGGTGGCAACTGTCGCCATGAAGATGTTATGATGCCAAGGAAAGATCGGGGAATTCTGACTAAGTGTGGGGCTACGGAAAGGATGGCGGTCCGTCGTCTCATCGACGGACCATCCTGGTGATCCGTTGGTGTTAACAGAATGTAGCCCTAGTACCCGAATTGAAAAGATTCTAAGTGTGGAGCAACGAAGGCCATCGACGGACCGTCATCCTGTCAACGGACCGTCGTCCTATCAACGGAATGTCGTCTTGGTCCGTCGATGGTAACAGAGAGCTGGATAAGAAAGCAGCTGAAAATAGAGTTGAAGTATGGACCGACGGAGGCGTCGACGATCCATTGTTGCCTCGATGGTCCGTCGATCAGGTCGTCTACACGAGATGCGTTTTTGGATAGATTTTCATTATTTAGGTTTCCTTTATGTTTAGGATTCTTTTATTATAAATAGGACCAAAAACCTCGTTTTTGGGGTTAGAATTTTTCGTAATTTTCAGATTTTTATTGTTGGTTGTTGAATTTTGGGTTTTGGAAAATACTTCACTTTTTCGGAATCGATTCTTACAATATTTTGATTAGTTCAAGTGATTTTCTGGATTTTCTTCAAACTTGTTAAAGTAAGTACATGAATTCTTGTCGAATGAATATGAATTGTGTAACTCTTAACATGGGTAACTAAATCCACAACTAGGATTGTGGGAACCATGGTTAATTAACAAAGTAGAACTAGCTAAAATAACAATTCTAGAATAGTTTCTTGCATGTATTGATAATTCTTTTGTTTAGAAGTCTTTTTAATGGTGGCAAACGTTAGAACTCGCCTTGTTGCTACTTGTCGGACCAAGGAGGTAGATAATAAGAAAAGAATTATCAACGTAGATTTAGTATACACTATTTAATAGGCTAGTGTCGATTGGTGCGAAGTAATAACTAAGCCATACATCGATTATGATTCTTAATATGAGGTAAAACGTAAGGTTTAGTAAAGTACACACACGTAGCCGGACCAAGGTGCGGAGTGAAATTCACTAGTTGTCGTACCAAGGAATTAGGGATACATAACTTATCACTTTGCATGCAAGACACTAGGAAAGAGTTGTTATAGTTAGGGTTACTGCGTTATGAGCCTATGGGGAACAGTTACACCATAGTTTCTCTCATCACTTGATAAACATCAAATATTTGACCTTGCTACTTGATTACGTAGATTTAATTAATTACTTTTGTTACACAAACCCCCCTTTTTATTGTTTGTTTTCGGAAAGAACTTGACTAAATAGAAGTAATCATAGATTAAAGTTAAGTCTAAATTATTTTCCTCGTGGGATCGACCCCAACCTAACATTTGGGTTGTTTACTTGATATGACCGCTTATACTTCTTTAGGGAAGTGTAATTTGAGCATATCAAATTTTTTCGCCACTGCCGGGGAAAGTGGCTTTTAGATTAACTTTAAACACATTACCAAATTTTAGTCAATAATTTCCTGATTTTACTTTTTATTTGGTTTTTGTTTCTCGAAGGTCTAACTTTAGAGTATGCCAAGTACACGGAGTCGAGGAGAACCAATACTTTCACTTGATCCAGAACTAAACCGTACACTTCGCAGAATGAACATTTAAATAATACTGCTTTTATCGAGGATGAGATCAATCCTCAACCTCCCCCGCCAGTTGATGCTCACAATCAAGTGCTGGTTGATAACCCTGGTGAAGCTAATCCCAGGAGGCAACCTCCTGCCCCACACCCTCAAGAGTACTATAGGAAAATGTTAACATCACTGACTCTGACGGGCCACTTGTCCTACCTCCTCTACCACATGGTCATACTTTCGTGGTAACAAGTAGCTTAATGCAGATGCTCACAGCTAGAGATCTGTTTTTGGGGCTACCATCTGAGGACCCACATGCTCACATTGTCAAACTGAGGTCGGTGTTTAAGAGTTGTGTAGGGAGGACTGACTTGGACATGGATGTCATTGGGCTAAGAGTGTTCCCTCTCTCACTAACAGGAGAGTCTACTATATGGTTTACTGAGCTTCCCTAAAACTCAATCTATACATGGAACCAATTGAGGGATGTGTTCTTAGCTCGTTACTATCCGGTTTCAAAGAAGGTCAACCACAAAGATAGGGTGAACAACTTTGTGGCACTACCAGGGGAGTCAGTAAGCGGTTCTTGGGATAGGTTCACCTCGTTCTAGAGAAGTGTCCCAAATCACCGTATTGATGATGAGTCGTTGATCGAGTATTTTTATCAGGGGCAAGATGATAATAATAAAGCAGTGTTGGATACGATTGTGGGTGGTTCTTATTGGGAGTGTACTTATGCAGAGATCGCTGAGAAGTTAGAGAAAATCTCCCGAAATAATAAAGCTTGGAGCACTAGGAAGTCGGATACTAGGAGAAACACTTTTGCGATGCATTCTACACACAACCCAGCCATAGATGATATTAGTGAAGAAATGGCTCAAATGAGATCTGAGCTTGGGTTAGTGTTGAAACATGTCACTGGGGTACAGAGAAAGTGAATGCGGTGAATTATTTGACTAAGCCACCACCGCCGATAGATGAGTTTTACTATGAGGAAGATTCTTATGTAGTGAATGAGCAGACAGGAGGGTTTCGACCGAACGCCCAAGGCTCCAATCAGGAGAATTGGCGCCAAGGTCAAGGAATTTAAGGTCGGAACTATGTGAATTACAATCGAGAGGGTCACTATGTTCATGAAGGAAACTACAACCGCGACAACAACTTCAATCGGAGTAACTATGGTAACAAAAACGATCGGAGAGGGCCCTATGTTCCACCTCAAAATTGTGAAGCTGCTCCTAGAGATGGTGGAGGTAGTATGGCGCGAGTTGAAGACATGTTACAAAAGATGAGGAGGAGGTTTGACGCAAGTGATGAGCACGCCAAGGAATTGAGATGTGATTTGGCTAACATTGGGCAAAAAGTGGATGCACATGCAGTCTCAATCAAGCATCTTGAGATGCAAATGGCCCAATTGTCGTCTACTGTGAACCCTCGTCAACTGGGTACTCTTCCTAAAAACGCTGTTCAAAATCCGAAGAATGATGGACATTTTATGGCAGTCACTACTCGAGGTGGTAAGCAAACCATAGATCCACCTATGCCGTCTGGCGTAGAAAATAAGATGAGAAGAGAAGATGAGGTATTAGAAGCTAGTGGTGAGTTGGTAGATGAAGCGGGAAAAGAAGCAGAGAAGCACCAAACGGTGACTCCCATTCAAAGACCACCACCACCATTCCCGCAATGGTTGGTGAAAAAGACCGAGGATGGTAAATACCGGCATTTTATTATTATGTTGAAACAACTTTCCATCAATGTTCCTTTGATAGATGCTCTTGAACAAATGCCCGGTTACGCCAAGTTCATTAAAGATATGGTCACTAAGAAGAGATCGGTTAGTTTTGAGGATGATGATAGGATGCAACACTGTAGTGCTATTGTTACAAGGTCTCTAGTGCAAAAGAAAGAAGATCCGGGAGCTTTCACTATTTCATGTAGAATCGGGATATTACACATCGCTAAAGCATTATGTGATCTTCGAGCAACCATAAATCTCATGCCTCTATCCATCTACAAAAATTTGGGTTTGGGTGATCCAAAGCCCACTGCGGTGCGGCTACTGATGGCAATCGAACAGTGAAGAGGCCTATTGGGATACTCCACGATGTGTTAGTGAAGGTGGAGTCAGTAATATTTTCGGCCGATTTTGTGATTCTTGACTGTGAGGTGGATTTTGAGATGCTGATTATTCTTGGGAGGTCAATTCTTGCTACCGGTAGCGCCCTGGTTGACATGGAGAAAGGGCAGATGAAGTTTCGATTAAATAATGAAGAATTGACTTTCAATATTTGTAGGTCTATGAGGCAGATTGGTGAGATCCAATCGTTATCTGTGATATCCTACAGAGTTTAGAGTTTGTCAGAGGTCCAAATAGAAGAACGTCTTAGTGTTGAGGCACTAACAGCAGTGATTATGAAATTTGAGAGTGATGGTATTGCAGAGTATGGGTCATTGGTTATGGCACTTTATTGAGGTGATGTTCGTTTCAAACCCAACGAATTGGAGTTATACATGATGCATCGCAAGTCTTCACCCGCAAAACCATCTATTGAAGAGGCTCAATAATTAGAGCTTAAGGCTCTACCACGTCATCTGAGGTATGTATTCTTTGGAAAAGATGACACTTTGCCGGTTATTATTGCTTCAGATGTAAATGTGCATCAAGTTGAGTGTTTGGTGGAAGTGTAATTTGAGCGTACCAAATCTCACCCATTATCTCCCATTTCTATCAGTCAGATTCTCCTCTTCCCTAAATCTCCATCAGTTTCCCAAATCCCTTGTCTTCCCCAATCTTCCATCTTCATCTGTCTTCTGCCCGGTCGGTGTTCGAGGTCGCTCTTTGGTGTTTCGTACTTTCAAGAATTCATCCCCTTTATTCCCTACACTACAATATACAGGTATGTCTTTCTGATTTGCTAAATTTAATCTCGTTACTTTACATGCTAAATTGCTGAAATACGATAGTGGGTCTTGAATTTGGGACACCGTTGCATGCTTAAAATCTTCAAACTGAATTCCTAGTCCCTTAAAACAATGAAAGTAAATGGGATGGGGGTGTATTGTCTAATAATTATTGTGTTTTGAGTGTTTTTGTTTCTGACTTAGGGTTTGCTAGTCTGTGAGAATCTATATTTAAAACTACGATAATTCATGCCCTAGGAATGATGAAATGCTTTGTTAAATGCTAGAGGAACTTAATATTTCTTAGACTGCTCTAAAATTGTTCTTTGGGGGTAACAATGGCTGTCAAAATTTTGTCCCTCAAAGACAGAATGAGACCCCATCGACGGATTGTCGATCAATCGATGGACAGTCGTTGGGGTCCATCGATAACATCTCCCCTGATTTGTCTAAGTGTCTACCCACGGGGGTAGATGATGGTCCGTCAACCAACCGACGGACCGTCCTGCATGACCGTCGACTCTATCAGAACCCTTATTTCTGAAGTTCCTCAACACGTTTCTAAGGGTCCAACGATGGACCCCCACTGATGGTCAGTCATTCAGTCGACGGTCCGTCCTATAGGTCCGTCGTACTAAACAAAAACTATGTTTTTTAAGAATCCAAAAAAGTTTCTAAGGGTCCATCGACGGACCCCCACTGACGTAACATCGAATGAACGACGGTCCGTCCTGCAGGTTCGTCGTCTCTATCAGAACGTTTGTTCTGAAACTTTTCAAAATTAATTTTCTATGTGTCCACCGACGGACCGTCGTTCCATCGACGGACCATCGATGGTGTCCGTCAGACAGTCTGCAGTTTTGCACCACTACTTTGTTTTTTGTTCCACCTTTTTTTTTTTTAGTGTGTTGTATACTTACAATCAAACTAATAACTATCTTTTACAGGTACCAATGGCCCCCAAGCAAGACTTAGTTTACTCTCGAGGACGTTCCAAGTCTGTCGCCCCTTCACGCCAGCTGGTGATTGACTCATCCGATGATGAACTCGATCCTGAGTATGTGCCACCAGGCACCCAGACACCTGCACGTACTGCTAGGACCACCAAAGGCACGCCCACGAAGGTGGCATCCGGCGTAGTCACTACCTCCCAGTCTGATGAGGAGCGCACACTGACCGACACACCGTCTGGGTCTGCTGCACTTTCTGAGGGAGAGTCTGGCTCCGAGGAGGCTTTCGGGTCATTGGAAGCTTCATGTTCACATGGTGCCACTACTCCTACCACACCTGCCCACTCTTTCTCGTCTGATAAGGCTGATAGTGCGGATTCCACCCCCGCACCCCAGTATGACGTCCCTTCACCCATTGCTGATCATCTAGACTGTTGGTGTTTAGATGACCAGTACCAGGTCTACTGGGATGTGAAATGCTCAACAACAAGGGAGTCATGACTCGGACTCTGACAATTGAGCAGCGAGTTCTCACCGGGAGTCTTCCCACGATGCCGGCTATTCATGCCCTATTCACTCGGCATCCCCTAGAGTGGACGGCCAGGAGTGTGGGCTATTACAGCAAGGAGGTAGTGCGAGAGTTCTATGCATCTTATGTGGCGACTCTCAGGGCTCATTTGGACAAGTGGGCTACCCCCCCAAACAAGGACCAATTGAACATGTTCGTGTCCATGGAAAGCGGATGGATATATCCTTGCCCGCCATTCGCAGATTTTTATATAGTGCTGACACTGATGCCACCAGGGCCCCGCTCACTCCCGAGTTTGACAATCGGTGGAAGCTAATAAAGGATAGTCATTTCCAGCGTGAGAGAGTGGTGAGAAAGAAAACCAAGAGGTGGATAACCCAGAACATCTCCGTGGATGGCGAGGGTGTTGATTGGGTGCTAGATCCCAAAGGAGGAATAAAGAAGGCCAACCTCACATTCACGGCCAAATTCTTATGGCTATTGGTCCGTCATTGCCTCTGCCCCATTGCTGCTGATAATATTGTTACATGGGATAGAGCAGTGCTGATAGCTGCCATGGTTGCTGGGTTTGAGGTAGACTTCACGTGGCTGTTGCAGGTGGTCATTCATGATAGGGCCTTTAAGGCCACCACTACTTACCCCTTCCCTTGCATGATTTTTGAGTTGTGCAGGTCTGCTGGAGTACCTGTGTGGCACATTTATGTGCTCCCCGACTGTCATAGTGGATATCGGTCTCATCTGGGATGAGGCCAATGAGCTGGCTCCCAACTGAGGGCCCCGTGCAGAGGTGCAGCCGCTAGGTGAGAACCTGGCACCTACGGTAGAGCAAGACCAAGGGGCTGATCAGGCTACATCAGAGCCTATCGGCACCACCCCGGTTGAGTCTATCCCAGGTACTAGCACCGCTCCGAGCTCCTCCCGCTCTACTCCATCTGCAACACTGGTCCCGCTTGCTAGGGTCCAGAAGTTAGAGACCCAAATGGCCACACTTCTGCATTACATACAGCCTTGGATGCAAAAGTCTATAGCTGAGGCAGAGGATCGCATCAAGAAGAAGATGTCCCAGCGGACTGAGAGGCAGATTATGGAGGTCCACCAGCGCCTTGACGCATTTGAGTTGAGGGTTCTTACCCGGCCAGCCCCTACTATAGATTTGATGACTCTCCAGGCTACTGTGGCGAGTCTGAGAGGAGATATGGATGCCATACTGGAGGCCAGGGTGCGCGAGTCTAAGTCCACAGCTGCGGATCCTATTGAGGATACGGTGATGACTGCACTGTTCTCCACCACTACTGCGCCATCACCTCAGCCACGGGAGCATACCAAGAGGCACCGATCTAGAGAGGATGATGAGACTCGATCTAGGAAGAGAGAGTGTCTTGAGTTGGAGGCTGCGAGGAGAGCCTCGATGATTGATGAGGAAGCCCGGCAGATGAGTGCTCAAGAGGTGGTTGCTGGGGCGTCTAGCTCCAGGATTGCTCATGTTGAGAGGAGCACTACTGAGGGTGCTGTAATTCCTGCGAACACTACTGATGGTGTCCCTACTACAGAGGGAGCGGGTTCCGGGAAACCGGACCCGCTAGCTTGTTGATAATCGGCGCTCTGCGCCTCAGGTTTTCTTCACCTACCACCCTATTTTATATTTTTTATGCATTGGGGACAATTGCATGCTCTTTTGTTGGGGGTGGGGTAAATGGAAAGTGAGTTCTATGGTGAAGTCTAAATAGCCCAACTCACGATCCTCTGTTGGGGTTTTCTTGCATGTGTTCTTTTCCCCCAAGAGACTAGTTATTTTAATGTTGAACCGTCATGTTAGTATCTCTTGTACATAGTATAGATATGACATTTTAAGCTTGATGGCTAAATAAAATGATATCCTTATTTAGAGAAAATGCTTGCATGATTAGGCATAGTGAGTGATGAATGTGTGGCTCTAAGCATAACATAGAGATACACCACTGCATGACCCTCAATCTAAAGCTCGAACTAGGTGACTGATAATCTGGTAGGGTAATGAGGTGTTAAGTGAGTGTGAGGAAACTAGGATATTCCACCATTGGTACTGAGCTAGAACTTGCCCAGTTAGTCCTGCTAAAAGTAATCTGTGATAGACAATTAGGAAAGGATCATAGGCGCTTGTTCAAAGATAGCAAATCTTTAGCCTAGATAAAAGAAAACCAAATTAAATTAATCCCATCTTGATCCAAATGATTTGAGCTTAAAATGGACTTTTCTTTTCTACACAAATTTCTCTTTTCAGGGAACAATGTGTTGGCCCTGGTCCCTCCATGGACATGTGCACCTTAGCTTATGCCAAAAGCATAAGTTGAGGGTGGCTAATGCAGAAAACAACCTTGTCTTGACCCCGACCCAACCTTAGGTATTGTCTACCTTCACTCATGGCAAAGCCATGAGTTGAGGGTGGTTGTTATGAGGAATGCTCTGGAAAGTGGGGTTGAAAGAATAAAGAGAGAAAAAGAAGAAAAGAAAAGTGACTCAAGCAAAGTTGAAATCAAGTGAAAATTTTGAAATTTAAAAATAATAATAATAATAATAATAATAATAATAATAATAATAATAATAATAATAATAAAAAGAAGAGTCATTTACACAAAAGGAGAAAGAAAGGAGAAAAGCAAGGTAAAAGAATATAAGAAAATCAAGAATAGGGCGGAATAAACGACGAAAAGGTAGGACGCTTAGCCGTTATGTCAAGGAGGGAAACAAGTCACTAAAATGCATCCAAATGTACCCTACCTAACCCTGTGCCTACGTTACAAGCTAAGAAAGTCCTATCGTGATCCTAAGAGTCTAATATGGTGAACTTAAAGTAGTGAAAATAAAGGCAAGCCTACGGCGACAAGTATCAATGAGGTGAGAAGTTGTTCTAAGAGTGAGTGTTGAAAAATAATCCTTATACTCAAACTGAAATCACTGTGTGAAAAAGGAGGATATTGTTTTCGAAGTAACTACACTAGTTGCAATACTGGAAAGTTGGCACATTGGTGAGACATAAAAGAGGAGAGGTTTCGGTGCGTGGTGAGTCTATGTCATTGTCTGATCCACATGAGCGAGCCTAATAGTGATATCTTTCATGAACATAATGAAAATAATCGGGATTGATAGACAGATGATTGCGAAATCTTAAATGAAGATACTTGTGTACAAAGGTGTTGTGGTGAGTCATAGTGTGTCGCTTGAGGACAAACAACGAATTTAAGTTGAGGGTGTTGATGTACCGTAGTTTTACGGTACTTTCAATGCTTTTTCCTTAAGTTTAGTGTGTGTCTAAGGCCTTTTTTGTAGTAGTTTTAATGTATTTTTCTTTGTATTTGCAGGAAAACCTGTCCAGAATGAAAATGCTGAAGATGTGTAGAAAATTGCAAAAAAGATGACCTACGGAGCCATCGACGGTCCGTAGGTGGCAACCGTCGCCATGAAGATGTTATGCGTCCAAGGAAAGATCGGGGAATTCTGACTAAGTGTGGGGCTACATAAGGAATGAAGGTCCATCATCTCATCGACGCACCATACTGGTGATCCGTTTGTGTTAACAGAATGTAGCCCTAGTAGCCGATTTGAAAAGATTCGAAGTCTGGAGTAACGAAGGCCATCGACGGACCGTCGTCCTGTCAACGGACAGTCGTCTTGGTCCATCGATAGTAACAGAGAGTTGGAGAAGAAAGCAGCTGAAAATAGAGTTGAAGTATGGACCGACAGAGGCATCGACGATCCGTCGTTGCCTCGACGGTCTATCGGTCAGGTCGTCCACGCGAGATGCTTTTTTGGACAGATTTTCCTTATTTAGGTTTCCCTTTATGTTTAGTATTCTTTTATTATAAATAGGACCAAAATCCTCGTGTTTGGGGTTAGACTTTTTGGTAATTTTCAGATTTGTTTTGTTGGTTGTTCAATTTTGGGTTTTGGAAAATACTTCACTTTTCCGGAATCGATTCTTACAATATTTTGATGAATTCAACTGATTTTTTGGATTTTGTTTAAACTTGTTAAAGTAAGTACATGAATTCTTGTCTAATGAATATGAATTGTGTAATTCTTAACATGGGTAACTAAATCCACAACTAGGGTTGTGGGAACCATGGGTAATTAACAAAGTAGAACTAGCTAAAATAACAATTCTAGAATAGTTTCTTGCATGTATTGATAATTCTTTTGTTTAGAAGTCTTTTTAACGGTGTCCAACGTTAGAACTCGCCTTCTTGCTACTTGCCGGACCAAGGAGGTAGATAATAAGAAAAGAATTATCAACGTAGATTTAGTATACACTATCTAATAGGCCAGTGTCGATTGGTGCGAAGTAATAACTAAGCCATACATCGATTACGATGCTTAATATGAGGTAAAAGGCAAGGTTTAGTAAAGTACACACACGTAGCCAGACCAAGGTGCGGAGTGAAATTCATTAGTTGCCTGACCAAGGAATTAGGGATACATAACTTATCAAATTGCATGCAAGACACTAGGAAAGAGTTGTTATAGTTAGGGTTACTGCGTTATGGACCTATGGGGAACACTTACACCCTAGTTTCTCTCATCACTTGATAAACATCAAATATTTGACCTTGCTACTTGATTACTTAGACTTAATTAATTACTTTTGTTACACAAAACCCCCCTTTTTATTGTTTGTTTTAGGAAAGAACTTGACTAAATGGAACTAATCATAGATTAAAGTTAAGTCTAAATCATTTTCCTCGTGGGATCGACCCCAACCTAACATTTGGGTTCTTTACTTGATATGACCGCTTATACTTCTTTAGGGAAGTGTAATTTGAGCGTATCACCAAGAAGGACAACCACAAAGTTAAAGTGAAAAACTTTGTGGTACTACCTGGGAGTCGGTGAGTAGCTCTTGGGAGAGATTTACTGCGTTTGTGAGAGGCGTTCCATACCATCACATTGATGATGAGCCATTGAAAGAGTACTTATATCGAGGTCAAGATGATAAAAATAAAGCAGTGCTCGACACTATTGTGGGGGGTTCATATGGAGAGTGCACATATGTAGAGATTGCAGAGAAGTTGGAGAAGATATCTCATATCAATAAGGCTTTGAGCACTAGAAAGTCGGACAATGGGAGAAACACCTTTGCAGTACAAGCTACAAGCAACCCAACAACAGATGACATGCGTGAACAATTGGCATAGATGAGAACTGAGCTAGGGTTAGTTTTGAAACATGTGAGCAGAGGTGTATAGAAGGTAAATGTAGTGAAATACTTGACTAAGCCACCACCGCCGGTAGATGATTATTATTATGAAGAAGATTCATATGAAATGAAGGAGTTTACGAGGGGTTTTCGACCAAACGCCCAAGGCTCCAACCAGGCGAATTGGCGCAAAGGTCAAGGAAATCAAGGTCGAAACTATGGGAACTACAATTCAGAGTATCATATGTTCGAGATGGAAACTACAACCGCAACAAAAACTTCAACCATGGTAACTATAGTAATAGGAATGATCGGAGTAGGCCCTATATTCCCTCAAAAAATCGAGAAGTTGCTCCTAGGGATGATGAAGGTAGTATGGCGCAAGTTGAGGATATGCTACAAAAGATGAGGAGGAGATTTGATACTAGTGATGAGAATGCCAAAGAGATGAGAGGTGATTTAGATAATATTTCTCAAAAGGTGGATGCACATGCGATTTTGATTAAGCATTTTGAGTTACAGATGGCTCAATTGTCTTGTAATGTGAATCCACGCCAACCTGGAACTCTTCCTAGCAACACCATTCAAAATCCTAAACATGATGGGCATTGCATAGAGGTCACTAATTGAGGGGGTAAGAAAACCATTTATCCACCAATGCCGGCTGTGGTGGAAGATGATATGATAAAAGACAAAGAGGTTGTAGAGAATAGTGGAGAGTTGGTGGACAACACGGTGATAGAAGCAGAGGTGTCTTAGAAATTGGTCCCCATTCCTAGACCTCCACCACCATTCCCTCAGAGATTAGTGAAGAAGACTGAGGATGGTAAATAGCGATTTATCACTATATTGAAACAACTTTCCATCAACGTCCCTTTAATAGAATCTTTGGAACAAATGCCCGCTTATGCTAAGTTTATGAAGGATATGGTGACAAATAAGAGATCATTGAGTTTTGAAGATGATGATAGAATCTAACATTGTAGTGCTATTTCTACAAGGTCTCTTGTGCAGAAAAAGCAAGATCCTTGCACTTTCACCATTCCATGTACAATCGGGTTGCTAAACTTTGCTAAAGCACTATGTGATCTAGGTTCAAGCATAAACCTCATACCTCTTTCCATTTATCAGAAGTTAGGCTTGGGTGACCGAAAGCCTACTACGATGCGGTTTATGATGGCCGATGTAACAATGAGAGACCCAATGGTATACTCCATGATGTTCTTGTTAAAGTAGAGTCATTTATATTTTTGGACGATTTTGTGATTCTTGACTATGAGGTTGATTTTGAGGTACCGATTATTTTAGGGAGGCCATTTATTGCCACCGGGCGTGCATTGGTTGATATGGAAAAGGGGTAGATGAAGTTTAGGTTGACCAATGAAGTAGCAACTTTCAACATATGTAGGTCCATGAAGCATAGTGGTGAGCTCCAAACCGTATCTACTATATCCTACAGGGTTGAGAGTATATCCGAGGTACAAATTAAAGAGCGACCAGGCGTTGAGGTACTAGCGGCAGTGATCATTAATTGTGAGAGTAATGGTATTGAAGATTATAGGTCTTTAGTGGCTGCACTTGAACGAAATGAATATCGGTCAAAACCAAAGAAATTGAAGTTAGATATGAAGTATCGGGAGTCTCCACCCGCAAAACCATCTATTGGAGAGGCTCCAAAATTAGAGCTTAAGACTCTACCACCTCATCTGAGGTATGTGTTCTTGGGTAGAGATGACACTTTTCCGGTGATAATTGCAGCAGATTTGAATGGGCAACCAGTAGAGTGTTTATTGGAGGTTTTGAAATGTTCAAATGAACCATTGGTTGGACTATTGCAGACATTATTGGGATTACCCCCTGGTATTTAGTTAGACAAAATCCAACTCATGCCCGATCAAAAACCAAGTATTGAGCACCAAATAAGGTTGAATCCACCTATGCAAGAGGTAGTCAAAAAGGAGATCATCAAGTGTTTGGATGCCAGAGTCATCTATCCTATTCCACACACTAGTTAGGTGTACCCTGTTCAGTGCGTGCCTAAAAAGGGTGGGATGAAAGTTGTGCCTAATGAGTGGAACGAGCTAGTTCCAATGCGGCCAGTGACCGGATGGAGAGTTTGTATGGATTACCACAAGTTGAATGCATAGAGTAAGAATGACCATTTCCCCATGCCCTTTATGCATCAGATGTTAGATAGACTCATACGAAAAGGGTGGTATTGTTTTCTTGATGGCTATTTGGGTTACAATCAAATCTCTATTGCCCCTGATGATCAAGATAAGACCACTTTTACTTGCCCTTATGGGAAATTTTCATTCAAAAGGATGCCGTTTGGGTTGTGTAATGAGCCAGACACTTTCTAGCAATGTATGATGTCGATATTCTAAGATATGGTGGAAGACACAATTGAGGTATTCATGGATAAATTCTCTATGGTTGGAGACTCCTTTGATTGGTGTTTGAGCAATTTGGTTTAGGTGCTAAAAAAGTGTGAGGACTGTAATATAGTGCTTAAGTGGGAAAAATGTCACTTTATGGTGGAAGAAGGTATACTGTTGGGCCATCGCATCTCGGATAATGGGATAAAGAAGCTAAAGTCAAAGTTATAGACAGGTTTCCTCCACCCATATTTGTAAAAGGTGTGAGAATTTTTCTTGGACATGCAGGTTTTTACCGGAGGTTTATTAAGGATTTTTTTTGAAAATTGCACATCCTTTGTGCAAACTACTAGAGAAGGAATGTAATTTCTATTTCGATGAATCCTGTCAGAAAGCATTTGGAGAATTAAATGAGAAGTTGGTGTCCGCGCCCATTATTATTTCCCCAGATCGGAGAAAAATATTTGAGGTGATGTGTGATGCTTATGGGGTTTCTCTTGGTGTGGTATTGGGACAAAGATGGGATTAAATTCTTCACCCCATTTACTCTGCATGTAAGGCCCTGAATAAAGCTCAAAAGAACTACACGGTTATCGAACAAGAGCTTCTTGCGGTGGTATTTGCTTCCAAAAAATTTCACTCTTATTTTTTGGTACGAGGTCATAGTGCATATAGACCACTCCGCGTTTAGGTATTTGATGGAGAAGAAGGATACGGAGCCATGGTTGTTTAGATAGGTGCTATTATTTCTAAAGTTTGATTCAAGGTAAAAGACAGAAAGGGAACTGATAATCAAGTTGCCGATCAATTGTGTAGGTTAGAGGATGAGGCTATGCGTGATGTGAGATAAAAGGGTGAAATTGATTATGCATTCCCTGATGAACATGTAATCGCCACTTCTCAAGATTTGATCCCATAGTTCACAGATTTTGCGAGTTATATAGATAATGATATAATTCCATCGGACTTGTCTTTCCATAAGAGGAAAAACTTCATGTATGATGTAAAAGTTCTTTTGGGATGAGCCTTACTTATATCGGTGTTGTGCCGATGGGATTATTCGTCATTGTTTACCAGAATATGAGATGTTGAGTTGTTTGGAGGCATGTCACTCGTCGCTTATGGGTGGGCACCATAGTGGTATCTGGACTACGCATAAGATTTTGTAGTGTGGGTACTATTGGCCAACAATTCATTAAGATTCTCACGAGTTTGCCAAATCATGTGATCGGTGCCAACAAGATGAAGGAATTTCGAAGAGGCAAGAGCTCCCGTTAAATCCTATTCTGGTGATTGAGTTATTTAATGTATGGGGCATTGATTTTATGGGCCCATTTGTGAGTTCTCATGGAATGAAGTATATACTTGTGGCGGTTAAATACGTGTCTAAATGGGTGGAAGCTATAGCGCTTCCTAACAATGAAGGAAAGAGTTTCACCGCATTCTTGAAAAAGAATATCTTCTCCAGATTTGGCACACCGAGGGCTATTATTAGATATGGTGGCTCTAACTTTGGTAATAAGTTGTTCAAAGGTCTGTTGGAGAAATATGGGGTGCGCCATAATGTGTCTACTCCTTATCATCCACAGACTAGAGGGTAAGTTGAGGTGTCCAATCGTGAGATCAAGCAAATTCTGGCAAAAACGGTGAATGTCAATAGAACGGATTGGTCAAGGAGGCTTGATGATTCTCTTTGGGCCTACCGGACTTCATACAAGACTCCCATTGGTATATATCCACACCAACTTGTATATGGAAGGATTGTCAATTGCCGGTCGAGTTAGAGCACAAAGCAATGTGGGCAATGAAGAAATTGAAGATGCATTGGAATGAAGCGTCAAAATTAAGACTAAATGGGTTGACTGAGCTTTATGAGTTTTGCCTCAAAGCCTATGAAAGTTCGGCCATCTACAAAGAGAATATGAAAAAGTACCACGAACAAAGGATTGAAATGCTAGAATTTGCAGTTGGTAATTTAGTGCTTCTATTAAACTCTAGGCTACGCTTTTTTACGGGAAAACTCAATTCCAAGTGGACAGGGACATTCCTCATAGCCAAAATGTTCTCACACGAATCGGTTGATTTGGAGAATAAGAAGGGAGTCAACGGGCAAAGAATTAAGATCTACCCAGGGCATGCAGAGAGTGTCCATAAAGTTGTTGAGGACTATCACCTTGGTGAAGTCTGAGTAATCAAGGAGCATGTGTTGTTCAACAACGTTGAATCAAGCGCTTATTGGGAGGCAACCCAAGGTGTATCCTCTAGCCAACGATAGGTTTTATTTTCTATGTAGGAATAGTCATATTTTCGTATTTCATTTTGTTTTTAATCTTATTTTATTCTTGCTTGAGTGCTAGTGTTGGTTAGAGATTAGTGTAGGGTCCGTGTCTCAAAAGTTTCCAAAAAAACACAAAAAGAATGGCCTTATGGGTGTTACATATGCAGGGACAAAAACAAAAATCTGCAGAAAAATGGTCTGGCCCATAGGTCTATGGACCCCATTGAGGGGCCGTCATTCAATCGACGGACCGTCGATGGTGTCAGTAGATCGCAGGTATGTCTCATAAAATTTTCTAAGACTAGATGCAAATGATGATCCTAGTCGATGGAACGTCGACTGACGTGCGGACCGTTGACAGGGTTTCGTAGGTCTAATATGCCAGTGACCCGACCCGACCCGACCCAACCACTAATATTAAATGACATAACGGTTCATATTCAATACCACTTTCAAATTCTTTTAAAATTCCATTCCATAACCGTTTTTCTCCCTTTATTTTTTTCCTTTATCATAAACCACCATCTTCCCATCTCCCATATTACTACCAAATCAGAACCCCTCCATTCCTAAACACTCTCTTCCCCAAATTCTCTTTTTCTCCATTGTTCTTTTGCCGCTGATCGAGTTCGGGCACGTGGGCTTATCCTTGAAAGTTCATAAGTGCACACACTCACTCCACTACTCAGAAAAGTATTTCGATTTCTCTGAAAACTTTGAATTCTCGTTCATAGTTGAAATTAGGAATCTAGAAATTGGTCTTGACTGAGGGACTAAATTATTTGATATGGCATGCTAAAAACTCGTGTATTACGTCCCTCGGAATGAAAGAATGTGGTTGTGTTGTTTAATAGTCTCTCTAAAATGTTTTTTTCTCTCTAGTTTTAGATATTCCGACTTAGGGTTTCGCCATTTAGATAAATTATAAGAAACATTTTGTGAAATCGAAACACTAGGAATGACAAATACGTTTGTTGGTGTTATAATGCTTGTCTACACTAAAGTATGTCAAAGGGTGTCCAAAAAATTGGACCTCAAAAAAATGGCCTGAAATTTGTCTTAGGCTAACAGTACGAGACCACGTCTAGGGATGGTCGACTGATCGACGGGCCGTCAAATGGGTCCGTCGATGGTAACCACAAAAAATTGACCAAGTCTTAAACGACGAAAGTTAACGACACTCCGTCGATTGATCAACAGACCATTCTGCACGTCCGTCGTTTCTTTCAGAGAACCTATTTTTCCTTAACTTCTAAAAACTTTTATAAGTGTTAAATGACAGAAGTGGACTACAGTCCGTCAATTTATCAAATGGCCGTCCTTCACGTACGTCGTTTCGATCTAAGAGGTCTGAAATGTCAGATTAAGTTAAGTAATTCTAAGTGTAACATAACGGACCCTATTAACCGACCGTCGATAGTGCCCATCGACGTGAAATTGCATAACTGAACTATGTTGGAATTTCTGTCCGTTTCTTTGCCCTATTTGTTTTGAGTGTGTAGTATTGTTGAAGTGAGACTAATCATTGCTCTACAGGTACACATGGATCCCAAGAAGGATGTCGTCTACGTCAAACAGGGAAAGTCTAAGTCAGTTGCCCCATCGCATCAGATAGTTAAAGTCTCCAAAAATGAACAAGATCCTGCATATGTCCATCCGAGTACCACTGCCCCATCATCAGCTGCATGAGTCACTAGGGGTACACCTCGGAATGTGGTTCCCCGTGTAGTAACTTCCTCCCAGTCTGATAAGGAGCGCACACTGACTGACTAACCTTCTGGGGATGCCTCTAACTCTGAAGAGCCATCAGGATCCAAATTTGTTTCTAAATCAGGGTCGGCCCAATCATTTGGGTCAAATGCAGCCCCTTCCTCACGTTTTTCTTCCTAGGAAGCCACTGGGTTGGAGAGCACAACCATAAAGCCTCCTTTGAAGAGGCTGATAGATTAGATTCTGCACCCATACCTCGAGCAGATGAGCCTGCACCCGTTGCTGAGGAAACCAACAAGTGGTTCATCGATGGAAAGCACCAGGCATACAGGGATGCCAAAATTTTAAACGAGAAGGGGGTGATGACCCAGTTGGAGACAATAGAGCATCAAGTTATTACGGGGAGCTTGCACACGAGGTGCACATATTGTTTATTCGACACAAGTTAGATTTGATGGCGAAAAGTTTGGGTACCTACAATGAGGAGGTAGTCAGGAAGTTCTACCCTTCCTATGTGGCTACTCTTAGAGGCTGAATTGATAGGCGTGCGAGACCTTCCAAACAGGACACGCTCACCTCTTTAATATTCTGGGGAAATTGGGTTGACATCTCGTAGGCCACCTTTCACCGGTTCCTATATGTCCCCACCACTGAGGCACAATTGGCCCCTATTACTCCAGAATTTGACTACGGGTGGGCAACGGTAAAAAGTGGCGCCTTTTAGAGGACAGCCCAGTAGAGAGAGACAATGAAGAAATGGCTGGCCTACATCTGGCGAATGATGGTGAGAGGGTCGACTGGGTGTTATACCCACGAGGGTTGATTAAGAAGACTACCCTCACATTCACGGCCAAGTTCTTCTAGTTGGTAGTACGAGACCGTGTATCACTGGCAAATGCCAATAATGTTCTTACTTGGGATAGGGAGGTGTTTGTATCATCCTTGGTTACGGGGTTGGAGATAGATTTTACTAAGGTGCTAATAACGGTGATCCACAAGAGGGCGTTCAAAAACTGTACTACTTACCCCTTTGCTTGTCTCATCTTCTGTTTGTGCTGGGATACCGGAGTGCCAATTTGGCATTGGGATATGATCCGTAGTCCGAAGGGACTATTGATATAGGTCTCATCAAGGATGAGGACAATGTAGAGGCACCAAAGAGAGGGCCTAGAGTTGAGATGCATACGTTGAGTGAGAACTTGGCGGACACTATGAAATTAGACTAAGGGGCTGAACCTGCTACTTCAGAGCCTGTTGACACCACCCCAGCTGATTGTTCCCATGCCGCTAGTCGAGCCCCCAGCACATCTAAGTCCACGCCCCCATCTGCAATACCGGTCCCCCTAGCACTAGTCAAGTGATTAGAGGACCAGATTACCACCCTACTTCGCCACATACAACCTTGGATGAAAAAATCTATTTCTGAGGATGAGGATTGAATAAAGAAGAGTGTGTCCACGCAGACATAGTAGAAAATTCAGGCGGTTCATCAGCGCCTTGACGCATTCAAGATGTAGGTGCTTGCACGACGATCCCCTACCATAGATCTCACTACTCTTCAGGATGCGGTGGCTAGTTTGCGAGCAGATATGGACGCCATTCTAGAGATGAGGGGGATTGAGCTGCATAGTGTGCCTATAGAGCTAGTAGAGGACACAGTGATTGACTGTTTGTTCAATCCTTCTATTGAGCCGCAACCTGAGCCCAATGGTTGTGCCAAGAGGCAACGTTCTAGACGCACTACTGATGCAGGAGATGATGCTCGTGCGAGGAAGAAAGAGAGGACAAAACTAGAGGCTGCTAAGAGGCTTCGTTGGGAGATGAAAAGGCCCGCCAGACTAGGGAACGAGAGATGGCTGTTGGGGCGACTAGTTATATATGCGTGATTGGTGAGAGGAGCACCACTGATGGTTCGGAGATTGATGTGGGCACCACTGAGGGTAACCTAAGTACTGCTGTTGCAGGTTCGAGAAACCAGACTCGCCCAGTTGTTGAGAGATCTTCGGTGCCATGCGCCTCTGGTTTGCTTCATCTACCACCCTTTACTTATTTTTTTTATGCATTGGGGACTGTGTCATGATCTTTTTTTGTGGTGGGGTAAATGGAAAGTGAGTGTTACGGAGAAGTCTGAGTAGCCCAACTAACAATCCTCTTTGGGGATTTTCTTGCCTCTGTTCTTTTTCCCCAAGAGACTGGTTAATTTTATATTGAACCGGTATGTTGTTATTTTTACAAAGTATAAAATCATGAAATATGAAGCATGATGGCTGAAATTAAATGATATCCCATCCTAGAAAGTGCTTGCATGACTAGGTGAAAATGAATTGAATGTGTTGGATCTAAGCATGACACAAATAGGCGCCCGTTGCATGACCCTCAACTAACACCTAAATTGGGAAATCTGACAATCTGATAGTGTAATGAGGTGTCAAGAGAGTGTGAGGAGTTTGGAGTGTTCAATAGTTTGTACCTAGCTTCAACTTGCCCGGTTAGTCCTGCAAAGGGAATTTGTGTTAGAATATTAGGAAATGATTATAGTCCCTTTTTCGAATTAGAAAACATCTAGCCTAAAATGAAGTTAACCAAACGGAAGTTTTATGTCTTTTGATCTAAATTTGTTGAGCCTATAATGGACCTATTTTTTTCTTTCACCAACTCACCTTCCCAAGGTGTAAATTTTTTGGCTCCGGTCCCTCCTTGGACATGTGCACCTCGACTTAGGCCAAAAGCTTAAGTTGAGGCTGGCTTATGCAAAAAATGACCTCGTCTTGGCCCTGACCCAATCTCGGGTATTGTGTACCTCAACTCATGGAAAAACTATGAGTTGAGGGTGGCTATTATGAGTGAGAACCCTAAAATAGGTATGAAAAGAGTTGAATGTTGAAAAGAAAAGTGAAATTGAGTGAAAGATGTGACTTAGTGAAGTTATCAATGTGAATGAAAGAGAAAAGAAAAATAAAAGAAAAGAAAGAAAAAAGTTTAAAAAGAAGTAAGAGTCATATCCTAAAAAAATGGAGAAGGACAAAGATGAAAAGAGAACTAAAGTAGAGGTCTTAAAAGACAATGAAAAGAGGTGGGAAGCTTAGCAATAATGTCAAGGAAGGAAAAAAGTCACTGAAATGTACCCATATGTATCCTACCTGACCCCGAACCTACGTTACAAGCAAAGAAAGTTCTACTGTGATCTTAGAATCTAATGTGGTGAACCTAAGCAGTGAAACTAAGGGAAAGCCTATGGCGACGAGTACTATCTATGTTTGAACTTGTTTCTGAGCGTGAGGTTTTAACAAAGATCCTTGTACCCAAACTTAAAATCAATGTGGGAAAATGAGGATTTCGTTTGAAGTAAGGGCACTAGTTGCGGTGTAGGAAAGTTGGTAAATTAGTGAGAGGAAAAATAGTAGAAGTGTCAGTGCATGGTGAGTTTGTGTCATGATGCTATTCACATGAGTTAGCTTGTAAAACATGAGAGAGTAAGCATGCACGAAAACAAAGAAAGAGTCGGATTGATAGTCATGTAATTGCGAAAGCTTAAAAGAGTATACTTTTTTACAAGTGTTGTTTTGAAGCATAGTGCATCGCTTGAGGGCAATCAACGAATTTAAGTTGAGGGTGTTAATGCAACGTGGTTTCACGGTGCTTTCAATGCAATTAGCTTAAGAGTTGTGTGTGTCTAGAGCCTTTTTGTAGTAGTTTTAACATGTTTTATGTTTGTTTTGCTAGAAATATGTCCAAATAAAAAATGCATAAGGCATCAGGAAAAGAGTGCCGAGAGACAACCTACGAAGGCCATCGATAACCCATCAATCAACCCATGGTCCTTAGGTGGTGACCTCGAAGTTCTTTTAAGGTTCAAGGAGAAACTTAGGGAAATGTGACTAAGTGTGGAACTACGAAAGGGAATGATGGATCGTTGATTGATCGACAAACCATACTCATTGACCATTGTTTTGATAAGAGATAGTTACAGTACTGGTATACCGTTGTTTTTATCTAAGGATGGAGCGACGGAGGGCATCAACGGACAGTAGGTGCATCGACGGACAGTGCTGTTTGTCCGTCAATTGATTCAGAGAAGGTGCCAACTGAAGGAGAGAAAGATATTCTAAGTCTAGACTGACGGAGGTAGTCCACGGACCGTCGATCAATGCCGCATTTTTGGACAAACTTTCCTTATTTCAATTCCTTTAAATTTAGTACAATGTTTTATATAAATAGGGATTAAAACCTCATTTTGGGGGTTAGACATTGTTAGTATTGTTCTAGTTTTGTTTGGATATTGGTTTTTGCAATTTCAAGTTGATTTTCTGGATTTATTGTTATTGTTTAATTAAGTTCATGATTTATCCTTTAAAAATTATAAATTTTGATCTTGCTCGCATGAGTAACTAAATGCACAACTAGGGTTTTGGGATCCATGGGTAATTAACAAAGTAGACCTAGAACATAAGCAATTTTCAAATAGATTCTTGCATGTATTAATAATTCTTTCGTTTAGAAGTCTTTTTAACGACTAAAGATGCATGTTGCCTTAGTATACTTTTAATGGTTCAATGTTGCCCTTATTTATGTGTGTAATGTCTCATAGTTACCTTGCATGGATTGGAGTCTTTGTATAGTCTTGGTCCTAGAAGTGGAGGTAGTGTGCTTACCTTGTAGGGTAATGATGTGGGTTTGATTCACCTTGAAGTTACCTTACTCTAATTTCTAAAGAAAAGAAGGAGACCTTATGGCTATGTCCCCTTTATTGTTTTCCCCTAATGTTGTATGACCCTTTGATGTGCATGGTATATTTGAGACCTTATGTGGTTGGATAGTATGATCTATCTTGAATGTTATGGATTTCCTTTGGGTGTTAGGATTAGAGGAATGATGATGGTTGGGTTAAGGGGATCTTAAATAATTTTACCCTAAATGGAGTATGTTGATGTGAGTAGTAATGTTGTTGATATTTCTATCTTGTCCTTCTACTCTTACTTGAGCTTGAATGAAAGAGTTTTTGATAGCTTGCTCATGATGGGAGTCTTGCATGAAAGTAGGAGTTGCATGGTCTCCATATGTTAGGTATGTCTTAGTTGAAACTATGTTATGCATGTTTTGAAGATTCTAAATTGCACGAAAAAGGAATTTTCGACCAAATTCATATCCTCTCATGTTGATTGTGCATCTTGATATGTAAATTGTGCATTAGACTTCATGAGACAAGGTAAGGAGCATGTTAGATGTCACTATAATCTGTGGGTTTTTAGGCCATCAATTAGAAATTGAGTCTCCTTAAAATGAAAAGTGATGAGTCTCTTGAAAGTTATATGACTTTTATGATTAGGGAAGTATGAACGTAGGCTCATTTTTGAGGAGTGAAAGTATGTTTAGCCAATTTCCTTGTGTGTGCCTATAAGTTGTAAGATTTTCCCTAAATGATGCATGGTTATGAAAGCTAAGGTCATACTAGAAATTGAAATTTTGTGAAATGACTCCTATTGTTGTAAGGTGTGTAGTTTGATTTGCCATTTTGACTTCACTAAGATAAAAGGTTGAGCATATCGTTAATGTTTGGGAATTCTCATTTAAAATGAATTGACCTTTGCACCTTGCTTGGGTGTGAACTCATTAGAGGTGTAAGTGTGTTTAGGAGAAGGACATTCCTCCCCAAACCTAACTAAGCATGGTATGGTTGAGTATGACCCTCATGGAATTAGGCCTAACTAATAAGAATTTATTGTTGACCTATTTGACTCAAGTCTATATTCATTGAAGCATGAGTGCCTAAGTGCTTCTTGAGTGATGTTAAACCTGCCTAAGTGTGACTTAAATGTGGTTGCATAATGAGATCTTAATGAAAAGACCATGTTATTCTTAGGAGAATGATGTTCCTCATATGAACATGATAAGAGCCCATGTGTTTGATGCACTTTGAAAGTGAGTGAATAAAAGTTTGTGCTAGCTTGTGTTGCATTGAGTGCTAAGTTTCTTGGAGGTTTGTGTTCCTTGTAATGTGGTGCATTTATTCTTATGTGATGATGATATGCATATTATGATCTTCTCTATGAATCATTGAAGTTCTTGTTGTGATTAAAGTTCAAAGTGTCATTCGAGGACGAATGTTCCCAAGTGGGGGATATTGTAAGACCCCCAAAATGAGTTAGGGTGTCTAGAGCCTCACAAGTTCATATACGTTTGTTAACATGTTAATTAACTTTTTTAAAGAATGTATTATTTGTTTGGAGTCATCTGTAAGTCAAACATCCAAGAACGTCCAAGACGTTCGAAAGTTAGCCCTTGAGACGTGCATGTGTGACTTGAGTGTGACAAGCATGTCTAAATGTGTTGCGAGTGTTGTTTGATGCTCAAACTTGTATGGAAGGTCCTTGACATGTTAATGTGAGTATTTACATTGGAAATGTTCGGGTACGACTCCCCAAGGGCCTCTCAAAAGGCCCACAAGGAGGACCCCAAACACTGCCTTGGAAGTGTCAAACCACGGCCTTGAATGACACCTTGTAGGTGGACCTGCACCCCGTTTTTGGGGAGGAATCGTTCAACACTTAGTCTGGTGAAGGCTCAAGACAGTTTACAAGGCTCAGACACAAATGACGGCTCATATTACGATTCGTCGTTGGGACTACCGGGCGTCGATCGTTGCGTCGATGCAGCCTGCAACATCACTGCCAGGCGGACTGTTTCATTAAGGGGTGAATGGGAAATTCACCCCACGTACTAACCTGAACCTAGGCGGTTTATTTAGCTATTTTTAGGTATACTAAGTTAGTTAAAAAGATCGAAACGCCTAACCCAATTCATATTCTCAAATTAGACTTCCCTCCTAAACCAAACTCTCTTTAGAAACCTCCATTGGAGATGAAGCTCAAGAAAAGCTTGTAGATTGTATTGTGATGGTTTCGTCATCAAGTTTGCATGGTTTTCTTCTATAATGAGGTATGGTGATCCTTCATCCTTAGTCAACCTTTCTTCTAAGGAGTTCCTTCCGATGTTTTCAATGAAAATTCATGATCAAACCTCCAATCTTCCAATCTAGCCATGGATTCTTTCACAAAATGTTTTCAAAAGATTTCTCCTGATGAATTGATGATAGTGTACTGATTGTAAAGTGAATTTACATCCAATTGCATTATGAACAGATATTCCATCTAAAATCTCGATTTAGCCTATTTGTGGGCATTGTGATCTTTATTATATGTTAAGTGAATTATGATTCTAGCATGTTGAATTGTCTATTGCTACTGTTTTGTATTCAAATTGATGGTGAATTATTGATTATTGATCAATGATGATCAAGGCTTGGAAGTTTGGTAAGGTTGACCTATACTCCTATATCTTCTATAGTTTGGTGAAGTAGTATACATGATATGGCCTTAATTCTATGATGATTGAATCATGATCTTGTATATGATTAGTGTACTTTAGCTACTTCCTATGATGTAATGTAACGGTGAATTATGTGAAATTGATCCATGTGGATCAAGGTTTTAAGGTTGACCTATATTCTTCTATTTGCTATTGATTGTTAATGTGGAGTACTTGTCATGATCTCGATTCTAGGGAAATTGAATTATGATTTCGTTTATGCTATGTTATATTTAGCTACTGCCCTATAATTGTATTATTGATTGATTATCAGTATTGATCATTGATGATCAAATCAAGGGCGATTTTGTAAGGTTGCTCTATTCCTCTACTTATCTTATCGAATTGCTAGATGATTGGCCTTGTATGTCATTGTGTAATATGGTCCATGTAATATCTTAAAACAAACTAATGTGAACTAGAGATTCGTGAATGTTTCATGAGTTAGTTTTGTGTTAAAATGAGTTATAATGGTGTTCTTAGGCAGTGTGTGAAGTTTGGTGACGTGTGGAGGTCAAACGTCCAAGAATGTCCATGACGTTTGGAAGATATGCCTTAGAAAGTGCTTATGTGTTCTCATGTATTTTAGTGAGTTTTGTGTGTTCGTTTAAATTGAAATTAGTGTGGGATGTTCCTAAGACCTGGATGACTTATTATAGGGGCTTAACATCCGGGTACGACCCCACCTAGGACCCACGGGGGCTCTAGAAGAGGACCACATTCATTTAGCAAGAGCCTGCCAAAATGTGACCAACGACGGCCACAGGGGACGGACCGTTGATCAACCAACGGCCCATCAACCTTGGTCGTCGATTGGCCCTGCAAGGCTATACAAGCCTGCACATGTTATTGTTGCAGTCCCAATCGATGGACCCCATCTACTGGGCGTCGATTGGGAGACGGTCTGTTTGTGTTGGCGTAGGTGGCCTGCAAAACAGCTGTCAAAAAAACTGTCTTGGCTTGGGGTGTTTGGTAAACACTTAGACCTAATTTTAGAATTCATTTCCCAAAACTCAAAACCTTCTCTCTATAAAGACTCTCTTAAAAACCAAATAGAAGCTTGGACTTAAGAAGGGCTTGGAGGGCTGGTGGTGGACGTGTTTCTTCATCAAAATTAGTGGATTTTCTTCTCATTTTGGTATGGTATTCATTCTTGAACTCTTTTCCATTCAAGGATCCACTTCTAAGGAATTTCAGAAGAGGTTTTCAAACCCTTGCTTCTTTTATCTTGGAATATAAGTATGGGTCTTGCATGAAAACGTTTTAAAGGATTCGAGTATGTTATTTCTAATGTTAGTTGGTGATTTTAATGATAAACCTTCAATTAAACCATGTTATTTATTTTTATCAACTTTTGACTTCTGTATGTCCAAGCGCCATCCACTTCTCATGGTCTATATCGGTTAAAGATATTCCCCCACAAAAGAATGAAAGAATTAAGTCTCCTAAAAGAATGTATTACTTAGGGTAGGTGGTGGTATGGGATGCTATCTATCCATTACACTAAGTAGACCTTCCGAAAGGGGATTCTTGGTGTGAATGTGTGATGTATATGAACTAAATATCCTAAAAGAACGTAATACTTAGGGTAAGCGGTTGTATTGGACGCTATATATCCATTGCAATAAGTAGACCTTCTGAAAGGGGAGTCTTGGTGTGATCTATATGAAGTAAATGAATGTGTTATCATTAGTTGTAAATGAAGTTGGATGACTTAAGGTCTAATGTTAAAGAAGCAAGTTAAAGCGAAGTTTTATTTAATGAAGCTAAGAGGGATGCATGCAGTGTACTTGGTCCAAGAGAATCCTCAAGGGTCACATAGTGGGAGTGGGAGTATGGTATACTACTCTCACATTGCATTTTGTGTAACTTACAAAGTCTCTTTGAAGTGGGGCACTATGTGATGTCCGTAAAGTATGAATGTTCTTCTAATGTCTAGCAAAGAGTGTGGACTTGTTTTCCGTGCGAGGTAGCCTAAGGTTGGTAGTCTTAATAATGATCTCTTTGGTGTGGCTTGACGGGGGTGTATTGTTGTCTTACCTAAGGGAGTCTTAGGATAACTCTGTTAGGGAAACGTCAAAATGAAATGAGTTCACTATGCTTGGGATGAAATGCTCACTGTAATGTTGTGTAATGTTGTCACTGTTGTCACTCTTTCACTATAATGTGCTAGATGTTCACAGTAAAGTGTCTTTTGGTCCTATAATTAAGAGAGTTCTATTTTATGTGATTAATGCTGATTCTTATACTATTTTGAATCTATAATCATGAAGGTTTTACTTATTTTGCATGAAAGCTTATTTTACTAAAATATCCCTTTTTGCATATTTTTGCATATGCCATACATTGTACATTGTTTTGTACTAACCCCACACTTTTCTATACTTAATAAGTATTGGTTGAAGGCAAGTTTTAAGACGAGAAGACAATCTCGGGAAAGACTCTCTCAAGACTAAGTATGTCCTCAAATATTCGAGGGCATAGTTCTATTTCTTAGATTCTAGCAATAAGACTTATTATGTATTTTTCATTTAATGCAAAGGGCCGTGTCCCTAAGATATTTATGTCGTGTCTTTAAGTTGGCTTCTGAAGACGAGACTACTCCTTAGCTTTTATGAAAGATGTTTCTTTTTATTAATTTATTGATGAAAAGTTTTAATTCCGCAGTACTTTTCATGTCTTATGTAATGAATGATAGCTAAGGCTTCTACAAGACCTCCGAAAGGTCAAGTACACAATATTTCCGACCTAGGGGTGTAACCTTCTTATAGGGGGTACTTTCGGGTCGTTACAAACTTGGTATCAGAGCATTAGTTTATGGGAAATAGTTTAGGGTCTAAAGTCTCAAAAGCTATGTCTAGTAGAGTCTTGTCCATCGGTGTGAGTCGTGACACATCCATGGGCGAGAGGCTATAGGACAATAGAGTTTCACTTTCTTCATTACTCTTGTATCATGCCATAGAACTTAACTCCATATGGTCTCTCTCTTCTTTTCCCTTGTCCTGTGATTTTTCTGAAGGTGAGATGTTTCTATGTTTGAGGGTGACAAAAGTGAGTTTTGATTCTTATTATAGTTTTGTGGTTAGAAGAGTAGATGTGAAGGTTAGTTTTGAGGATTGTTATGTGATGCCATTTATGGCTATGTGTGACTTATGAAATTGGAAGTATTATGATGTGGAATTGTATGGTGATGTAGTTCTAAAAATGGTAAGAGTTAAAATGGTTGAATGAAGTTCTTTTTTGGGGGAAATGAGATATCTTATAGTTGTGTTCAATGATAGTAGAAAAGTCAAGGTGTAAATTTGAGGAGTGTTGAAAGAATGTGGTAATGTTGTGAGGAAGAAGCGATTTTATTCTGTGAGTTGAGATATGTGATGCCTAAGAGTTGAGTGAGGTGATCCTTAAGGGTGTTGTCCTAGATTTAATCCTAAGATGAGGGTGTTACGCCTTACTTGTAAGGTTGATGTTTAGTCTTGATGTGCATGAGTTGAGAGTAGTGTGAGTTTCTACCTTGTGAGAGGCATAGTGGTACTTTTAAGAATGTGATCTTGAAGATGGATTTACCCTAAGTTTCGGATAATGAGTTGAGTAGCAAGGCAGTTGGTATCCTTATATTCTCTTCTATCCTTATTCAAGCTTGCAACCAAAATCCTTGGTAGTTTGGTAATTATTCAGAGTCTTCCATATTAGTATGAGTTGCATTTCTCTTTATGTTATCAGTGACTTTGATGGTATAAGGTTTTGTATGCTCTAGATGATATCATGATTACATTGGGAGAATTGGTAGTCAACCTATATTTCTCATGTTAAGGTGTAGCTAATGATATTGCTTAATTGCTTCAAAGTTGTGTTATTATGTTGTAATGTGAGTTAGCATGATGTTGTATCTCATGTTGACATGCATTCATGTTAAAATTTCTTGAAAAATGGATTAATGAATTTTTAGAATGTTTAACTATTATATTTTTGCATTCACTGTAAAGAAGATCAAAAATTTGAGAAATTTCATTTTTCATGAACAATTGTTTCAATGTGTTTAGAAATGATGTTTATGATAATGTTTAATATTGGAGAAGGTGGTTCCTCCATAAATGAAGAATGATAATGTGTTTTGATATCTGGAAGTTACTTCCAAGGAGTGGCCTGTGTTGCATAGAAAATGCTTGTGAAAGTGTAGTTGGTGTTCCTTGTAAGTTTGGTGCATTGACTATGAATGTTTGAGCCTTTATTTAGTGTGTTAAATTCTTCTAGTAAGTCCTTAATGTTCTTAAAATAGTTTAGGTGTCATTCGAGGACGAATGTTGTTCAAGGCGGGGGAGAATGTAATATCCTAAAATGAACTAAGGTGAACTAGACCTTCGTCAATGTTTCATGTGTTAGTTTTGTGTTAAAATGAGTTATAATGGTCTTCTTAGGTAGTGTGTGAAGTTTGGTGACGTTTCGAGGTCAAACGTCCAAGAACGTCCATGACGTTCTGAAATAATGCCTTCGAAAGTGCTTATGTGTTTTCATGTGTTTTAGTGAGCTTTGTGGTTCGTTTTAATCAAAAGTTGTGTGGGATTTTCCTAAGACGTAGATAAGTTAGAATAGGTGTTTAACGTTTGGGTACGACCCAACCTAGGACCCACGAGGGGCCCTAAAAGAGGACCTCATTCATTTGGCAAGAGGCTCCCAAAGAGTGACAAACGACGCCCACAAGGGATGAACCGTTGGTCAACCAATGGCCCATCGACCTTTGGCGTCGATTAGACATGAAAGTATACCCAAGCCTGCACATGTTTGATTTTTATTCTCAATCTACGGACCCCATCTAAGGTTCGTCGATTGGGAGACGGTCCGTTTGTGGGTGGGCGTAGGTGGCCTGCCAAAAAGTTGTCAAAAAAACTGCCTTGGCTTAGGTGTTTGGTAAATTTACCCCATGTCTTTTATGAACCTAGGATGATATTTTTAGGGTCTTTTAGGAATATTAAGGTTTTTCAAACACTTATACCTAATTTTAGACTTCATTTCCTAAAACCCAAAACCTTCTCTCTAGAAAGACTCTCTCAAAAACCAAATAGAAGCTTGGACTCAAGAAGGGCTTGGAGGGCTGGTGGTGGACGTGTTTCTTCATATAAATTAGTTATTTTTCTTCTCATTGAGGTATGGTAGTCATCCTTGAACTCTCTTCCATTCAAGGAGCCACTTCTAAGGAATTTCAAAACAGGTTTTCAAATCCATGCTTCTTCTATCTTGGACTCTAAGTATGGGTCTTGCATGAAAATGTTTTAAAGGATTCGAATATGTTATTTCTAATGTTAGATGTTGATTTTAATGCTAAAACTTCAATGAAACCATGTTATTAATTTTTATCAACTTTTGACTCATAAAATGGGTCTAAAGAACATGATTTGATAATGTTAGAGATTGAGTTTCTTATGGTTATATTGTGACTTAGCTACTGCCCTAAGGGCTCTTTTACGAAGTATTATTGAGGAAGTTATTATAGGTAGTGAAATCTTGGATTAATGGTGAGTTGGTTACTTTACTTAAGTTCTTATTTAAAAACACTCTTGAGTGGTATGACCCACCTTTTGTGGCGGTGTTTACTTGAAATATACGAATGTGAATCTACTTTTGTATTATGAATGAGGACATGAAGGCATATTATGTGAAGTTGATGAAAATGATGTTGTTCTTGTTGATGTGCTTTACGAAGCTTGTTATGTGAAGTAAGATGATAATGATGTTGTTCTTATTATTTGCTTTATGAAGCTTGTTATGTGAAGTATGCTAGAGATAATGTGTAAAGGAACTTTATGATTATGTGAAGCATGATTCAAGTTTGAAATATGCTGAATGAAGATGCAAGCATGTTTAGAATACAATGTTATGAAAGTGATGATTTAGGTGAAAGGTGTGCTCACATGTACACAAACACTCACACTTTGAATGAATGAATGAATGTAGTTAAAGAATGTGAATGAAAAGGGGAGTTTTGGGGTGAACATTCATTGTGAGTTGAGATGAAGTGTTTAGTATCAACCTCACTACCTCCCAAGAGCTTTCAAATGTAGGTTGGAGGATGGATACCCATTGTGAGCTGAGATGGGATGTCCAAAAGTAATCCTTGATCTTTCGTAATGAATATTTAAGACTCTGTGGGGGAGTTATGCTTAGCACTGAGAGGATTTGAAGAAGGGGTTGGTGCACATTGTGAGTAGAGATGTTGTACTCAATGTACCTCTTGAGATGAGTACTCCTCGTTTGTAGAGAGTGAGTTACTCGTAGCAATCTTCTTATCCCTTCTATGCGTCCGCATAGGTGTAGCTATTGGACAAATCCATGTAAAAGCTAAGAGAATGACCTCACCCTAGTCAAGTGGGGAACCCTCATCCGATAAGGTTAGTATCAGTTTTCCATGTATAGCTCTCATGCTCTATATCGGTTAAATCTATTCCCCCACGAAAGATTGAAAGAACTAAGTCTCCTAAAAGAACGTACTACTTAGGGTAGGTTGTGGTATGGAACGCTATCTATCCATTGCACTATGTAGACCTTCCGAAAGGGGAGTCTTGGTGTGTTATGTGTGATGCATATGAACTAATTCTCCTAAAAGAACGTACTACTTAGGGTAGGTGGTGGTATGGGACGCTATCTATCCATTGCACTAAGTAGACCTTCCGAAAGGGGTGTCTTGTTGTGTTCTATATGAATTAAATGAATGAGTTATCATGAGTTGTAAATGAAGTTAGATGACTTGAGGTCTAATGTTAAAGAAGAAAGTTAAAGCTAAGTTTCATTTAATGAAACTAAGTGGGATGCATGTAGTGTACTTAGTCCAAGAGAATTCTCAAGGGTCACTAAGTGGTAGTGGTAGTATGGGATGCTAATCTCACATTGCACTTAGTGTAACTTACAAAGTCTCTTTGGAGTGGGGAACTATGTGAAGTCCGTGAAATATGAATGTTCTTTTAATGTCTAGCAAAGAGTGTGAACTTGTTTCTCGTGCGAGGTAACCCTATGATTGATAGTCTTAAGGATCGCTTTGGTGTGGCTTGAAGAGGGTTTATTGTCAGTCCCTTATTGTCTTACCTTAGGGAGTCTTAGATAGCTTTGTTAGGGAAACCTCAAAAGGAAATGAGTTCACTATGCTTGCGATTAAATGTTCACTGTAATGTTGTCACTGTTTCACTTTTTCACTTTTTCACTTTTTCACTGTTTCAATTAATGTACTTGATGTTCACTGTAAAGTGTCTTTTGGTCCTAAAATTATGAGAGTCATATTTTATGTGATTAATGATGATTCTTATACCATTTTGACTCTATAATCATGAAGATTTCACTTGTTTTGCATGAAATCTTATTTTACTAAAATGTGCCTTTTTGCATGTTTTTGCATACTTAGTACATTGTTTTGTACTAACCCCATACTTTTCTATACTTAATAAGTATAGTTTGGATGCAAGTTTGGAGACTAAAAGACAAGCTTGGGAAATACTCTCTCAAGACATAGTAAGTCCTCATATATTCGAGGGCATAGTTCTATTTCTTAGATTCTAGAATAAGATTATTATGTATTTTTTATTTAATGAAAAGGGACATGTCCCTAAGATATTTATGTCGTGTATTTAAGTTGTCTTGTGAAAAAGAAATAATTCCTTAGGTTTTATGAAAGATGTTTCTTTTTATTAATTTATTCGTGAAAAGTTTTAATTCGCACTACTTTTCATGTCTTATGTAATGAATGATATCTAAGGCTTGTACAAGATCTCTGAAAGGTCAAGTACGCAATTGTTCCGACCTAAAGATGCTCCCTTCTTCTAGGGAGTAATTTTGGGTCATTACAATACACTTATGGTGGCGGTGTTTACTTTATTGTCATTATATATGTGATATGATCATGGTCTTGAAGGCAATTGTATTATGTAGGTGTGGTGGTGATGATCACTAAATATGAAGCATGCCTAGTCTTCTATTCTAGTTGTGATCTAGGTTGTGTTGTTAATGTATAAGCTTTTGAATGACTATGTTAGGGTTATGTTTAGGGGCTGCCATTGATGAACTATTGATGATCAATGAACCCCTACCTCTGTGCCCGTATTTGAATTCGTTATTAGCTAATGTTAGGAGTCTTAAGTGTAATGTGAAGTTAGTTTGTATCCTATGCTAAATTGTGATGTGTGGTCTATGCTTGAATGTGCATTGTGGTACTAAGAGGGTGGCTGCCTCAATATGTTGTTGATAGCAATTATGTGATCATGTTGACCAATGTACACACACTTACACCTCAATACATGCTTACAAGTAGTATAGGTTCATGGTGTCTAATGAAAGGGTATTCTCATATGCACTAATATTTACTACTATGCATGTAATGTGTAGGCCCATGAAATATGTTATGTATTCCCTAACTAGGATGACTTGCTAGGTGTACTAGTAAGGGCAAGGGTATGGGAACTTGTCTATGCATTGCACATGTGTGCCTTGATAGAATAGTTTCTAGGGTGGTTATCTAGGTACATGGTTATGAATGCATGAGTAAGATATAACTATGTCATATATCGTATGATTAAGTATGAATTTGCATGATGTCTAAATGTGTTTATATGAAAGGATTGCTCATATAGTTACACCTATACTCTTATGCATGAATGTAGTGCAAGTATGAATATCTGTGGTCTAACGATGTTTATGTGAAAGGTTTTCTCACATATATGTATAAACACACACATGAAAACATATTTATGTTGCTTGTACTATGATCTAGTAAATTGAGGGGCTTTTGAAAGGTGTTCTCAAGGGTACCCTAAACTAGATGGTGCTTTACATATGTTATGTCCATGTGAAAGGATTTCTCACATGATTTAGGTTGATGAACTCTCATCTATGACCTATGATCTAAGCATATGGGGAGTCAATCTCCTAAAGCCCAATTTTAATAATTAATGATAATAATGGCTTTTCAATAAAAGGGAACTTAGCTTAGAACTGAGTGAACTTAGATGAGGGGAGCCCCTTCCGAAAGTGGGAAGGCTTGTTCACAATAGTCCTCAAGAGGTTGTTAACTACAATGCCTCAATAGGAATAAAGAGAGTTCGCATAAGTGGATAACAACAATGCCTCAATACGTATAAAGAGGGTTTCCATATATACCTCCAAGTTCCATAAACTATGTTTGCCCCGTAGGATATAGCAAGCGATATCACCTAATATGCAAGCATGTGTTAATGTTCTGCCTTTGATAGGTAGAGCACCTTATCTTGGTGAAAGGCTCTACAACACCAAATTCCATGTTTAGCACCCATGGTCTTAGTGTCGGTTAAGGCTATATTTTCCCTAAATAAAAATGGACAATGGAAGTAAAGTTAGGACCCTAACTAGAATAACCTAAGAGAAGTTGCTTAGTGTAGGTGGGGGTATGTGACTTCACCTATGCATTGCACAAGTAGCTCTTGAAGGGAGTTCTAGCAAGTGTTCTACTGTATATGACTATTTTTATGTTTCTTATGCATGACATTGTAGTGTTCTCTACTTGTTGTGATGAGATGCATTGTATGAGTCCTAATGGGTCTATGTGATGTGGTATCTTCTTAAGTGCATAAAGTTGGTCTTGTTGACTATATGATGAAGGTCCTACTTGGTATGCATGAAGTGACTATAGTACCATTGTTGGTGTGTGAAATACATGTTTAAGGCTTATGGTCTCATGCTAGGTTTACTAAGTGTGTGCGAGATTATGGGGTTTCACATGTACATTGCGCTAGTGGACTTAGAATGGGATTATGAGTTAGGTCTTATAAGATTCTATGTAAAGTGAAGTTAGCATATGTGAAAATTGAATATGGTTTACTGTAATGGCTTTGGTAGTCTTGACTTGAATGTGTCTTATGATGTGCTATACTTCTATGAATGCATGTATTGAGTTAGGAAGGTTGTGTGTATGAATAGCTTATGGCCTTAAGGTGATGCAGTGCACCAAGTATCAGTAGAGGGTTACTTGGGAGGTTAATGAATTAAATAAAAGTAGTTCACTGTAAATGAAATATGCTTACTGTAAAGTGGTGACTAAAATGCCTTAAAAGCAATGTATGATTTTAAGTGATGTTGTGAACATTGAATATGCCTATATGAAGTATGTGAATTGTATGATGCTTGTTGTATCAAAGTTTATGAAATTTTCACAAAAAGGCATGATGCTTGATTTCAAGTAAAATGTCCCCTTTAAATGAATGTTTTTGCATGGTTGTCATACTCAGTGCATTCTTGTACTAACACCATTCTTCAAGTGTAGGTTGTGGATTCTTAAAGGATTTCTCTAAGGTGAAGGGCTTGATATGTGTTTCCCAAGCTCAAAGAAATGAATTCTCTAGATTCAAGGATGTCCTATGTAAAGTTTATGTTAAAGTCATGTAATAGTTAAGTTATGTATTATGTTATAAGGGTCGTGTACCTAATGTACTCTAATGATGTTGAGTCTAAGATGGAAAGGAGACTTAGAGTCTAAATATGTACTTATGATATTTTTTATATAATGGAAGTAATGTTTCAAGCATATGATATGCTATGAATGTTTTAAATTTTCCGCTAAATTTACCAATGATAATGCGAGAAATGATAACTATGGGTTTGTATAAGACCTCCGAGAGGTCAAGTACGCCATGTTACTTTTAGGGGGTGCTCCCCGGTCGTGACACATGGGTCTTATGGGTTTGAGTGAAATTGAGTATGTGTATGTTTTGATTTTGTTTTCGAGGGCTATAGTGTTTATTTTGAAAGTGGTATAGAAAGTAGGTACGTTGTGAAGTTTGGTAAGCAGGGTCGATCTCGTCGAACCACTCGGCGGTTCACCAAACACCTCTTGATCAGTTTTGATTTCATGGTTTTTTATTCTTTTGGTTTTGTAACATTCAACGAAAAGACTGAGGTTGTCGAGTGCACTCAGGTAGTCGCAAAAATTCTTATTTGATTGCCCATTATGCTCCCCTAACACCTAACATACACTGTCACTTTCGGTGTGCTACTGTGTGCTCGGTGAAAGATGTCACTGATTCGCCGAAAGACCCTTTTGTCGAAGACAAGGCATTTTTCTAAGAATTGTTTAGCCAATCTTTTTGTCGAGCTCTATTTGGCTCGCCAAATAAATTCGGTGACTCGCAGATCGGGTAGGCGAATCTGTCTGCAATATATTTTCTATGAGTATGATGGATTGTGAGATCTTGATAGGGGTATGATCATGCAAGTATGGATGTGATTCTCTGGTGTGCCTTATTATGATATGATTAGGATGTGATGACCTCACTAATGATGGTTTGTGATGAAATAAAGTTATCATCCTATACTTAATGAGCTAATGACATGATTATACAAGGGGTTAGCCTCCTATGGCCTATATTAATATTTGATGATTAAGAATGGCATACATGCATTTCAAAAAGGAAATTTATCTTGGGACCGAACGAACTAGATATGAGAGGTATCCCTTCCCAATGTGGGAAGGTGGATTCATATTGGTTCTCATGAGATGGAGACTACAATGCAATTGTGCATAAAGAGGGTTTCTAGCATATCTCCTAGTTCCTTAACTATGTTGCCTCCATAGGAATACTAGCTAGTGTATCCATCTAGAATGTTATGTTCATGTTTTGTTTCTACCTTGGCAAGTAGTGCAACTTCTTGCTGTGTAGAGTTTCATGACACCAAATACAATGTTTAGCTCACATGGTCTATTGTAGGTTAAGGTGATTGTTGCCAAATGTAAAATGAATGGAGTACGGAAGATGAACACTAACTAGGGTGACTTAAGGGGTTCTAGTTTGTGTAGGTAGGGGTATGAGACTCTATCTATACATTGCACAAGTTGGACTTAAGGGGAGTCCTAGGAGGCTGTTCTTATGTTATTATGCTATGATATCATGAAATGTATACATGTTGGTTCTATATGATGTTGCTCTAATATGATGTTGGTTACATTGATGAACATGATATTGGTCTTAATTGCTATATGTTATGACGACTAGACATGATGGTATGTATATGAAACAAGACATTACTTATGGTTCCTTTTCTTGTTTACTTGGTTATGTGGGGTTATGGGGTTTCACATGACAATTGCACTTGTAGGCTTGGGATGGGATTTTTGCTAATGGTCTTGTATGTTGATGATAAGAACTAATGAGCATGAGATGTTAATACGACTTTATGATGATGTTGTCCTTGTTTATGAACATGTGTTATGTTATTGATCTCCATGACTTGTATACGCTCTCTTGTGTGTGCATAAAGTCTTTCAAAATGACTTAGCATGTTTCTAAAGAAATGGTCTCTTTTGTGCATGCTTTCAAAGGATTTATGTGCAACATGTTTCCATACTTAGTACAAATTGTTGTACTAACCCAAATTCTTTATATTTCCACTAACATGTAGGTTAGGGCCATTGAAGTGCTTAGAGGACATTTGCAAGAAGACTTGGACATCTTTCCTAAGTTGATTAGTGAGTCCGCAATGTTCGAGGATGGTGCCACCTATCTAGCTTAGTAGGATTGTTATGTCTAAAGACATTTGTTTCTTTCCTTTATCATTTGAGACTATTTTTGTAGGCCAATATGTGGCATAATGTAGTTGTATAAGGGATATGCCCAAATGTTGTAATTCTCTTTAGATGGTTTATATGTGAGACAAGTACTAGACTACTTAATGTTTTGGCTATATTGCATAAATTCGAAGTCTACGTAAACTTCATAAATGAGGAGTCTATTTAAAGTGCCTATACGTTATGTGAGAAGTCTAAGTCTACTTCACTATGTAAAATTTTTAAATTTTCCGCATTTTCTCTACCTATGATATGCCATGATGTATACTAAGGGCTAGTCTAAGGCCTCTATGAGTACGAAGACGCCGGTTACGTCTATGGGGTAATCCCAGATCGTGACAACCACGAATCGTGAAGTAACTCGTGGTGCATTAGGCTGTAACTTCCCAAAATTTGGCTTTCTCCAAACCTCCAAGTAAAGATCACGACCAAGCTAGGTGGATTTTCAAGTGCACTCACGAGTCGTGAAGTGGCTCGTGGTGCCTTGGACAGTAGCTAGTCCAAGTTGTCCCTATTTTTTGCCCTAGGCAACTTCATGCACTCCCTAATTGCTCGTGGTCATGCACATGAAGGTTGAGGCAGTAGCCTCCCTTTTGTGGCGGCCTTGGCCTTTGGCTTTGGCTTGCTCCTCAAGGTTGTCAGTCCTCCCTTGGTCTTGACCCCGTAAGCCCTTGCTTAGGTACCTATAAGCATGTACATCACTTCTTCATGGTCAATCCTCTAACATTCCTCTTTTAAGCCATTCAACAAGCACTAGCACTACAATATACTAGGTTACTAGTTCACCGGACATCATGGTCATTTTTAATTTCTTATCATCCTATCTTCCCAAACCAAGTTAGTTAGCATAAGATAGTGTAAGGAACCCAAAAGGAATTATGTCCAAATAGAGCCTAACATGTGGGGCCATGAGCTTATAAGGTCATAAAAGGGTAAAATATAGTGTTTATAGGCAGTGTATAGAGTTTGACAGAGTTTGGAGGCGAAACGTCCAAGAACGTACGGTGATGTCTTAATGTTAGCCTTGAGACGTGCTAGCGTGCCTTAGTATGTTTCATACGTTTTTAGGTTTATTTTGGAGTTCAAATTGATAGGTATGGTTTCTAACACCTAGATGGACATATTTAGAGTGTAAACGTCTCGTAAAGACTCCCCAAGAACCCACGTAAGGGTCCCTTAAGAGGGACCCAACATGTTAGAAACTGTCAAATTGTCCCAACAACCGAGGGGCACCAATGGATAGTAGGGCCATCGACGCCCCATTGGTGAGGCATTGGTTTAGACTTAGCTCCATGATCTTAAGCCCCAAATATAGGGTCTCATACAAGAACAAAGGCTTGCCATCATGGCCGATAGTCTGGTCGACGCCCAGTAGGTTGCAACCATCGATGGAGTCTACACTTTCGCGCAGCTTAATGTAAATTGGAGGGGTGAATTGGGAAATTCACCCCATGTCCAAACAAAATCCATGGGCGGTTAAATTAGGTGCGTTTAGGTATTTTAGGCGTATTTAAACAATAAAATACCCTATTAGACTCTAGGATCCAAATCAAAACCTCTCTCACACAAAAGAACTCTCAAGAACACCATCGGAGAAGAAGAAGAAGAAGAATTGGGGGCAGCAGCTTATGACGATTTCTTCAAGGGTACAAGCTAGGATTAAGGGTCTAATATAAGGTATATGAAGCTTATTCATTCATGGATTCTTCCATCCATGAAGTTCCCCTAGTTTCCCTTCAATTGTGAATCCAAAGAACCCTAACTAGAGAGGGTTGTGATTTCATTGTGGGTAAGGCTTGATTGTGATCCCAATCTAGTGGGTAGCATTCAATGATGGTTATATGATGATTTTGCACTTTTTTCATGGTGAATTCATAATGAATTATGGCAATTGAACTAGGAGGTGATCATGGTGATTTTAGGCCATTAGAGGCTAGATGAAGGTTTTATGTTGATCTTCTTTATTCAATTGTATTCTATTCTATTTTATCATGATTGAATCACCTAGATATGAATTGAACTAGACCAATTGATTTAGGTTTGTCTTGACTTGTAAATATGAAGTTGAACCTATATGATCATGCATGACTACAATTGCCTTCTAATGATCTAATTTAATAGATTAACATGAAATTGAGAATGAATCATGAGGGACTAAATGTGGTTATCAATTGTGGGGCTTATGACCATTATTGTTAGGACTTTCGGGGTAAATTCTTGAAAAAAATGATTGTGATGATGTCTTTTTTCTCTTCTACATCTAGACATGAACATGATTAGGAGAAACAAGTTCTCACATAGAGGAACCCTATGTTGAATTAAGAACCTAACATAAATCAATGAATAGTAGAGTAAGGTTAGCTTGAAGGTGAGTTGTATGATCACTTCTTGTGTAGTAGACTTTGTGAGACAACACTAGGACATGGTAGATTGAGTGAATTACTCATTATAGCTTGAGGTTGTAATAACCCTAAAAATGAATATGCTACGTAATGCTTAATGTGTGTAGAATGCCTACGATTTGACCGGGTTCACACGGAGTGATGCGTGTAGAACCAGACCTCTGAACCCTTGATACAGCCAAGCCAACTAACTTGGGTAGTTAGTTGAGCTAGGAAAGGTTGGGTCCAGCCATGTAGGGCTCTCGAATACGAAGATTTACTCGAATGAGTCTTTACCGGACTTAAAAAGGGAAAATCTTAGGTTTGGAGGGTCTAGGGGTAAAATGGTTTTTTTCCAGGCTAAGGGTAGTATCGTAATTACCCTAAATATGTAATTAATTATTTAATTAACAAGGTGGAGGGGAATTTTGGGGAGAGAGGGCCCAAAATTGGCCTTTAAGGCAAAGTCTTGCTCCACCCGGGTTCGAACCTAGGTTGGAGCAATTATTTAATGTGATTTTTTTTAATTGGTGAATTAATTTAATAAATTAATAATTAATGGCTGATTTAAGAGAAAGGAAAATCAGATTTTTCTTATTAATTATTAATTATTTATTAATTAATGTGTTTTATTTGACTAAGTCTCCTAGTTGACTAATTCTAAACTACTTCACCTCTTTTAACTCTCACTCACGCTCATCTCTCTCTCACATCTCTCTCATTCTCTTTTCTCACGTTCTACCTAAACCACGTACAAGAACAGAATCATAACCAAAGTGCTTCACACTTCAAGAACTCACAACGAAAATTACAAACAAACAACTAATCAAAAACGTTATGCAAGAGGGAGGATTATTCCGTCGAATTTGTGTTGAAGTTGAGGGGATTTGGACGTGATTTTTGGAGACGGTTTTGGGCATCAAGTCAAGGTTTGAACTACATAAAAGGTATGGGTTTTCTTACTCTAGGTCCCTTTCCCAAGAGACCCTTAAGACTCAGATAATTCTATTCAGAAACTAGGATTGTTCCCCATTTCATGTTCCCTATCACTAGCTCCCTATGATTTTTGGTTGGGTATGCTTGCTGATAGAATCTAGGGGTACTATGTTTTGTGTGATGATCTAGTTTCAAGTATTTGATCATGATTATGTGCTTATGTTTGTGTCTTTTGGAAATATGAATATAGGCATGTGTGTAAGTGTGCAAGTTGGGATCATGACTTTGAGTTTCGGCTTGTTTATGTTAATGGCATAAAGATCACTTGTATTTTATGTGAATAATTGTGTAAACCGTAATGTTCATTTGAAGATGTTATTTCTGTTTGTTGAGTGTAGAAATCTTGACTGAAAGTAATCCTAAAGATGCCATTAATTATGTATAAAACGTTCTACGAAAATTGTCCTAATCTAATGTAAAAAGGTGGAGAGAATGGGCTGCAGAAATGTGACCAAATTTTCAGCTTTTGGAAATTTGGTTTCAACCAGATACTTGAAGTTTTGGGAGAGTTTAAAAAATGAATTAAAATAGGTGAGGTCAGTAGGGATTGAACCCAAGACCTCAGTATAAGAAAGCTGCAAAAAGAAAATAAAGAAAAAGGAGTGAGGCACACGGGATTCGAACCCGTGTGCCCTTAGCCGAATCTCTCCTAATTTAAACAAAAATATATATATGATGATAGGAGTGGGATACAAACCCACATCCTCTCGGCCAAACAAGAGAGCAAATATAAGAACTTTAAATTAATAATAAGGTGAGAGTAGTGGGATTCGAACCCACCACCTCTCAGCCGAATGAGGAGACAAGGAGAGAGTAAACAAAAAGAAAGTTAATAAAATAAGAGGAGTGGGGTTCGAACCCACATCCTCTCGGCCAACATGGGAATAAACTAAGGGAAAAGAAAAAAAATAAAGTGGGGCTGTGGGGGTTCGATCACACAACCCGTCGGCCAAGAAAGAGAGAGTTAAAAAAAAGAAATTCAAAGGATATGAAGGTGTTGGGGCTCGATCTTGGGTCCCCAAGCCGTATGGATCAAACCAAAATGAATAAAATGTAAGTGTTGTCCAAGGGATTCGAAATTAGGGTTCCCTTGCCCAAATTTCGTATTGATATATAAGTCATACGTGAATAAATGTTCAAAAATAATGTTGTCTACATAGATCAAAATCGAGATCTTGGCATACTTATAAGATGCATAAGTCTTGTACCACACAATCTTAGGAAGATATGAATCACTTAAACGAACTATGAATGAAGCCTCATGGCTTGTATGTATAGACCCATAAGTCTAGCATACTTTTAAAGTAAGTGAACCTAAGATGTATGTAACGAAATGATGAAACTCTAGAAGGGTTAAGTAAGAGTGTGAAACACACTAAATGGCCAAGTGCATTGGCATATGATGAAATGAACATTCACGTAAAAAGGGGTGAGTGAATATGAAGAGCAAATGTGCTAAAGCTAATGAATGTGGTGACAACATGATAAAAGGCTAATGTGAAAGATGAGAGCAATCTAAAATGAGCCTTAGTAAATGTTACCAAAAACGTAATCACCTATGAGAGTGTAAAGTTAATAAAGAGACCAGTCTCTATGAACACTCTAATGAAAGTATTGAGATTAATGTATACTGAATGCTAATGATGAGATGAGAAATCATCTAATAAGCTATGATGTCCTCATACTAGAAGTCTGCTTCCATGACGTATGAGTTGAATGTAATGGAACTTTATACTGAGCACCGATAGGCTAGCTATGAGCGGTGATGCCTTCTTTCGAGAAGGGCGGAGGTTCACGTAACTCTCATGAGATGAGACTGTCCGGTATGCCCGGTATGGGTCTCCTTATATCTCCTAGTCTTCGAACCTATACTTCCAATATAGGGATCTAGCAGGGTTCAATCCCCTATATACGCTAGCATGTTTTGGTTCACCTTGGGTGGTGATTCAACCTCTTTTCGGTGTGGGGATGACACACTGGATTTCATGATGCTCACATGATCTATGTCGGTTAAAGTTAAAGTTCCCCATGAATGAATGAGGCCAGCCTCAAGTGATACACATAATTAAATGAATGATACCAAAGATGTTAGGATAGGATAATCAAGAGGTGAGCTAGACTCAAGTAATAACACTAGGTTATTCTTGATCATTACACAACAAACCCGATGAGAGTCTTAAACTACATCCTAGGTATAGCTGGTGTTTACACTAGCTTATGAATGAATGAAATGAAGTACGTATGAATGAATGAAGTAGACTCTGTGTTTGCTAAAGAAGGCTTCCTAGTTGAGGTCCCATATGTTGAGCCCTAATTTTGGGAAGTCTTAATGTTATGTCCATGATTCCGAGGTCTCATGGCATATGAAAGAATGATATGAAAGATGTTATGTGCTATATGCAATATGTTATGTGCTATGTGTAAGATGTTATGTGTTGTGTGCAATATGATACGTATGATGATGCATGTTACTCTCATGGCATGACTTTCATAATTCAAATTTGTCATGTCCACTGACTTTCCTAATTCAAATTTGGCAAGTACCCTGACTTTCCTAATCCCAATTTGGCAAGTCCACTGACTTGACTTTCCATAAATCATGTTGTTAGGAAAGAGCTATTCTTACTCATGCATGTCCTTGGTGTGTGCTTGCATATACCCATACTTAGTACAAGTGTGTACTAATCCCATACAACTCTACATTTTTAGGTGCAGACGCAGGTGGACGTTAGAGCTTACAGTACGACGTTGCAGCTATCTGGACGTGGAGCTTTCATCCGTATTTGGTAGGCCCTCATGATTTCGAGTATGTCTACTGTTATTAACTAGCTTAAATGTAGGCTTTAGCTAGTGGAGCATGTTCCTCTAGTGTTTCTTTCCCATTTTATTTCAGACATTGTATTGGTGCCATTTTGGCAAGTATACTCTTAATTCAGTATTGAACTATTTTTTTCAGTTGATGATCTGAATGTTAGATGATTTATTGTGAACGTATATGAATTTAAGTAGAATGATATACATGCATGTTAAGTAACAAAAATTTCAAATTTTCCTCCAAAATTAACCTAGATGAAGTAACGATGACGTATGTAGGCTTGTCTGCGACCTCTGAGAGGTCAACGATGCCGGTCTCGTCTGTGGTCTAGATTTCGGCCGTGACAAAGGTAATGGATCTCAATGGTAGCTTGGGATACTGAATCTCAAGGAGGCTTTAGTTGAAATACTCATGGTACCTTGAGATGTTAAATCTCATCGAAGCTTGGGTTAGATTACTCATGGTAGCTTGAGGTGACGAACTTCATGGTAGCTTGGGATGGAAGAAGTGATCTTTACCATTATTAGCATGGCCTTGTGTAGTAAGGATACTTGATCGTGTTAGCTTGACAGGGTTAGGCCAAAACCATTTCATGGTAGCTTTAGGGTAAAGGCCTATACTCTCCTAATGTTAGATTGACTTGCATGCAAGGTGCATTTCACGGTAGCTTGATTTGCATGGAAGGTGTATTTCATGGAATAACTTGAGATAGGTTTCTCATGGTAGCTTAGGGTTGAGGATTCACGCTCTCCAATGACCAGCTTGTATTTACATGATTGGTTAAATGGTGGTTAGGATGGATGTATCCTTCCATTAGTTAGCTTTGTTAGTATTATGAGATGGTTTCCATGATAGTGGGTCTATTATGGTGGTGGGTTGAGCTTAATGGACAAGGTTAAAAGAATAGTTAGCTTGTAGTAGGTTAGTCTAGAGAAGTACTAAGTAGCGAGGGTAGTATGGAATGCCATCAATACATTGCACCAGTATAACTTGAAGCTACCAATGATATGACCACTACATGATGTATGTTTATCTTGGATAGTGCAATAGTTGCATTCCATGACATGATTGACTTAAGATGATAGTTCTTTGTCAATATGAAATAGGTCTATTAGATGACTCCTAAGATGATATGAAACAAGTTAGGGTGCTTAGTGTATGAGGTAATATGGGATGCATTGCACAAGTGTGTTTTGAGGTGGCCTAGGGGATTAGTGTTCATATATTATGATGAACTTAGGTCTTAATTATGAAAGTGAACTATGATCAAGTATGACCAAAGAGAGGTACTTAGCTTGGGTAGTAGTATGGGATGCTACCTAAGCCTTGCATAGGTATACTTTGATGTGTCTTGTGATGTAGTTCACATAGGTAAGAAAGATAATGAGTAATGTATGAACTATTATATGTTTTATGATGCTTTAAGTATGCTTATGATATTCATGTTATACTTATGTCTTTATCTCTTATATGATTATGTCTATGATTGACTAACCCTTTGAGTTATCTTATGTTTGGTATGATGTTTCCATAGTTAGTACGTATCGTACTAAAGCATATTGACTATATGTTGTCCATGTATGGTCTTTAGAAGATTGAGGTTGCTTGAAGGGTAGAGTTTCCAAGGTTTCCAAGAAGAGAAGACTTGGTGAGTCCTCATAGCATCTGAGGACTACCATCACTATGTTCCTTTATGTTAGACTTTTATGGGTCGTGACGCAAGTCTATTGTATCATGATGTCATACATGGTTTTTGAGACATATGTTAGACATTTTATGAGATGACTTCTGTATTATTTTTTTTAGATAAAGTTATAATTCCGCACTACTTTTTGTGTATATGCAACGAATGATGTCTAAGGGCTTGTACAAGACCTACAAGAGGTCAAGTATACCGTGTTATGACCTAAGAATGCCATATCTTCGAGGGTGTACATGCGGGTCGTGACATACTTGATATCAGAGCATACAGTTATGAAATGGTATTTGTATGTCTCAAAACCTCGTCTAGTAGAGTCTTATTCATTGGTGTGAGTTGGGACACACATATGAATAGGAGGTTACGAGATGCTTAGGAAAGTTTCACTTATTCATTCTTCAAGTTGTACCATATAGTTGGGCTTTAGTAGGCCCTTTTCTAATGCTTTCCTATGAATTTTTAGGTTATGGATAACACTAGGGCTAATGCAAGAAGGAAGGAGATGGGAATGAGGAGCAAGACATTCCTCCCCGAGTGCTAGATAAAGTTCCTCCTCAAGTTCTGAATGACCCTCCAATAGGCAATGCTATGTTGGAGAAATTTAGGGCTTCTAGGACTTTGTTGGCTCAAGCCTTATCGGCCCAAGCTAATAGAAGAGAGGTGGCTCCGGCTTATCCTATAGGAGGAATGAGTGCTACTAGAGTAAGGTATTTCTTGAGAATGAATCCACCGGAGTTCTATGGCTCCAAAGTTGGTGAGGATCCGAATGTATTTATCGATGTGGTGTATAAAGTGCTTGCAATCATGGGTGTGGCTTTCATAGAAAAGACAGAGTTGGTTGCCTATCAATTGAAAGATGTTGCGCAACTTTGGTATGAGCAATGAAAAGATAGTAGACCTATAGGAGAGGGTTCCATTTAATGAGAGACTGTTAAGTTGGCTTTCCTTGATAGGTTCTTTCCTAGGGAATTGAGGGAGGATAAGTTGGAGGAATTCATAAAACTGAAGCAAGGTGATATGAGTGTCAAGGAGTATGCTTTGAAGTTCACTCTTTTGTCTAATTATGCCACAAGATTGGTGGAAACCCTAGAGACTTGATGAATACGTTCATGACGGAGGTATCCGATCTAGTAGATAAAGTGTGTCGTACCGCAATGCTTGTTGATGGCATGGATATCTCCCGACTCATGGTGTTTTCTCAACAAATAGAATAGTACAAAATTAAGAAAGAGAAAAAGAGGATTAGGATGGGCAAGGAGGGGTCTGAATGACATGGTCATTCTAACAATCGACAGTAGTCTTCTAAAGAAAGTCATTCTAGTTCTTCAAAGTATGAGGATGAAATGGTGTTTAACCCTAGACCTCAAAGGAAGAATGAGTACTCCCGACCTACTTGATCTAGGTGTGGTAAGAAGCATGAGGTTTGGTAATTGGCTGGTAAATATGGTTGCTATGTATGTGGTGAGAGTGGCCACATGATGAGGGATTGCCTAGGGAAAGGTTAATGTGAGGGAATGCAAGAAAGTTGATACTAGTAGTGAGGAAGGTGTTCCTAAAGCCAAAGCTAGGTTCTTGTCTCTCTAATCCAAGGATGATCAAGAGTGATCTCCTCATGACCCTTTCAGGTGTGTGCTTCTTTATTGATTTATGAACATTTTCAGAATTTCATATGATTATATTTTGTTTTTCTGATTTTTATGTTTCCATATCGTGAGGAATTGATGTTAGAAAGTTATGTTTGGCTTATTCCGGGGGATAAGGAGCCTTTGTATAAAGTCTTTATATGGTTATGTTTAGCTTGAAATTGAATGGTTTCATTTTTTGGGTATGTGAATTTATGAATGATTTCATTTTTTGGGTATGTGAATTTAGGTATAGTGCACATACGATGTGCTGCTAGTGTAGAATCGGTCCTTTAAACAAGTGTTTAGTAAGGTATCATTCGAGGACGAATGTTTCCTAAGTGGGGGATATTGTAAGGTCCCCAAAATAAATTAGGTCCAAATAGAGCCTAACATGTGGGGCCATGATCTTTAAAGTCCTCAAAGGGTCAAATATAGTGTTTAGAGGCAGTGTATAGAGTTTGAGAGAGTTTGGAGGTGAAACATCTACGAACGTCCTATGACGTTTGAAAGTTAGCCTTGAGAGGTGTTATCATGCCTTTGTATATTTCATAAGGTTTTAGGTTGAGTTTAAAGTTCAAATTTATAGTGATGGTACGTAACACCTAGATGGACGTATTAAAAGAGGAGACGTACAGTCACAACTCCCTAAGGACCAACTTAAGGGTTGTTGAAAAGGGACCCAACTTGGAAGAAAAAACTGTCAAAACAGTCCCAACCAACGAGGGGCACCAACGGACCGTAGGTCCAACGATGCCCTATTGGTGAGGGGCGTTGGTTCATACTTAGCAGGAGCTTAATCCCTAAATGAAGGGTCTATGACCAGAAAGACGGCTTGCCGGCGCGGCCCGTTGTCTGGTCGACGCCCAGTAGGTTTCAACCGTCGATAAAGTCTGCATCTTCGCGCTGCTTACTATAAAGTGGAGGGATGAATTGGGAAATTTACCCAACGTCCAAATAAATGAATGGGCGGTTAAATTAGGAGCTTTTAGGTATTTTAGGAGTATTGAAACAATAAAAGACCCTCTTAGTGTCACGACTAGCGAGCACCCCCAGTTGCGACCGGTGTCATATTCCTCTCAAAGGACTAAGACAAGACCTTAGAGTTCGTCATAACATGTCATCGGTTAAAAATGCAGAAAAATTAAAAACTTTTGCATACTATATGAAGTGTACTTAGAATTCATACCTAACATATAATGAGGTATACATAGACCTCTCACATAGAAGCTTACTTAGGCTTCTCTTTTAATAACATGATAACCTACATATGATATTCTAAAACTTGTCTCACATAAAAACCATCCAAAGAATATGAGTTGGAATTAGCCAAAAAAATGTCAATATTCAATATAGGATTTACTTCAAGAGAATCCAAAGAACCTAATAAAACGGAATAAAGAGTATATCTTAACACTACTAGAGTTTTCATAAGCTATAATAACGAAAAGATAGCATCCCCGAACATGAGGACCTACCAAAACTTGGAGAAAGAGTTCCAAGCTTCTTCGATCGACCTTCTTAATATTCAATGCCTGGACCGTACATTTGTAGTAATATAAAGTAAGGGGATAGTATGCCACAAGTACTATGTATGGGTATATTCACATAAACATTTAAGGCCATCCATGAAATGGACCATTTCTTTAGAAAGCATGCTAAGTCATTTGAAAACCTTTAATGGACATACAAGAGATCATGTACAAGATAAGGATCACAACAACATAAAGCATGATCATGACCAAAGACATATCATCATAAAGTCATATTAACATTTCATGTTAATTAGATTATTTAATCATAACATACAAAACACTTACCAATAATTCCATCCCAAGCTTACAAGTGCAATGATCATGTGAAGCCCCATAACCCCACATAATAAAGTAAACAAGATAGGAGACCATAAGCAAAGTTTTGCTTCATATAACTTCTATCACAAGTAGTAATCACCACATATAGTAATATAGAACAACACATGTTCATCAATATAATAAACATCACATAAGAGTTGTTACTACCCTAAAAATGAATTAGGTCAAACTAGAGCTTCACATGTGTTACATAATTTAATAATTAATTAAAATGACGTATATTAGCATTAGAAGTCAGTTGGTGAAGTTTGGAAGTCAAACGTCAAGGAACGACCAAGACGTTCGGAAACTAGCCTTGTGTCCTTGTATGTTGTGTTGTTCGGAGTCTAAAATTAGTGGGGATGACCCTAGTACCTAGAGGGGCATATTTAGGGTCAAAACGTCTGGGTATGATTCCCCGGGGACCACCCTAAGGGTCCCCAAGGAGGACCCAAATTTTTGTCAAGCAAGCTGCCCAAGGCGGCAGGGTTTTGTGCCTTGATGAAAAAATGGCGCATTGCGGCCAGGTCGCGCACTTCTCTGTCCAAAATTAATTTGCAAGAACTTGTGGGAACAACTCCGTGACGCGGACTTATTCCCTGATGAAAATTCTGAAAATTTTAGTGAAGTTTGACTTGTCTAAAGTGGTCCAATAAATATAGCGGTGTTTTGGGTGTTTTGGGGGTGCGTTATATACCGATTTTAGGTCATTATACACCCATTCCCCCCCAAAAAAAAACAAGACCTCACTTATAAATAAAAAATTCAAAACCCTCAAAAGTTCTTCTCTCCCAAAAGATGTCTCAAACTCCATTGGAGCTAGAACTCAAGGTTGAGCTAGGGTTGAAGGTTTGGGACGTTTTCTTCACCAAATTTCATGGTTTTATTCATATTAAGGCATGGTAGTTTATCTTTGACTCTTCTTTCATTCAAGTATCCCTTTTTAAGACTTATTAAAAAAGATTTCAATCTTCAAACTTCCATATTCATTTACTCTAAGTATGGGTCTTTGCGTGAAAATGTTTTAATGATTAAAATGAATTGTTCTTAGTGTTAAATAATTATTTTAATGTCAACAACCCAATGGAATCATGTCTATTCTTTTCATAAACTTTTAGCTTATGAAATGGGTTTAATGAGCATGATTAGATAATGTTAAAGTTATTGTTTCTTGGTTGTTTTATTGCGTTTTAGCTACTTCCCTAAGGTCTATTTTATGATGGACTATTGGATAAATTGTGGGTAGGTGGTGAAAGCTTGGATGAATGGTAAGTTGTCTATGTTGTTTAATCCTTATTGTGAAATGATCTTGAGTGGTATGGTTCACCTTTGGTGGCGGTGTTTACTTGATGTTTATGAAATTATATGTGTATTATGAGAATGGCCTTGAAGGCGTGATATGTGAAGTGAAGTGATAATTTTTATATGTATATGGATGCAAGGTGTTAGAACGTTGTTATGAGTATCTTGAAAGATTTATGTCTAAATGAAGTATGCATTTGAGATGTTAAGTATGATAATGTGTGAATTGTGATAAATGTGGGTTTGAGCATGTCTAGAAGTCAATGTTATGAATGATGGTCATTATGTGAATGGTTCTCTCACATGTACTCACACACACTTGAATGCATGAATGAAGTCAATGAATGAAAATGGGGAATTGTTGGGTAGACACTCTTCGTGAGTAGAGATGAAGTGTCTAGACCGTCCCTACTATTCCTAAGTATGAAAAGGGGGATTTGGCGTGAACACTCTTCGTGAGTTGAGATGAAGTGTTTAGTAGCAACTCACTATTCCTGATGAGTTTTCCAAAGCTAGGTTGGAGGTTGGATACACTTCATGATTTGATATGAGGTGTTCAATCGTTATCTCTTAACCTATAGTCAATGAATGTTTAATACTCCTTGGGGGAGTTATGCTTAGCACTGAGAGGATTTGAAGAAGGGGTGGGTACACTTCGTGAGTAGAGATGTTGTATCCAATATACCTCTTGATATGGGTGCTCCTCGTTAGTAGAGAATGATTTACTTAGTATCAATCTTCTTATCCCTTAACTATGCACCTGTGTAGGTGTAGCTATTGGATAATCCATGTAAAGGCTAATGAATATGACCCTACCTTAGGCAAGTAAGGATCTCTCATCCGGTAAGGGTAGTACCGGGATTCCATGTCAAGCTGTCATGCTCTAAGTCGGTTAAAGCTAGCCCCTAGAAATGTATGTAAATGAACTAAGTATCCTTAATGGTGTACTACTTAGGGTACGTGGTGGAATGGGACACTACCTATCTATTGCACAAGTAGACATTTGGAGGGAGTCTTGGTCTGTCCTTATATGAAATGTATGAATGGGTCATGATATGATGTAAATGAAAGTAATATGAATTTATGTGAAGAATGTGATGTGCCTAGTCTAAGGTAATTCCTAAGGAACACTAAGTGGAAGTAGTAGTATGGGATGCTACTTTCACATTGCACTAAGTGTGACTTAGGAGTTGTCTTAGAGGATGGTTCTTATGTGAAGTTCCTAAGTATATGAATGTTTATCTATTGTCTTTTGTATTGAATGTTGACGTGTTAAATGAAATGAAGTATGCTTGTCTTTAGTAATCTTAAGGATCACTTGGGTGTGTAGTGAAGGGATTGTATGTGCGGTTCTTCCATGTCTTACCTTAGTGGGTCTTAGGATAACTTGGTTAGGGAAACCTCAAAGGAAACGAGTTCATTGTAATGTGCTTTTTCGTAATAAAATTATGGAGGTTCGATTATATGTGTTAAATGATGGTTTATATGTTGTTTTACTTCTATATTCATAAAGATTTTGCTTAATTAGCATGAAAGCTTTAATTATACAGAAATGTGCCCTTTTGCCTGATTTTGCATATGCGATACTTAGAACATTGTTTGTTATTACGCCATACTTTTCTATACTCTATAAGTATAGGTTGGAAGCAAGTTGAAGGTTACAAGGCAAGTTTGGGAATCGACTCTCTCAAGACTAAGTATCTCCTCATATATCTGAGGGAATAGTCTCTATTTCTCCAGTTTTTGATTAAGACTTATTATTTATTTATTTCAATGTAAAGGGTCGTGTCCCTAAGATACTTATGTCGTGTCTTTAAGTTTGCTTGTGACAATGAGACTATCCTTAGTATTTATAAAACATGATTTCCTTATTAATATTAATCGTGAAAAGTTTTAAATTCCGCAGTACCTTTCATGTCTTATGTAATGAATGATAGCTAAGAGTCTAGTACAAGACCTTTGAAAGGTCAAATACACCTTGTTTTGACCTAAGGGTTGCCCTAACTTCTAGGGTGTACTTGCGGGCAATAACAACAGAAACATCATATATCATAAACATTATACATTTCATATTCATATTACGTTACAATCTCCTAGGACTTCACTTAGAGTCAACTGGTGCAATGCCTAGATAGAGTTCCATACCCTACCTATACTAAGTAGACTCCTCAAGTTACCTAGTCAATGTCTATTTACTTGTCATTCATTTTACTTGAGGGAAAAATCGCCTTAACCGACATAAGACTGTGTGAGCTAAATATGGAATCCGGTGTCATGAATCCCTACACCGAAAGAAGGTGTTCTACTTGCCAGGGTAGAACAAAAACATGAACATAGCATTCTAGGTGGATCCACTAGCTAGTATTCCAATGGAGGCAACATACTTCAAGAACTAGGAGATATATTAGAGGCCCAAAATTCCACATTACATGGTAGCCTCAATCTCATGAGTGTCATTGTGAACCTACCTTCCAACTTGGGAAGAGACACTTCTCATATATAGTTTACTCGGTTCTATGATAAAGTTCCTTTGTGAATAACCTTTAAGTCATCATTTATTCATAAATATTATAATAGATCGTAGGAGATTAACTCCTTGTATAAACATGATCATAAGATATTTAGATATAGATGAGAATTTCCTTTCATCACAACCCTTCAATTGTGAGATTAACATATCATAAACAAATTGTGTAAGGCATACAAGATAAACATATCAACTTGTATTACATATCCTTACCATGATCCCACATTTAACATATTCATAGGACAACATATATGCATAGAAATATCCTACATGCTTCAATTTCATAGCTACATCAATTATATGCCAACAACAACATAATAGAGGAATCATGACTTTACAAGACTTACCTATTGGTTCCAAGATTCTTCATAAAGAAATTACACACAATTCAAAACAATCATCAAATAACATAGTGAAATACTCAATAACATAACCAATACCAACCACTTTAGTTACACACAAGACCAATTCATAGTTAGGGATAAGGAAAAGAGTTCATATATGAGTTCATTTAAGTTATAGTTCCAATCCCAACATTTACATGACATTAAGTGAAAGATACAACATGATCGAAACCATTTTTTAGAGAAGGAACATGCTTCACACTAAAAACAACATTTAAGTATCAATTAACCAACAATACATACTTAATTAGCCATAGAAAATCATTGTTTTTCATCATTAGTCATAAATCTTGAGTTAGGAAGAAAAACCCTTTTGTAGAGTAAAAACCCTAAGGATTGCATTGTTGTAAATAATCTTTGAAAGGACTTCTTGGGGAATGGAATCCCAAGAGTGAAGAACCCATACCTTATATATGAATATTCTACGAACTTTGAATGAAAATCATGAAGTCTTCATTTTCTTCCTCAAGCTTTTTGTTGTTCTTCAATGGAGGTTGAAAAGAGAGAGTTTTGAGAGAGATAAGAGGGATTTGTAAATTCTGATTTAGACTGCGTGAAAGTATCGTAAAACTGACCCAAAAATATTTTAAAATCGTCCTCTAAAATTTTCACGACCCGGATTCTAGAATCTGGATCGCAACCGGTGTCGTTGACCTCTCAGAGGTTGCAGACAAGCCTCATCTTGCATTCATCACATTCATTTAGTTAAATTTGCGGAAAATTTAAAACTTTTTATATGTATGAAGTATACATAGACTTCATATAATTATTAAATAGATACATCATATACTAAGCTCAACATAAGAGAAGAACCATCTAACATAAAGAATCAATTCAAAACTGAAGATGAATATATCATAAATAGTTTGCCAAACACGACCTTATTACAAAGCTTTGAAATGAATGTACGAAAGAAACTCTAGGGACAACATCCACTATCTATGTCTAAAATTAAGGCTAGACTAAATCTGTAGCATCCTAGAAATCATGAGTACCTCCCAATTGGTTTGGAGAAACGCTGAAGTCCAAACCGCTACAAGTTTTGTCAACCTGTCCTTTCACCTGCACCTATAAAAATAGTAAATAGTAGGGGGTTAGTACACCACATGTACTAAGTATGGGTGTATTCACACATACACATAAAGCTATGTATGATCAATGAAAGCTCTTCCTAAGCAATATGCCATTTCATGAAAGTCTAGTCATTAGACTTTCCTAATTCGTTACTTGTGAATTGTGGTGTGAATATGATGTATTTTAATTCATTCAAAGCACACAACTCATTTTCTATATGATTACAAGACATTAGTATCATCAACATAATTTTAGAACCACTCGGGCGAAGATTTAAATTTTTGATCCTCCAAACCCGAGAGCTCCTCTTTGTACACTTAGATTATTTTACAGTCTTTTTCTTCTTCTTGTTGTGTAGTTCAATAACTCCTTTGGTCCTATGTTTTACTTACAAGTGCAATGATTCATTGTAGTCCCATACCCACAATGAATTAAGTAAGTAATTCAAGAGATTAAGGAAATGACTTAACTACAATTTGTGGCATGAATATATTTATAAGTCAATACTTATTAACTATACTCATTCTTTAGTTGATTGCATAATGTGCATAGATCTTGAGGCATATCATTAAAGCTTATAATCTTCCTTACTTTGGGCATGAATTCTTTATAATCAATCTTTAGTGACTATTCCTATTATTGTATTATTGGCCTAATGTAAGAAGTCAATACAAGCCAATCTTATTTGGCTAATATCTTTTGCCAATTATATAAAATCATTATAAGCCAATTTATTTGGGTTTATCATTTTCATAACTTGATGATTCATTATTAGTTATGCTCTTTACTTATTGTTAACATTATTGGACACGATTTGACTATCCTTACAACAAGTTATTCATTACATCAAGTATTCATTACATTTCATAAGCCATTCTCTATTGATTATGCCATTGATTTCATTACTTTCATGTTTTATATATTATACATTTCATATACACGAGACCTTGGAATCGTTGATATAGCATTAAGACATCTCAAGTGAGTGCCCAACATATGGGACCTAAACCCGAGGGCCTTCTTTAGCAAACACAGAGTCTGCTTCATTCGTTCATTCGTACTTCACATTATTCATTTCATTCATTCGTAGGATCATGTAAACACCAGATATACCTAGGATGAAGTTTAAGACTCTCATCGTGATCATTAAGTGCAATGACCAAGAATGACCTAATGTCATTACTTGAATTTGATTTCACTTCCTGATTGTCTTGCACAAACACCTTCGGTATCGTTCATTTCATTATCTTTCATATTTTGAGGAACTCCAACCTTAACGGACATAGATCATGTGAGCATCATGAAATCCGGTGTCTTCCCCACCCCAAAAGAGGTGGAGTCACTGGCCAAGGTGAAACCAAAACATGCTAGCGTATATAGGGAATTGAACCCTGCTAGGTCCCTATATTTGCAGTATAGGTTCAAAATCTAGGAGATATAAGGAGACCCATACCCGGCATGCCAGACAGTCTTATCTCATGAGAGTTACGTGAACCTCCGCCCTTCCCGAAGGAAGGCATCACCGCTCATAGCTAGCCTACCGGTGCTCAGTATAAAGTTCCATTACATTCAACTCATACATCATGAAAGTTGGCTTCTAGCATGAGGACATCATAGCTCATTACATGATTTCTCATCTCAACATTAGTATTAAGTGTGAGCTGTCCTTACACTTACATATAGAGTATGATTGAGACTTATTTACTCTTTTGATGACTTGTCGTCCTTACTTTACATTGATGAAATGTGAATTGTCCTTACATATCATCCTTACTTTACATTGATGAATGTGAATTGTCCTTACATATCATCCTTACTTTACATTGATGAATGTGAATTATCCTTACATATCATCCTAAATTTACATTGATGAATGTGAATTGTCCTTACATATCATCCTTACTTTACATTGATGAATGTGAATTGTCCTTACATATCATCCTTAGGTGTTAATGAGACTAGTCTCACACATTCTAACACCTTCATTCTTGAGTATTCTTTTAACAAATTTGCGTCGGTGTAAGTAAGACTTGTCTCACTTCCTTTAACACCCCATTTTGGTCACTTACTTAATTTAGACCCCTTTAATTATGTTATAACTGTTGTTACTTACTTACTTTAGTTTAGTAGCTTCATATCACCGTTTATGGACGATGAGCACTTCATTCAATGAGTTTCATGTGTTCATAGTTCATTCTTGTGGAGCATGTTGGGAGTTGTCCCAATGAATGTCATGCCCTTGATTATGAATTCATTGATATTACTTTAGAAGTGCTTAATATATATTTGATTCTTTTGCTACACAAGAATTGACATATGATTAGTATTGGCTCAAGATTTGAGATGTTAGACTAACAAATTCATTCTTTTTGGCATAAGACAATTTTTACGTATGTTCATATTTAAATTGCCATATGTATGAACAATTAGCCACTCTTTTAATCATTTACATAAGTTCCTAGCCATTAGTATATATTCATTTTGACCAAATAGAGTTAGCCAACTTTATTGGAACCAGATAGCCAATTTATTCAAGATATGATTTCATAGATGTCTTTGAGTCAATTCTTAGTTTATGGCTTTTAGTGTCACGTTTTAAGAACATATTGGATATCATCATATTAACATTTTATGGATTTATCATCTTCATAACATCACAACAAAAAAAAGTCAACATTCAGCCAAAGGCACATAATTCACTTAACACATCACGGACTTATCTTAGCATATTATCGATCCTTAATTATCATGATAAGATTAACTTTACGCAATTACAAGTTCATAAGTTCATTATATACTCATCATTCAAGAACAATACATGTTAAGAACAGTCAGCACCACATACCAACAACATGATCTCTAACCTATTCAACATTGATATGGAAAATGATACTACGGAAGGAAAGTTCGACGAGAACAGCCCTAGTTTTCAAGATCTTGTGAATCATTCGAAGGAAAATACTCTTGGATAAAGAATTCCAGGAGAGAAACCCATACCTTAAGTAGAACTTAATCTACGAAGACCATCTTGAACGAAAACTTGGAGAAACCTTGAAATCGCCTAGGAGAATTAATGGAATTTTCTGCCTTTTTCTTGCGTTCGTTGCTTACTGTTTTTGCGTCGCCTTTTCTATGAGTTTGAACGTGATTTTTAGGTTTAATAACTGATATTGAATTATACAACTTAAGTTTAATAAGTTAATTTAATAAACTAATTAACCAATTACCAAAACTCCCCTCCTATGTTGACTAAAAATAGGAGAACATAACACTTAGTCAAATCTGGAAATTGGTGTTGACTATGGTTTTGGTCAACATTTTGACTATATATTAATTAATTAAATCCCTAATTATATTAATTTAGGTACCTAGGGTAAGTACTAAAGTACCCCTAAGCCATTGGAACCAAAATTAACCCTTTTGGACCATCGTAGGTTAAGTACTAGCATGTTTCTTGAGTTGTACTAGGTTGATGTAAGAATTTCGTTTTTATCATTTAAACTAATTAATTAAATTGTTATTTTAATTAATTAGGTGACCTAAGGTAATTACTAAAGTACCCTTAAGTCGTTAGGACCATAACCAATCCTTTGAACCATCCTAAGTTAGGTACTAGGTTGTCTTTTTCTTGTTTTAAACGAAATCTGGAAATTGCTCTGTGATTTTGGGTTTGCCCCTTTAAATTAATTAATTAAGTTGTTAAATTAATTAATTAAGTAGCCTAGGGTAATTACTAAAGTATCCCTAGGTTTTTAGGACCTTAACTAACTCTTTGGACCATCCTAGGTTAGGTACTAGGTTTTCCCTTTCTTGTCTTAACCGGAATCTGAATATTTGCTTTTTGATTTCGGTTTTAGCCCTTTTTAAATTAATTAATTAATTTACTAAATTATTTAATCAAGTAACCTAGGGGAATTACTAAATTACCCCTAAGTTTTTAGGACCATAACTAACCTTTTGGATCATCCTAGGTTAGATACTAGGTTGTCTCTTTAACTAGTACTATGTTAGTGTCAACCCGGTTTTGGTCCTAGGTTATCGGGTGCACTAATTAGTTTATTTCGTTTGGTCCTAGGTTAGTTAGCTATTTAGGGAAGTAGGTTAGAGTCTAGAATTAGTTATGAAGTTTGCCCCATATGGAGGGGTCACTTGTGCACGTTTTACCCCATAACTACCCTAACCGAATTCGGTTAGGGTGGTCCCCTACTTTTGGCCACTTCTTCACATGTCTTGCACATGTGCTTGCACATGGGTTAGTTGTACTTTCCTAACTAACTATTATTTATGGTTCATTTGGGAATGTTTACTTATTGTCCCAAGGACCCTCACTATGTCCTTGGGCACTGCTTAATTTACATGATCATTCTAAATGGTCATGTGCTATGAACTAGGATTGACACTTGGATGCCTAGTACCTAATGTGCCAGTTGGTATGTATGGTTAAATAATATTTTTCTTAGCTTAGGATATTCATTGCAGGTACAATTTCTAAGAAGCTTGGATTATATCTTAAATACTTGAGGATACAAATATAGAAATTAGCTAACACCTCTTAGTCAATTTTCTATACTATGCCCAATATTTCTCAATATTGGGAATTGGGACGCCTATTTCTTAATGAGAATGTATATTGGGCCATATATGAAGAATATAGTTACTTTAACTACTTGCGTATACATAGAAATTGGCTAACACCCCTTAGCCAATATTCTATGATATGCCCAATTTTTCTCAATATTAGGCATTGGGATGACTATTACTTAATGAATTTAGTTGAGGATCAATATTACCATTTATTTATTTGTGTATACATACAAATTGGCTAACACCCCTTAGCCAATATTCTATGATATGCCCAATATTTCTCAATATTGGGCATTGAGATGCCTATGTACCCCAATACGCATTCTAACGGACTTACTGGTCTTTCACCAGACATATTCGTTTTTTCCGGAACTTTACATTATCCCCCCCTTAGGAACATTAGTCCCCTAATGACATTTACATATCATTTAAAAACAAGAGGGAAATTTTTGAAAAACATAAACATACTTAAAACATTATTGTTTGTGAACATCTGATTCACACATATTCTGTATGATGTATTCTTACTCAAGCTTATCTAAAGCTTCATATTTGAGATCGAGGAATTTCCTTCTCAATCACACTTAACTTGATGCACATCACAACACATGCAACACATTAAATTATGTCAACGCTATACAAAAACAGCAACATAAATGCACACATAAACTCATTTTAACTCATATAGTGCAAGTATAAAATATACGATTATGGACTTAGAACACAAAAAACGCCTAATGCACTAAGATTTAGAGTCTCATTAACGAAATTGGACTAAGGAAAAGTATATCCAATCGCAAGAACTGAACAAGTGAGGGTAATGGGATCTCATATCGGCCTCGGCCTCTCATGTTGCTCCCTCAACATGGTGGTTCCGCCATAGTACCTTCACGGTGGCAACCTCCTTGTTCCTTAGCCGCTTCACTTGACGACACTTATGGAGCCAATCCATACCTAAGCCACATCCTTGAGCTTATATGCAGCCAACTCAGCCTCCTCCTCTTCATTAACACCTGTGGCATGCATTTAGAATATACCATGTACTCACCTCCATGCGAACGACCACACTTACTGTATGTCATTCGGTCACACTGGGCATTTTTATCATTGCCCTTCTTGTAAAGGCCAGCTCTTGATTCTGGCGCCTTAGACCACTTGGCCATTCTAATTCTTGTGTGTATTCTTCAACGCGTTCACACAAGAAGGAATTTAGATACTTATAATGACACAAAGTGTTAAATCTCTAGATAGAACGATAAAGAGTAGAAGAAGGGAAGATTTCATATCATCGCGTAGTCTCTAAATCATGATTGTGGCGCACTTCACAACCATAAGTCAGAAACTACGTAACGTGGTTGTGTTGAGCTTTAGTTCCTAGGTAATTTAACCTCATGCTCTGACACCAAATTTGTCACGACCCGAATTCTAGAATCCGGATCGCAACCGGCGTTGTTGACCTGTTAGAGGTCGCAGACAAGCCTCATCTTGCATTCATCACATTCATCTAGTTAAATTTGCAAAAAAATTTAAAACTTTTTATATGTATGAAGTATACATAGACTTCATATAATTATTAACTAGATACATCATATACTAAGCTCAACATAAGAGAACAACCATCTAACATAAAGAATCAATTCGAAACTGAAGATGAATATATAATAAATAGTTTGCCAAACACGACCTTATTACAAAGCTTCGAAATGAAGGTACGAAAGAAATGCTAGGGACAACATCCAATAGCTATGTCTAAAACTAAGGCTAGACTAAATTTGTAGCATCATTGAAATCATGAGTACCTCCCAATTGGTTTGGAGAAACGCTGAAGTCCAAACCGCTACAAGTGTCGTCAACCTGTCCTTTGACCTGCACCTATAAAAATAGTAAATAGTAGGGGGTTAGTACACCACTTGTACTAAGTATGTGAGTACGCACACATACACATAAAGCTATGCATGATCAATGAAAGCTCTTCCTAAGAAACATGCATTTCTGGAAAGTCTAGTGATTAGACTTTCCTAATTCGTTAGTTGTGAATTGTGGTATGAATATGATGTATTTTAATTCATTCAAAGAACAAAACTCATTTTCTATATGGTTACAAGACATTAGTATCATCAAAATAATTTTAGAACCACTCGGGCGAAGATTTAAATTTTTGATCCTCCAAACCCGAGAGCTCCTCTTTGTACACTTAGATTATTTTTCAGTCTTTTTATTCTTCTTGTTGTGTAGTTCAGTATTTTTCAGTCTTTTTATTCTTCTTGTTGTGTAGTTCAGTAACTCCTTTCGTCCTATGTTTTACTTACAAGTGCAATGATTCATTGTAGTCCCATACCCACAATGAATCAAGTAAGTAATTCAAGAGATTAAGGAAATGACTTAACTACAATTTGTGGCATGAATATATTTATAAGTCAATACTTATTGACTATACTCATTCTTTAGTTGATTGCATAATGTGCATAGATCTTGGGGCATATCATTAAAGCTTATAATATTCCTTACTTTGGTCACGAATTCTTTATAAACCAATCTTTAGTGACTATTCCTATTATTGTATTATTGGACTAATGTAAGAAATCATTATAAGCCAATCTTATTTGGCTAATATCTTTTGCCAATTATATAAAATCATTATAAGACAATTTATTTGGCTTTATCATTTTCATAACATGAGGATTCATTATTAGTTATGCCCTTTACTTATTGTAAACTTTATTGGACACGATTTGACTATCCTTACAACAAGTTATTCATTACATCAAGTATTCATTACATTTCATAAGCCATTCTCTATTGATTATGCCATTGATTTCATTACTTTCATTTTTTTGTATATTGTATATTTCATAAACACGAGACCTTGGAATCATTGATATAGCATTAAGACATCTCAAGTGAGTGCCCAACATATGGGACCTCAACTCGAGGGCCTTCTTTAGCAAACACAGAGTCTGCTTCATTTGTTCATTCGTACTTCACATTATTCATTTCATTCATTCGTAGGCTTATGTAAACACCAGATATACCTAGGATGAAGTTTAAGACTCTCATCGGGATCATGAAGTGTAATGACCAAGAATGACCTAATGTCATTACTTAAATCTGATTTCACCTCCTGATTGTCTTTCATAAACACCTTTGGTATCGTTCATTTCATTATCTTTCATACTTTGAGGAACTCTAACCTTAAACGACATAGATCATGTGAACATCATGAAATCCGGTGTCTTCCCCACCCCGAAAAGAGGTGGAGTCACTGGCCAAGGTGAAACCAAAACATGCTAGCATATATAGGGAATTGAACCCTGCTAGATCCCTATATTGGCAGTATAGGTTCAAAAACTAGGAGATATAAGGAGACCCATACCCGGCATGCCAGACAGTCTCATCTCATGAGAGTTACGTGAACCTCTGCCCTTCCCGAAGGAAGACATCACCGCTCATAGCTAGCTTATCGGTGCTCAGTATAAAGTTCCATTACATTCAACTCATACATCATGGAAGCTGGCTTCTAGCATGAGGACATCATAGCTCATTAGATGATTTCTTATCTCATCATTAGTATTAAGTGTGAAATGTCCTTACACTTACATATAGAGTACGATTGAGACTTATTTACTCTTTTGATGACTTGTCATCCTTACTTTACATTGATGAAATGTGAATTGTCCTCACATATCATCCTTACTTTACATTGATGAATGTGAATTTTCCTTACATATCATCCTTACTTTACATTGATGAATGTGAATTGCACTTACATATAATCCTTACTTTGCATTGATAAACGTGAATTATCCTTACATATGATCCTTAGGTGTTAATGAGACTAGTCTCACTCATTCTAACACCTTCATTCGTGAGTATTCTTTTAACAATTTAGCTTTGGTGTAAGTAAGACTTGTCTCAGTTCCTTTAACACCCTATTTTGGTCACTTACTTAATTTAGACCCCTTTAATTATGTTATAACTCGCATTACTTACTTACTTTAGGGTAGTAGCTTCATATTACCATTTATGGACGATGAGAACTTCATTCAATGAGTTTCATGTGTTCATAGTTCATTCGTGTGGACCATGTTGGGAGTTGTCCCAATGAATGTCATGCCCTTGGTTATGGATTCATTGATATTACTTTAGAAGTGCTTAATATATATTTGATACTCTTACTACACAAGAATTCACATATGATTAGTATTGGCTCAAGAATTGGGATGTTAGACTAACAAATTCATTCTTTTTGGCATAAGACAATTTTTACCTATGTTCATATTTAAATTGCCATATGTATGAACCATTATCCAATCTTTTAATCATTTACATAAGTTCCTAGCCATTAGAATATATTCATTTTCACCAAATAGAGTTATCCAACTTTATTGGAACTAGATAGCCAATTTATTCAAGATATGATTTCATAGATGTTTTTGAGCCAATTCTTGGTTTATGGCTTTTAGTGTCACGTTTTAAGAACGTATTGGACAGCATCATATTAACATTTGATGGCTTTAGCATCTTCATAACATCACAACAACAACAAGTCAACATTCATCCAAAAGCACATAATTCACTTAACACATCACAGACTTATCTTAGCATATTATCGATCCTTAATTATCATGATAAGATTAACTTTATGCAATTACAAGTTTATAAGTTCATTCGATACTCATCATTCAAGAATAATACATGTTAATAACAGCCAGCACCACATACCAATAACATGATCTCTAAACTATTCAACATTGATATCAAAAAGGATACTAGGGAAGGTAAGTTCGACGAGAACGACGGGAACAACCCTAGTTTTCAAGATCTTATGAATCGTTCGAAGGAAAATACTCTTGGATAAAGAATTCCAGGACAGAAACCCATACCTTATGTAGAACTTAATGTACGAAGACCATCTTGAATGAAAACTTGGAGAAACCTTGAAATCGCCTAGGAGAATCAATGGTACTTTCTGCCTTTTTCTTGCGTTCGTTGCTTGCTGTTTTTGCGTCGCCTTTTCTATGAGTTTGAACGTGATTTTTAGATTTAAGAACTGATACTGAATTATACAACTTAATTTTAATAAGTTAATTTAATAAACTAATTAACCAATTACCAAAACACCCCTCCTAAGTTGACTAAAAATAGGAGAACATAACACTTAGTCAAATCTGGAAATTGGTGTTGACTATAGTTTTGGTCAACATTTTGACTTTATATTAATTAATTAAATCCATAATTTAATTAATTTAGGTACCTAGGGTAAGTACTAAAGTACCCCTAAGCCATTGGAACCAAAATTAACCCTTTTGGACCATCCTAGGTTAAGTACTAGCATGTTTCTTGAGTTGTACTAGGTTAGTGTAAGAATTTCGTTTTTATCATTTAAAATAATTAATTAAATTGTTAATTTAATTAATTAGGTGACCTAAGGTAATTACTAAAGTACCCTTAAGTCGTTAGGACCATAACCAATCCTTTGAACCATCCTAAGTTAGGTACTAGGTTGTCTTTTTCTTGTTTTAAACGAAATCTGGAAATTGCTCTGTGATTTCGGGTTTGCCCCTTTAAATTAATTAATTAAGTTGTTAAATTAATTAATTAAGTATCCTAGGGTAATTACTAAAGTATCCCTAGGTTTTTAGGACCTTAACTAACCCTTTGGACCATCCTAGGTTAGGTACTAGGTTTTCCCTTTCTTGTCTTAACCGGAATCTGAACATTTGCTTTTTAATTTTGGTTTTAGCCATTTTTAAATTAATTAATTAATTTGCTAAATTAATTAATCAAGTAACCTAGGGGAATTACTAAATTACCCCTAAGTTTTTAGGACCATAACTAACCTTTTGGATCATCCTAGGTTAGATACTAGGTTGTCTCTTTAACTAGTACTAGGTTAGTGTCAACCCGGTTTTGGTCCTAGGTTATCGGGTGCACTAATTAGTTTATTTCGTTTGGTCCTAGGTTAGTTAGCTATTTAGGGAAGTAGGTTAGAGTCTAGAATTAGTTATGAAGTTATGCCCCACATGGAGGGGTCCCTTGTGCACGTTTTTCCCCATAACTACCCTAACCGAATTCGGTTAGGGTGGTCCCCTCCTTTTGGCCACTTCTTCAAATGTCTTGCACATGTGCTTGCACATGGGTTAGTTGTACTTTACTAACTAACTATTATTTATGGTTCATTTGGGAATGTTTACTTATTGTCCCAAGGACCCTCACTATGTCCTTGGGCACTGCTTAATTTACATGATCATTCTAAATGGTCATGTGCTATTAACTAGGATTGACACTTGGATGCCTAGTACCTAATGTGCCAGTTGGTATGTATGGTTAAATAATATTTTTCTTAGCTTAGGATATTCATTGCAGGTACAATTTCTAAGAAGCTTGGATTATATCTTAAAGACTTGAGGATACAAATATAGAAATTAGCTAACACCTCTTAGCCAATTTTCTATACTATGCCCAATATTTCTCAATATTGGGAATTGGGACGCCTATTTCTTAATGAGAATGTATATTGGGCCATATATGAAGAATATAGTTACTTTAACTACTTGCGTATACATAGAAATTGGCTAACATCCCTTAGCCAATATTCTATGATATGCCCAATATTTCTCAATATTAGGCATTGGGATGCCTATTACTTAATGAATTTAGTTGAGGATCAATATTACCATTTATTTATTTGTGTATACATACAAATTGGCTAACACCCCTTAGCCAATATTCTATGATATGCCCAATATTTCTCAATATTGGGCATTGAGATGCCTATGTACCCCAATACGCATTCTAACGGACTTACTGGTCTTTCACCAGACATATTCGTTTTTTCCGGAACTTTACATTATCCCCCACTTAGGAACATTAGTCCCCTAATGACACTTACATATCATTTAAAAAAAAGAGGGAAATTTTTGAAAAACATAAACATACTTAAAACATTATTGTTTGTGAACATCTGATTCACACATATTCTGGATGATGTATTCTTACTCAAGCTTATCGAAAGCTTCATATTTGAGATCGAGGAACTTCCTTGTCAATCACACTTAACTTGATGCACATCACAACACATGCAACACATTAGATTACGTCAACGCTATACAAAAAACAGCAACATAAATGCACACATAAACTCATTTTAACTCATATAGTGCAAGTATAAAATATACGGTTATGGACTTAGAACACAAAAAATGCCTAATGCACTAAGATTTAGAGTCTCATTAACAAAATCGGACTAAGGAAAAGTATATCCAATCGCAAGAACTGAACAAGTGAGGGTAACGGGATCTCATATCGGCCTCGGTCTCCCATGTTGCTCCCTCAACATGGTGGTTCCGCCATAGTATCTTCACGGTGGCAACCTTCTTGTTCCTTAGCCGCTTCACTTGACGACACTTATGGAGCCAATCCATACCTAAGCCACATCCTTGAGCTTATATGCAGCCAACTCAGCCTCCTCCTCTTCATTAACACCTGTGGCATGCATTTAGAATATACCATGTACTCACCTCCATGCGAACGACCACACTTACTGCACGTCATTCGGTCACGCTGGACATTTCTATCATTGCCCTTCTTGGAAAGGCCAGCTCTTGAGTCTGGCGCCTTAGACCACTTCGCCATTCTAATTCTTGTGTGTATTATTCAACGCGTTCACACAAGAAGGAAGTTAGATACTTATAATGACACAAAGTGTTAAATCTCTAGATAGAACGATAAAGAGTAGAAGAAGGGAAGATTTCCTATCATCGCGTAGTCTCTAAATCATGATTGTGGCACGCTTCACAACCATAAGTAAGAAACTACGTAATGTGGTTGTGTTGAGCTTTAGTTCCTAGGTAATTTAACCTCATGCTCTGACACCAAATTTGTCACGACCCGAATTCTAGAATCCGGATCGCAACCGGCGTTGTTGACCTTTTAGAGGTCGCAGACAAGCCTCATCTTGCATTCATCACATTCATCTAGTTAAATTTGCAGAAAATTTTAAACTTTTTATATGTATGAAGTATACATAGACTTCATATAATTATTAACTATATACATCATATACTAAGCTCAACATAAGAGAACAACCATCTAACATAAAGAATCAATTCGAAACTGAAGATGAATATATCATAAATAGTTTGCCAGCACGACCTTATTACAAAGCTTCGAAATGAAGGTACGAAAGAAACGCTAGGGACAACATCCACTAGCTATGTCTAAAACTAAGGCTAGACTAAATCTGTAGCATCATTGAAATCATGAGTACCTCCCAATTGGTTTGGAGAAACGCTGAAGTCCAAACCGCTACAAATGTCGTCAACCTGTCCTTTGACCTGCACCTATAAAAATAGTAAATAGTAGGGGGTTAGTACACCACTTGTACTAAGTATGTGAGTATGCACACATACACATAAAGCTATGCATGATCAATGAAAGCTCTTTCTAAGAAACATGCCATTTCTGGAAAGTCTAGTGATTAGACTTTCCTAATTCGTTAGTTGTGAATTGTGGTATGAATATGATGTATTTTAATTCATTCAAAGCACACAACTCATTTTATATATGGTTACAAGACATTAGTATCATCAAAATAATTTTAGAACCACTCAGGCGAAGATTTAAATTTTTGATCCTCCAAACCCGAGAGCTCCTCTTTGTACGCTTAGATTATTTTTCAGTCTTTTTATTCTTTTTGTTATGTAGTTCAGTAACTCCTTTGGTCCTATGTTTTACTTACAAGTGGAATGATTCATTGTAGTCCCATACCCACAATGAATCAAATAAGTAATTCAAGAGATTAAGGAAATGAATTAACTACAATTTGTGGCATGAATATATTTATAAGTCAATACTTATTGACTATACTCATTCTTTAGTTGATTGCATAATGTGCATAGATCTTGGGGCATATCATTAAAGCTTATAATATTCCTTACTTTGGTCATGAATTCTTTATAAACCAATTTATAGTGACTATTCCTATTATTGTATTATTGGACTTATGTAAGAAGTCATTATAAGCCAATCTTATTTGGCTAATATCTTTTGCCAATTATATAAAATCATTATAAGCCAATTTATTTGGCTTTATCATTTTCATAACATGAGGATTCATTATTAGTTATGCCCTTGACTTATTGTAAACTTTATTGGACACGATTTGACTATCCTTACAACAAGTTATTCATTACATCAAGTATTCATTACATTTCATAAGCCATTCTCTATTGATTATGCCATTGATTTCATTACTTTCATTTTTTATATATTATACATTTCATATACGCGAGACCTTGGAATCATTGATATAGCGTTAAGACATCTCAAGTGAGTGCCCAACATATGGGACCTCAACCCGAGGGCTTTCTTTAGCAAACACAGAGTCTGCTTCATTCGTTCATTCGTACTTCACATTATTCATTTCATTCATTCGTAGGCTCATGTAAACACCAGATATACCTAGGATGAAGTTTAAGACTCTCATCGGGATCATGAAGTGTAATGACCAAGAATGACCTAATGTCATTACTTGAATCTGATTTCACCTCCTGATTGTCTTGAACAAACACCTTCGGTATCGTTCATTTCATTATCTTTCATACTTTGAGGAACTCCAACCTTAAACGACATAGATCATGTGAGCATCATGAAATCCGGTGTCTTCCCCACCTCGAAAAGAGGTGGAGTCACTGGCCAAGGTGAAACCAAAACATGCTAGCATATATAAGGAATTGAACCCTGCTAGATCCCTATATTGGCAGTATAGGTTCAAAAATTAGGAGATATAAGGAGACCCATACCCGGCATGCCGGACAGTCTTATCTCATGAGAGTTACGTAAACCTCCGCCCTTCCCGAAGGAAGGCATCACCGCTCATAGCTAGCCTATCGGTGCTCAGTATAAAGTTCCATTACATTCAACTCATACATCATGGAAGCTGGCTTCTAGCATGAGGAAATCATAGCTCATTAGATGATTTCTCATCTCATCATTAGTATTAAGTGTGAAATGTCCTTACACTTACATATAGAGTACGATTGAGACTTATTTACTCTTTTGATGACTTGTCATCCTTACTTTACATTGATGAAATGTGAATTGTCCTTACATATCATCCTTACTTTACATTGATGAATGTGAATTTTCCTTACATATCATCCTTACTTTACATTGATGAATGTGAATTGCACTTACATATCATCCTTACTTTACATTGATGAACGTGAATTATCCTTACATATGATCCTTAGGTGTTAATGAGACTAGTCTCACACATTCTAACACCTTCATTCGTGAGTATTCTTTTAACAATTTAGCTTTGGTGTAAGTAAGACGTGTCTCAGTTCCTTTAACACCCCATTTTGGTCACTTACTTAATTTAGACCCCTTTAATTATGTTATAACTCGCATTACTTACTTACTTTAGTGTAGTAGCTTCATATTACCATTTATGGACGATGAGCACTTCATTCAATGAGTTTCATGTGTTCATAGTTCATTCTTGTGGACCATGTTGGGAGTTGTCCCAATGAATGTCATGCCCTTGGTTATGGATTCATTGATATTACTTTAGAAGTGCTTAATATATATTTGATACTCTTACTACAGAAGAATTAACATATGATTAGTATTGGCTCAAGAATTGGGATGTTAGACTAACAAATTCATTCTTTTTGGCATAAGACAATTTTTACCTATGTTCATATTTAAATTGCCATATGTATGAACCATTAGCCAATGTTTTATTCATTTACATAAGTTCCTAGCCATTAGAATATATTCATTTTGACCAAATAGAGTTATCCAACTTTATTGGAACTAGATAGCCAATTTATTCAAGATATGATTTCATAGATGTTTTTGAGCAAATTCTTGGTTTATGGCTTTTAGTGTCACGTTTTAAGAACATTGTAACAACCCTAAAAAAAATAGATATGCTAAGTAATGCTTAATGTGCTAAGAATGCCTACGATTAGACCAGGGTTCACACAGATTGATGCGCGTAGAACCAGACCTCGGAACCCTTGGTATAGCCAAGCTAACTAACTTTGGGAGTTAGTTGAGCTAAGAAAGGTTGGGACCAACCATGTAGGGCTCTCGAATACAAAGATTTACTCGAAGGAGTTTTTACCGGACTTAAAAAGAAGAAATTTTAGGTTTTGAGGGTCTAGGGATAAAATGGTCTTTTACCAGGCTAAGGGTAATATCATAATTACCCTATATATATATATATTTAATTATTTAATAATATGGAGGGGCAATTTTGGGAGAGAGAGCCGAATTTGAGCTCTAGGAGTGGAGTCTTGCTCCACCCGGGTTCGAACCTAGGTGGAAGCAATGATTTAACTTATTTTTATTTAAATTGATAAATTAATTTAATTAATTGATATTTATTAGCTGATTTAAGAAAAAGGAATATCAGATTTTTATTATTAATTATTTATTAATTAACATGTCTTATTTTGACTAAGTCTCAACTAGAGTCCTAATCCTAAGGAACCTCTCTCTCTCTTTCACGTTTCATCCACTTCTCCCATTTTATTTTTTTTTCACGTTTTTCTGTTAACAAAGCAGCAACAAAAAATTAGAAATAACAACAAAACACTTGAAGAACTCATAAGAATTCAAACGACAAAAACAATCCATAAAAGTAAAGCAAAACGTGACATTCTCGATGGGTAATGTGGGAATTTCTGTGTTGGACGTTGGGTTGGTGGTGATTCTGGGCAGCAACTTTGTGTGTTGAACAACACCAAGAACAGGTAAGGGTTTTCTTACTCTTGGTCCCTTTCCCAAGAGACCCCTAGGATTCAGTCGATTCTAATCCGAAAACTAGGATTGTTTCCCCGTTTCATGTCCCTGTCACTAGCTCCTATTGATGGTTGTAGGTTGGTATGTCTGCTGGTAGATATTAGGCATGTAATGTATTTTTTCGTGATGAATATGTTCATGAATGTGTATTTGGAATCGTACAAATGATAACCTATGTTTTCCGAAATATGTGTTTATGTGTGTGCAATGTGTAGTTGTGACTTTGAACACGGATTGAAGTATGAAAATGACTTGTTTTATGGTTGTATTTCACGTGCACAAACTTGTATTAATAGTGATGTTCATATGAAGTATAAAGTGGCTGATTTGAGTGAAAAACTATTAGCTAAATGATTCACGAAATGCCCTAAGAATTTACTCTAAATGTTGATGAAAAGAAGCTGAAAATGTATCTCAAATTTCCAGCACATTGTTTGTTAATTTCAGCCAAGTAAAGTTCTTTAATAAGCTATGAAAAATGAATAAAAATAAGTGAGGTAATTGAGGATCGAACCCGTGACCTCACCATGTTAAAAATCAGTGAAATAAGAAAGGAGAAAATTAAATGTGGAGAGTGGGGATTGAACCCCCAACCTCTTGAATGGATGAGAAAGTTAGGAGAAAAATAAAGGAGAAAATTAAATGTGGAGAGTGGGGATTGAACCCCCAACCTCTTGAATGGATGAGAAAGTTAGGAGAAAAATAAAGGAGAAAAATAAATGAGGAGAGTGGGGATTGAACCCCCAACCTCTTGAATGGATGAGAAAGTTAGGAGAAAAATAAAGGAGAAAAATAAATGAGGAGAGTGGGGATTGAACCCCCAACCTCTTGAATGGATGAGAAAGTTAGGAGAAAAATAAAGGAGAAAAATAAATGAGGAGAGTGGAGATTGAACCCCCAACCTCTTGAATGGATGAGAAAGTTAGGAGAAAAATAAAGGAGAAAAATAAATGAGGAGAGTGGGGATTGAACCCCCAACCTCTTGAATGGATGAGAGAGTTAGGAGAAAAATAAAGGAGAAAATAAATGTGGAGAGTGGGGATTGAACCACAACCGCTTGGATAGGTGAGAAAGTTAAGAGATAAATTAAAATAAAAATAATGAGCTTGTGGGGGATTGAACCCACAACCTCCTTAACTTAAACGAAAAAAAAGAGGAGAAAAAGAAAGGAAATATTATGGGGTTGATGGGAATCGAACTAGGGTCTCCCAAATCTGAAAAATGTAATTATCAAGTTTAAAATAAGATTAAGTGTTGTCCACAGGATTCGAAATAGGATTCCCTTGCCCAAATTCCGTATTGATACATAAGTCATACGTGAATTAAATGTTCAAGAATAATGCCACCTACTTAGATCGAAATAGAGATCTTGGCATGCATACAACATGCATAAGTCTTGTATGACATAATCTTAGGAAGATATGAATCACTTAGACGTATATGAATGAAGCCTCATGGCTTGTATGTATGGACACATAAGTCTAACATACGTTTAAAAGTAAGTGATCCTAAGATGTATGTAATGAAATGATGAAACCCTAGAAGGGTTAAGTATGAGTGTAAATACACTAAATGGCCAAGTGCATTGGCATATGATGAAATGAACAATGAAATGATGAAATGAACAATGATATGATGAAATGAACAATGATATGATGAAATGAACAATGAAATGATGAAATGAACAATGAAATGATGAAATGAACAATGATATGATGAAATGAACAATGAAATGATGAAATGAACAATGAAATGAGGAAATGAACAATGAAATGATGAAATGAGAAATGAAATGATGACACCCTATAAGGCTTAAGTAAGGGTGTGAAACACACAAAATGGCCAAGTGCATTGGCATATGATGAAATGAACATTTACGTAATAAGAGGTGAATAAGTATGAAAAGCAAAGGTGCTAATGATGATGAATGTGGTGACAACATGATATGAGGCTAATGTAAATGATGAGAGCAATCTCAAATGACCCAGAGTAAATGTTACCAATACGTACTCACCTATGAGAGTGTAAGATAATGAAGAGACCAGTCTCTATGAACACTCTAATGAGAGTATTGAGCTTAACACACTCAATACGAATGATGAGATGAGAAATCATCTAATGAGCTATGATGTCCTCATACTAGAAGCCAACTTCCATGACGTATGAGATGAATGTAATGGAACTTTATACTAAGCACCGATAGACTAGCTATGAGCGGTGATGCCTTCTTTCGCGAAGGGCGGAGGTTCACGTAACTCTCATGAGATGAGACTGTCCGGCTTGCCGGGTATGGGTCTCTTTATATCTCCTAGTCTTCGAACCTATACTGCCAATATAGGGATCTTGCGGGGTTAAATTCCCATGTACGCTAGCATGTTTTTGGGTCACTTTGGCCGATGATTCCACCTCTTTTCGGTGTGGGGGAGACACTGGATTTCATGATGCTCACATGATCTATGTCGGTTAAAGTTAAAGTTCCCAATGAATGAATGAGGCCATCCTCAAATGATGCACATAATGAAATGAATGATACCAAATATGTTAGGATAGGATAATCAAAGGTGAGTTAGATTCAAGTAATGACATTAGGTCATTCTTGGTCATTGCACAATGAACCTAATGAAAGTCTTAAACTACATCCTAGGTATAGCTGGTGGTTACACTGGCCTATGAATGAAATGAAATGAAGTACGTATGAATGAATGAAGCAGACTCTGTGTTTGCTAATGAAGACTCTCTAGTTGAGGTCCCATATGTTGAGCCCTCATTTCTGGGATGTCTTAATGTCAAGTCCATGATTCCAAGGTCTCATGGCATATGAACGAATGACAATAAAGAAGTTATGTGCTACATGCAAAAGGTGTTGTATGCTATATGATATGTGCTATGTGTAAATGTTTGTGTTGTGTGAAAATGTGAAAAGTATGATGACGTATGTTATTCTCATGGCATAACTTTCCTATTCCAAATCTGGAAAGCCCACTGACTTTCCTAATCCAAATTTGGAAACTTTCCTAATCTCAATTTGGCAAGTCCACTGACTTGACTTCCAAAAATCATGTTGTTAGGAAAGAGCTATTCTTTCTCATGCATGTCCTTGGTGTGTGCTTACATATACCCATACTTAGTACAAGTGTGTACTAACCCTATACAAACTCTACTATTTTAGGTGCAGGCACAGGTAGACGATAAAGCTACAGGATCATCGTTGCAGTTATCCGGACGTCCAGCATTCATCCGGAGTTGGTAGGTCCTCATGCTTTCGAGGATTCTACTATTTTATGTTCTAGCTTAGTTTTAGAGTTGAGCTAGTGGAGCATGTTCCACTAGCGTTTCTTTCCTATTTTATTCAGACTATGTATTGGTGCCATTTTGGCAATTATACACTTAATAAGAATCGAACTATTTCTTTCAGTTGTTTATCTCTTAATGTTAGATGGTTGATGGTGAACAGTTACGTATTAATGAGAATCTTTTTATAAGTATGTTAAGAAATAAAAAGTTTCAAATTTTCCGCTAAAATTAACCTAGATGAAGTAAGAATGACGTAAGTAGGCTTGTCTGCGACCTCTGAGAGGTCAACGACGCCGGTCTCGTCTGAGGTCTAGATTCCAGTCGTGACAAAGTTAGTATCAGAGCACTAGGTTAAATTACGAAAATAATAAGTTCACATCAACCACATTGAGTAGTTTCTAAGTCATGGTAGTGAAGTGCACCACTATCCTGGATTAGAGACTGCATGATGCGTAGGAAAATTTCCCATCTTCTACTCTTTATCGTGCTATCTAGAGCCTTGACACTTTGTGTCATTTTAAATATCTAACTTCGTTCTTGTAAGCGCGCTTAGAAGAATACACACAAGAATTAGGATGACCAAGTGGTCTAAGGTGCTAGACTCAAGATCTGGCCTTCCCAAGAAGGGGCAGTGATAGAAATCCCTGCGTGAACGAAAGACGTTTGATAAAAGTGGTTGTTCGCATGAAGGTGAGTGCATGGTAGGTTCTAAAGCCTGCTATGAGTATTGATGAAGAGGAGAAGGATAAGTTTGCTGCTTACTAGCTCAAGAAGATGGCTCAGGTATGGATTACTTCAGAAATGCTAGACTACCATAGTCTATCGAAACAGGGTAGTAAGGTTAACTTTCCAAATAAGTTAGAGTTAAAATGAATTCATGCTTGCATGTCATGTTGATGTTTTGTATAGCGTGGACATGATTTTTGTGTTGCATGAGTTGTGAGATGCATCAAGTTAAGTGCGATTGAGTAGGAAGTTCCTCAATCTCAAATATGAAGCTTCAGATAAGATTGTGTAATATGCATTATCCAGAGTAAGTGTGAAACACAAATTCACAAAGAGTAAAGTCTCAAGTATGTTTAGATATCTTCGAAAATCGCCCTCTTTATTTAAAATGATGTGTAGTGTCATTCGGGGACGAATGTTCCTAAGGGGGGGATAATGTAACAACCCTAAAAAAATAGATATGCTAAGTAATGCTTAATGTGCCAAGAATGCCTACGATTAGACCAGGGTTCACACAGATTGATGCGCGTAGAACCAGACCTCGGAACCCTTGGTATAGCCAAGCCAACTAACTTTGGGAGTTAGTTGAGCTAGGAAAGGTTGGGACCAACCATGTAGGGCTCTCGAATACAAAGATTTACTCGAAGGAGTTTTTACCGGACTTAAAAAGAAGGAATTTTAAGTTTTGAGGGTCTAGGGGTAAAATGGTCTTTTACCAGGCTAAGGGTAATATCATAATTACCCTAAATATATATATATTTAATTATTTAATAATATGGAGGGGCAATTTTGGGAGAGAGAGACGAATTTGAGCTCTAGGAGTGGAGTCTTGCTCCACCCGGGTTCGAACCTAGGTGGAAGCAATGATTTAACTTATTTTTATTTAAATTGATAAATTAATTTAATTAATTAATAATTATTAGCTGATTTAAGAAAAAGGAAAATCAGATTTTTATTATTAATTATTTATTAATTAACATGTCTTATTTTGACTAAGTCTCAACTAGAGTCCTAATCCTAAGGAACCTCTCTCTCTCTTTCACGTTTCATCCACTTCTCCCATTTTATTTTTTTTTCACGTTTTTCTGTTAACAAAGCAGCAACAAAAAATTAGAAATAACAACAAAACACTTGAAGAACTCATAAGAATTCAAACGACAAAAACAATCCATAAAAGTAAAGCAAAACGTGACATTCTCGACGGGTAAGGTGGGAATTTCTATGTTGGACGTTGAGTTGGTGGTGATTTTGGGCAGCAACTTTGTGTGTTGAACAACACCAAGAACAGGTATGGATTTTCTTACTCTTGGTCCCTTTCCCAAGAGACCCCTAGGATTCAGTCGATTCTAATCCGAAAACTAGGATTGTTTCCCCGTTTCATGTCCCTGTCACTAGCTCCTATTGATGGTTATAGGTTGGTATGTCTGCTGGTACATATTAGGCATGTAATGTATTTTTTCGTGATGAATATATTCATGAATGTGTATTAGGAATCGTACAAATGATAACCTATGCTTTCCGAAATATGTGTTTATGTGTGTGCAATGTGTAGTTGTGACTTTGAACACGGATTGAAGTATGAAAATTACTTGTTTTATGGTTGTATTTCACGTGCACAAACTTTTATTAATCGTGATGTTCATATGAAGTATAAACTGGCTGATTTGAGTGAAAAAATATTAGCTAAATGATTCACGAAATGCCCTAAGAATTAACTCTAAATGTTGATGAAAAGAAGCTGAAAAATGTATCTCAAATTTCCAGCACATTGTTTGTTAATTTCAGCCAAGTAAAGTTCTTTAATAAGCTATGAAAAATGAATAAAAATAAGTGAGGTAATTGAGGATCGAACCCGTGACCTCACCATGTTAAAAATCAGTGAAATAAGAAAGGAGAAAATTAAATGTGGAGAGTGGGGATTGAACCCCCAACCTCTTGAATGGATGAGAAAGTTAGGAGAAAAATAAAGGAGAAAATTAAATGTGGAGAGTGGGGATTGAACCCCCAACCTCTTGAATGGATGAGAAAGTTAGGAGAAAAATAAAGGAGAAAAATAAATGAGGAGAGTGGGGATTGAACCCCCAACCTCTTGAATGGATGAGAAAGTTAGGAGAAAAATAAAGGAGAAAAATAAATGAGGAGAGTGGGGATTGAACCCCCAACCTCTTGAATGGATGAGAAAGTTAGGAGAAAAATAAAGGAGAAAAATAAATGAGGAGAGTGGGGATTGAACCCCCAACCTCTTGAATGGATGAGAAAGTTAGGAGAAAAATAAAGGAGAAAAATAAATGAGGAGAGTGGGGATTGAACCCCCAACCTCTTGAATGGATGAGAGAGTTAGGAGAAAAATAAAGGAGAAAATAAATGTGGAGAGTGGGGATTGAACCCACAACCTCTTGGATAGGTGAGAAAGTTAAGAGATAAATTAAAATAAAAATAATGAGCTTGTGGGGGATTGAACCCATAACCTCCTTAACTTAAATGAAAAAATAGAGGAGAAAAAGAAAGGAAATATTATGGGGTTGATGGGAATCGAACTAGGGTCTCCCAAATCTGAAAAATGTAATTATCAAGTTTAAAATAAGATTAAGTGTTGTCCACAGGATTCGAAATAGGATTCCCTTGCCCAAATTCCGTATTGATACATAAGTCATACGTGAATTAAATGTTCAAGAATAATGCCACCTACTTAGATCGAAATCGAGATCTTGGCATACATACAAGATGCATAAGTCTTGTATGACATAATCTTAGGAAGATATGAATCACTTAGACGTATATGAATGAAGCCTCATGGCTTGTATGTATGGACACATAAGTCTAACATACGTTTAAAAGTAAGTGATCCTAAGATGTATGTAATGAAATGATGAAACCCTAGAAGGGTTAAGTATGAGTGTAAATACACTAAATGGCCAAGTGCATTGGCATATGATGAAATGAACAATGAAATGATGAAATGAACAATGATATGATGAAATGAACAATGAAATGACGAAATGAACAATGAAATGATGAAATGAACAATGAAATGATGAAATGAGAAATGAAATGATGACACCCTATAAGGGTTAAGTAAGGGTGTGAAACACACCAAATGGCCAAGTGCATTGGCATATGATGAAATTAACATTTACGTAATAAGAGGTGAATAAGTATGAAAAGCAAAGGTGCTAATGATGATGAATGTGGTGACAACATGATATGAGGCTAATGTAAATGATGAGAGCAATCTCAAATGGGCCTAAGTAAATGTTACCAATACGTACTCACCTATGAGAGTGTAAGATAATGAAGAGACCAGTCTCTATGAACACTCTAATGAGAGTATTGAGCTTAACACACTCAATACGAATGATGAGATGAGAAATCATATAATGAGCTATGATGTCCTCATACTAGAAGCCAACTTCCATGACGTATGAGATGAATGTAATGGAACTTTATACTAAGCACCGATAGACTAGCTATGAGCGGTGATTCCTTCTTTCGCGAAGGGCGGAGGTTCACGTAACTCTCATGAGATGAGACTATCCGGCTTGCCGGGTATGGGTCTTCTTATATCTCCTAGTCTTCGAACCTATACTGCCAATATAGGGATCTGGCGGGGTTAAATTCCCATGTACGCTATCATGTTTTTGGGTCACTTTGGCCGGTGATTCCACCTCTTTTCGGTGTGGGGGAGACACTGGATTTCATGATGCTCACATGATCTATGTCGGTTAAAGTTAAAGTTCCCAATGAATGAATGAGGCCATCCTCAAATGATGCACATAATGAAATGAATGATACCAAATATGTTAGGATAGGATAATCAAAGGTGAGTTAGATTCAAGTAATGACATTAGGTCATTCTTGGTCATTGCACAACGAACCTAATGAAAGTCTTAAACTACATCCTAGGTATAGCTGGTGGTTGCACTGGCCTATGAATGAAATGAAATGAAGTACGTATGAATGAATGAAGCAGACTCTGTGTTTGCTAATGAAGACTCCCTAGTTGAGGTCCCATATGTTGAGCCCTCATTTCTGGGATGTCTTAATGTCAAGTCCATGATTCCAAGGTCTCATGGCATATGAATGAATGACAATAAAGAAGTTATGTGCTACATGCAAAAGGTGTTGTATGCTATATGATATGTGCTATGTGTAAATGTTATGTGTTGTGTGAAAATGTGAAAAGTATGATGACGTATGTTATTCTCATTGCATAACTTTCCTATTCCAAATCTGGAAAGCCCACTGACTTTCCTAATCTAAATTTGGAAACTTTCCTAATCTCAATTTGGCAAGTCCACTGACTTGACTTTCAAAAATCATATTGTTAGTAAAGAGCTATTATTTCTCATGCATGTCCTTGGTGTGTGCTTGCATATACCCATACTTAGTACAAGTGTGTACTAACCCTATACAAACTCTACTATTTTAGGTGCAGGCACAGGTGGACGATAAAGCTAAAGGATCATCCTTGCAGTTATCCGGACGTCCAGCATTCATCCGGAGTTGGTAGGTCCTCATGCTTTCGAGGATGCTACTGTTTTATGTTCTAGCTTAGTTTTAGAGTTGAGCTAGTGGAGCATGTTCCACTAGCGTTTCTTTCCTATTTTATTCAGACTATGTATTGGTGCCATTTTGGCAATTATACACTTAATAAGAATCGAACTATTTCTTTCAGTTGCTTATCTCTTAATGTTAGATGGTTGATGGTGAACAGTTACGTATTAATGAGAATCTTTTTATAAGTATGTTAAGAAACAAAAAGTTTCAAATTTTCCGCTAAAATTAACCTAGATGAAGTAAGAATGACGTAAGTAGGCTTGTCTGCGACCTCTGAGAGGTCAACGACGCTGGTCTCGTCTGGGGTCTAGATTCCAGTCGTGACAAACATATTGGACAGCATCATATTAACATTTGATGGCTTTAGCATCTTCATAACATCACAACAACAACAAGTCAACATTCATCCAAAGGCACATAATTCACTTAACACATCACAGACTTATCTTAGCATATTATCGATCCTTAATTATCATGATAAGATTAACTTTACGCAATTACAAGTTTATAAGTTCATTCGATACTCATCATTCAAGAATAATACATGTTAAGAACATCCAGCACCACATACCAATAACATGATCTCTAACCTATTCAACATTGATATCAAAAAGGATACTAGGGAAGGGAAGTTCGACGAGAACGACGGGAACAACCCTAGTTTTCAAGATCTTGTGAATCGTTCGAAGGAAAATACTCTTGGAGAAAGAATTCCAGGAGATAAACCCATACCTAAAGTAGAACTAAATGTACGAAGACCATCTTGAACGAGAACTTGGAGAAACCTTGAAATCGCCTAGGAGAATCAATGGTATTTTCTGCCTTTTTCTTGCGATCGTTGCTTGCTATATTTGCGTCAACTTTTCTATGAGTTTGAACGTGATTTTTAGATTTAAGAACTGATACTTAATTATACAACTTAAGTTTAATAAGTTAATTTAATAAACTAATTAACCAATTACCAAAACACCCCTCCTAAGTTGACTAAAAATAGGAGAACATAACACTTAGTCATATCTGGAAATTGGTGTTGACTATGGTTTTGGTCAATATTTTGACTTTATATTAATTAATTAAATCCATAATTTAATTAATTTAGGTACATAGGGTAAGTACTAAAGTACCCCTAAGTCATTGGAACCAAAATTAACCCTTTTGGACCATCCTAGGTTAAGTACTAGCATGTTTCTTGAGTTGTACTAGGTTAGTGTAAGAATTTCGTTTTGATAATTTAAACTAATTAATTAAATTGTTAATTTAATTAATTAGTTGACCTAAGGTAATTACTAAAGTACCCTTAAGTCGTTAGGACCATAACCAATCCTTTGAACTATCCTAGGTTAGGTACTAGGTTGTCTTTTTCTTGTTTTAACCAAAATCTGGAAATTGCTTTGTGATTTCGGGTTTGCCCCGTTAAATTAATTAAATAAGTTGCTAAATTAATTGATTAAGTAGCCTATGGTAATTACTAAAGTATCCCTAGGTTTTTAGGACCTTAACTATCTGTTTGGACCATCCTAGGTTCGGTACTAGGTTGTCCCTTTCTTGTCCTAACCGGAATCTGAAAATTTGCTTTTTAGTTTCGGTTTTATCCCTTTGAAATTAATTAATTAATTTGATAAATTAATTGATTAAGTAACCTAGGGGAATCACTGAAGTACCCCTAAGTTTTTAGGACCATAACTAACCTTTTGGACCATCCTAGGTTAGGTACTAGGTTGTCTCTTTAAATAGTACTAGGTTAGTGTCAACCCGGTTTTGGTCCTAGGTTGTCGGGTGCACTAATTAGTTTATTTCGTTTGGTCCTAGGTTAGTTATCTATTTAGGTCAGTAGGTTAGAGTCTAGAATTAGTTAGGAAGTTATACCCCACATGGAGGGGTCCCTTGTGCACGTTTTTCCCCCTAACTACCCTAACCGAATTCGGTTAGGGTGGTTCCCTCCTTTTGCCACTTCTTCACATGTCTTGCACATGTGATTGCACATGGTTGGTTGTACTTCCCTAACTGACTATTATTTATGGTTCATTTGGGAATGTTTACTTATTGTCCCAAGGACCCTCACTATGTCCTTGGGGACTGCTTAATTTACATGATCATTCTAAATGGTCATGTGCTATGGTACTAGGATTGACACTTGGATGCCTAGTACCTAATGTGCCAGTTGGTATGTATGGTTAAAGAATATTTTTCTTAGATTAGGATTTTCATTGCAGGTACAATTTCTAATAAGCTTGGATTATATCTTAAATACTTGAGGATACATATATAGAAATTGGCTAACACCTATTAGCCAATTTTCTATACTATGCCCAATATTTCTCAATATTGGGCATTAGGACGCCTATTTCTTAATGAGAATGTATATTGGGCCATATATGAAAAATATAGTTATTTTAACTACTTGCGTATACATAGAAATTGGCTAACACTCCTTAGCCAATATTCTATGATATGCCCAATAGATCATGTGAACATCATGAAATCCAGTGTCTCCCCCACACCAAAAAGAGGTGGAATCACCGGCCAAAGTGACCCAATAACATGCTAGCATACATGGGAATTTAACCCCGCCAGATCCCCATATTGGCAGTATATGTTCAAAGAATAGGAGATATAAGGAGACCCATACCCAGCAAGCTGGACAGTCTCATCTCATGAGAGTTACGTGAACCTCCGCCCTTCCCGAAAGAAGGCATCACCGCTCATAGCTAGCCTATCGGTGCTCAGTATATAGTTCCATTTCATTCAACTCATACGTCATGGAAGCTGACTTCTAGTATGAGGACATCATAGCTCATTAGATGATTTCTCATCTCATCATTAGTATTAAGTGTATTATTCTCAATACTTTCATTAGAGTGTTCATAGAGACTGGTCTCTTCATTATCTTACACTCTCATAGGTGAGTGCGTTTTGGTAACATTTACTTAGGCTCATTTAAGATTGCTCTCATCATTTGCATTAGCCTCATATCATGTTGTCAACACATTCATTGTCATTAGCACATTTACTCTTTATAATTACTCACCTTATTTTACGTGAATGTTCATTTCATCATATGCCAACATACTTGGCCTTTTGTATGTTTCATACTCTTACTTAACCCTTCTAAGGTTTCGTCATTTCATTACATATACCTTAGGTTCACTTCTTTAAAACGTATGCTAGACTTGTGAGTCCATACACACAAGCCATGAGGCTTCATTCATAATTCGTTAAGTGATTCATACATTCCTAAGATTTTGTAGTACAAGACTTGTGTATCTTTTATATATGCCAAGATCTTGATTTTGATCTAAGTAGGTGGCATTATTCTTGGATAATTTGTTCACGTATGACTTATGTATCAATACGGAAGATTGGGCAAGGAAAACCAAGTTTGAATCACTTGAATATCATTTAATTTTTCATTGATTTTGTTTCTAATATTCATAACATTAGAACTCTAAATTAAATCCCAACATTAACGTCGTATCATTAATTTTCTACTTAGTTTTTCTCTTAGGTCGGGTGAAGGGTTGTGGGTTCGAACCCCCACAACCCCTTTTTATTTTTAATTAACATTACTTTGCTCATTTTCGCCCAAACCAAGAGGTTGTGGGATCAAACCCCCACAGCCTCTTGTATTTTTGTTATTTATTTCGCTTGAATAGGGAGGTTGTGGGTTCGAACCCCCACAGCCTCCTTATTTAAACTTAAATTTTACAGAGGCTGTGAGGTGGTTGGTTCGAATCCCCGCAGCCTCCTAACTTTATTTTTAATTAAATTAGGCGAGTGGCAGTGAGTTTGTGGGATCGAACCCCCACAGCCTCACTTTATTTCTTTAGTTAATTTCGCCTTATCCCTTTTTCAGCCTTGAGGTCGTGGGTTCGATTCCCACGCCTCACGTTTTCTTTTCTTTATTTTCTCCCCTTTCGCGCATGCCTGGAGGTCGTGGGTTCGAATCCAACGCCTCCCATTTATTTGTTTAGTGATTTTTCTCCTCTTTCTCCTCCAGTTCGCGAGTTTGATTCCCCCAACCCCCTTTATCATTTTTTTCTCGCGAACTCACAGTAGCCAAGTTTGATTCCCCCCCAGCCCCTTTTTCTTTTCCCTTTATTCGCGAAACCAGTAGCTAGAGGGTGAGGTCACAGGTTCAAATCCTGGTGGCCTCACCTCTTTTAACATGTATTAATTTCCAGATTTTCTTCATTAACTTTAGTCTTAATTTAACCTTGCATAGTTGCTGGAAATTTTGGTTATTTTCAATTCGTTTTTATCAACGTTTTCACATGATTCATAGGGTGCATTCATAAATCATTTTTATACATTTTTAGGCGCATCTTTCATAGATTAATTTGGATAAAAAAATGTTATTCAATCAACCGTATTTCATTACAATGAACATCACATTGTTTACACATTTTACATATAAAATACAAAGAAATACATGTCTTATACGCCCTAAAACAGTGGCCAAAACACACTGCCAAACGTGCACACACACACCCCTCCTTTTTCGATCACACCTTGATTGTCATCTTCGTGATTTCACGCACATAAACCTGTTCACATTCAATACAAAAATATCATACATGCCTAAATCTACCAGAACAAAATACCCTACGTACGAAATCATTTGGGAGTCTAGTGACAAGGACATGCAATGGGAAACATTCTTAGTTTCAGAGTGAATATCTTGAATCGTAAGGGGCCTCTTGGAAAAGGGACCAAGAGAGAAGAAACCCATACCTTTTTGACGTTGTTCAAATGTGAAGTTGCTGCCCAAACTTGTCTCGAAAACCATGCCCAATTCACCTAAAGCTTTACCACCAATTCGACGGAAATCTCCCTTCCTTAACGTTTTTAATTAACTTGTTTTCTTATACTTTTTAGTGAGTTCTTCAAGTGTGAAGAATTTTTTGTTATATTATCAGTTCTTCAACAATATTTGGCAGAGAGCAAAACGTGAGAGAGAGAGTTTGTTGAACGTGTGAGCTGATAGACGTTATTAGGAGAGTGTTAGCTTAGGTTTAGGAGTCTTAACTCAAGACTTAGTCAAAATAGGGTTTAATTAAATTAATAAAATCTGATTTATTCAAACTAATACGTGAAAGGACCCTTTTGCCCTTAATGAATCAGATTTTAATTGATGATTAAAATATGAATTCATCGCCTCTAGTGGGGCTCGAACCCAAGTGACACGCCATTTATGAAAATGGGTCACTTCGGGTCGCCCCAACCCGAATTGCTCTTTTTAATTTAATTAATTAATTTATTAATTAATTCCTCAGGGTAATTACAATATTACCTTTGGCCTGGAAAAGACCATTTTACCCCTGGACCCTCAAAAACTTAAAATATCTTCTTTTAAGTCCGGTAAAGACTCTTTCGATTAAATCATCATTTTCGAGAGCCTCACATGGTTGGTTCCAACCTTTCCAAGCTCAATTAACTCCCCAAGTTAGTTGGCTTGGTCGAAGTAAGGGTTCTGAGATTTGGTTCTCCGCGTATCAATCCGTGTGAACCTTGGTCTAATCGCAAGCATTCTTGACACCTTAAGTATTTGTCATATTCATTTTTTAGGGTTGTTACATTATCCCCCCCTTAGGAACATTCGTCCCCGAATGACACTACCACTACATATCGTAATGCCAGTCAGATCATAACAAAATCACTATGCACAGTCAAGCAATAGTAACTAAATACGGAGAGATAAGGAAACATAGGCTTAAGAGTAGGAAATCTAACCTCAAGAGCTGAAAAGATGAGTGTAGAGGGATCTCATGTCGGCCTCAGCCTCCCACGTAGCACCCTCAACAAGATGATTTCTCCACAATATCTTCATTGTGGCAATCTCCGTGTTCCACAGCCGCTTGACCTGTCTGTCTAAGTTCTCAACAGGTACCTCCTCATAAGACAACTCTTCACCAACCCTCAAACCTTCAATAGGTAGAATCGATGCTGAATCACCTAGGCACTTCTTCAACATAGAGACATGAAAGACTGGATGAATAGAAGTTAGCTCCGCAGGCAATCCTAACTCATAGGCCACCTCACCCACACGCTGTAGGAGCTCATATGGCCCTACATACCTCAGACTCAGCTTCCCTTTTCTACCAAATCTCATCACCCCTTTCATAGGTGATATCTTCAAGTTAACCTGGTCACCAACATCAAACTCTAAGGGTCACATTCTGTTATCAGCATATGACTTCTGCCGACTGTAAGCAGTAGCCAACATGTCCCTAATCACTCTGACCTTCTCTAAGGCCTCATGAATGATCTCTGGACCCAAAATGGATGATTTTCCAACCTCGAACCACCCAACTGGAGATCTACACCTCCGGTGCCATCCCAATGCTGGAGTGATAGCTATTATTATACGAGAACTCTAAAAAAGGCAGATGGTCATCCTAGTTACCTCTGAAGTCTATCACATACGCTCTCAACATGTCCTCCAATGTCTGAATGGTGCGCTCTGCCTGCCCATCTGTCTGAGGATGAAAGGTAGTGCTAAGCTTTACCTGCGTGCCCAAGCTCTTCTGCAAAGATCTCTAGAAATGTGAAGTAAATTGAGCTCCTCTATTTGAAATAATAGACAAAGGAATCCCATGCCATCTCACAATCTCATCAATGTAGAGTCTCACATAATCCTCGTCTCTGTAAGTAGACTTCACATGGATAAAGTGGGCAGACTTAGTCAATCTGGCCACAATAACCCATATGGAGTCATGCTGCCTCCTAGTCCTCAGAAGACCAACCACGAAGTCCATATTAATGGTCTCCCACTTCCAAGTCGTAACCTCAATAATCTGAGTCAGACCGCCAGGCTTAAAACGCTTTGCCTTGACCTCCTAAAAATTAGGACACTTGGCCACATACTCTGCAATGTCCTTTGTCATGCCATACCACCAATAAATCTGCTTAAGATTATGATACAGTTTGGTGGAACCTGGATGTATGGAATATTTGGAACGATGGGCCTCTGCAACAATCCTGGTCCGCAAATCATCCGCATCTGGTACACACAGCCTGTCCTGATACCTAAGTATGCCATCACCTATCAAAGCGAAAGATCATTCATCTTCATCAGTACTGAGTCCTTCAGCTCCATCAACACAGGATCTAGGTGCTGACCCTGCTTGACTTCAACTACCAAGGATGATTCAGAAGTAGGATGAACTGAAACATCCCCACTAGTAGAGTCAACCAATCGCACATCCAGTCTGTCCAGTCTGTGTACATCTTTCACCAGCTCCTTCTTCTCATCCTCAATGTGGGCTGTACTTCCCATGCTCATCCTGGTCAAAGCATCAGCTTCAACATTAGCCTTACCTGGATGGTAGTGCATATTCATTTCATAATCCTTCAACAGCTCCAACCATCTCCGCTGACATAGATCAACTCCCTTTGAGTGAACACATACTGGAGACTCTTGTGGTCTGTGAATAAATCCACACGCACTCCATACAAGTAGTGCCTCCACAGCTTCAGTGCAAACACCACAGTTGCCAACTCCAGGTCATGAGTGGGATAATTCTTCTCATGAACCTTGAGAAGTCTGGATGCATAGGCTATCACCTTACCAACCTGCATAAGAACACAACCCAAACCAACCCCAGATGCATCACAGTAAACTGTGTAATTCTCACCACACTTAGGCAAAGTAAGCACTGGGGCTGAAGTGAGTCTGTCCTTGAGCTCCTGGAAACTCCTCTCACAAGTCTCCGTCCACTCAAACTTGGCTTTCTTCTTAGTCAAAGATGTCAATGGGGCAGCAATGGAAAAAAAGCCCTCCATAAACCTGCGGTAGTAACCAGCCAATCCCAAAAAGCTACGGATGTCAGTGGGAGTAAGAGGCTTTGGCCAGTTTTTCACATCCTTAGTCTTCCTGGGATCCACCTCCACGCCCTGATCGGACACCACATAACCCAGGAAGGTCACTGATCTCAGCCAGAATTCACATTTGCTGAATTTGGCATACAACTGATGTTGTCTAAGTACCTGCAAGGTTAGTCTCAAATGTAGTTCATGCTCTTCCTTGGTCTTAGAGTAGATGAGAATGTCATCAATGAATACTATGACGAACGAGTCAAGGTATTCACGGAAGACCCTATTCATAAGATCCATAAATGCAGCAGGTGCATTCGTGAGACCAAATGACATGACTAGAAACTCATAGTGACAATAACGAGTCCGAAAAGTTATCTTTGGGATATCTCCATCCCTAACCCTAAGCTGATGGTACCCTGAACGAAGATCAATTTTTGAAAAGAAACTAGACCCTTGGAGCTGATCGAACAAATCATCTATTCTGGGAAGTGGATACTTATTCTTTATAGTGACTTTGTTGAGCTACCGATAATCGATACACATTCTAAGGGTTCCATCTTTCTTTTTCACAAAAAACAGTGGAGCGCCCCAAGGGGATATGCTCGGCTGAATGAAACCCTTGTCAGTGAGATCTTTTAACTGTAGCTTCAACTCTTTGAGTTCAGTTGGAGCCATTCTGTAAGGAGGAATTGAATTGGTTTAGTATCGCGTTCTAAGTCGATACCAAAATGAATCTCTCGAGGGGGAGGGACTCCAGGAAAATCATGAGGAAATACATCTAGGAACTCATCACTACAGGCACTGAGTCAATGGAAGGAATGTCATGATCTAGATGATTACCACTCACAAGATGACATAATAACCCCTTGTACATCAATTTATTGGCCTTTAGGTTCGAAATCAAGAGGTTAGGACGACTCGAGTTGTACCCCTCCCAGACTAGCTCCTCTTCATTAGGGAAACAAAATCTCACCACTCTACTACGACAGTCCAAGCAAGCATAACAACTGTGAAGCCAGTCCATGCTAAGAATAACATCAAAATCATGCATGGGTAACTCAACCAAGTCTGCACACATAGTCTTACCACTTATCACTATTGGGCAACCCTTGTATACTCTATCAGTTCTTACATTTTCTCCTAAAGGTGTACTAATCACTATAGGATCATGTAAAACTTCAGGCAATATCTCAAAACTAAGAGCAAGCAAAGGAGTTACAAAGGAAATCGTAGACCCTGGATCAAGTAAAGCATAAACAGAAGTTGAGAATACTTGCAGTATACCTGTGACCACATCAGCGGACTTCTCCTGCTCCTCCCTGCCCTTCAGGGCATAGAATCTGTTCCTCTTAAGAGGCTCGGCTGCTGCTGCACCCTGTGGATTTGGCCTAGGCTGAGCATTACCTCCAACCTGACCCATGTTCTGTGGGTAGTCTCTAACCATGTGTCCACTCTTACCGCAACCGAAGCAGGCATTAGTACCATGTCTGCACTCTCCACTGTGAGCTCAGCCACACTTAGCACAATTCTTTTTAGGATGCTGCATCTCACCTCCATTGCCCTTCTTAGGCTCAGGTCTGCCTCCTTTAGGTGTTGTACTCCTCTAAGAATTAAAGTTCCCAGAACTCTGTTCTTGAACCTGGGTTGCTCACGGACGCCAAAATTGTTTCTGTGGCCTCCATGGCTGGGACCTGCCAGATCTTGAGGCTTAGGCCTCCTAGCATCACGAACACCCCTCTTTTTATGGCTGTCCTCTACCTGCTGGACATGCACCATCAACCTGGAGAGGTCCATATTATCATGAAGCATCGCAGACCGACACTCCTCCTCTAGATCTCCATTGATTCCTGTGAGGAACCTGCTCATCTCATCCCTGCTGTTAGACACAAGGGAAGTAGCATACCTGCATAATTTAACAAACTTCAGTACTCACCTCATCCTTGCTATTAGATATTAGGGAAAGAAACATACCTTGATAGCTTAACAAACTTCAGGGAATACTCCCTAACTATCATAGAGCCTTGTTTAAGGTTGATGAACTCCTCAACCTTGGCTTCCCTCATCTCTCTGGGGAAGAATCTCTCCAGAAATGCTGTCTTGAACAGCTCCCAAGTGACTGGTACTCCACCCAAAACTCGACTATCTTGCCACATCTTGCACCAAGTCTGTGCAACATCCTTGAGCTAATAGGAAGGCAGCTCAGCCTTCTCAGTATATATGGCCCCCATAGACACCAAAATCTTATGCAACTCATCCACAAACTCCTGGGGATCCTCTGCAGTCCTAGACCCTGTGAAAATAGGAGGATTCATCCTCGTGAAATCCCTCAGCCTGTCAGCCATGCTACCAACCGGTGGGTTCTCCCTCTGAACATCCTGCCGGTTGACCTGAGCAGTCATAGCCTGGTCCTGCATAGTAATGGACTATGCCATCTAGGCCAGAGATGCCCTCACCTCCGTATTAGTCAACCCAGCTGGGCTAACTAGCACAGCCACTCCTTCAGCTGGAGCCTGGGGTGGAACCTGATTGCCCCCAGCATCTGCACCTCCTCTCATCTGACCAATTGTCCTCCTTGTATTCATTCTCTTAAAACAACAAAGATTGATGTTAGACACGCTCATAACACCAAGAAATTAGTCATTAGGAAAAGCACGATAAGATCAAAAAAGGGAAGTTTTCCTACGCATCATGCAGTCTCTAATCCAGGATAGTGGTGCGCTTCACTACAATGACTTAGAAACTACTCAATGTGGTTGATGTAAACTCATTATTATCGGAATTTAACCTAGTGCTCTGATACCAACTTTGTCACGACCGGAATCTAGACCCCAGAAGAGACCAGCGTCGTTGACCTCTCAGAGGTCGCAGACAAGCCTACTTACGTCATTCTTACTTCATCTAGGTTAATTTTATTGGAAAATTTGAAAATTATTGTTTCCTTAAGATACTTGTTAAACATTATTATCATTTCATAATTGTTCACCATCAACCATCTAACATTAAGAGATAAGCAACTGAAATAAATAGATCAATAAGTATTAAGTGTATAATTACCAAAATGGCACCAATATAAAGTCTGAATAAAAACAGGAAAGAAACACTAGTGGAACATGCTCCACTAGCTCAACTCTAAAACTAAGCTAGAATGTAAAACAGTAGCATCCTCGAAAGCATGAGGACTTACCAACTCCGAATGAATGCTAGACGTCCGGATAACTGCAACAATGACCCGTAGCTCTATCGTCCACCTGTGCCTGCACCTAAAAATAGTATATTTGTATAGGGTTAGTACACACTTGTACTAAGTATGGGTATATGCAAGCACACCAAGGACATGCATGAGAAAAGATAGCTCTTTCCTAACAACATGATTATGGGAAGTCAAGTCAGTGGACTTGCCAAATTGAGATTAGGAAAGTTAGTGAACCTTCCAAATTAGGATTAGGAAAGTCATGCCATGAGAGTAACATTCATCATCATAAACATCATATTGCACACAGCACATAACATCTTCATATATAACATATCATAACATATAACACATAGCTTCTTTCAAATCATTCAATCATATGCCATGAGACCTTGGAATCATGGACTTGACATTAAGACTTTCCAAACTGAGGGCTCAACATATGGGACCTCTACTAGGGAATGTTCATTAGCAAACTCAGAGTCTGCTTCATTCATTCATACGTACTTCATTTCATTTCGTTCATATGCTAGTGTGAACACCAGCTATACCTAGGGTGTAGTTTAAAACTTTCATCGGATTTACTGTGCAATGATCAAGAATAACCTAATGTCATTACCTGAGTCTAGATCACCTATTGATTATCCTATCCTAACACATTTGGTATCATTCATTTCATTATGTGCTTCATTTGAGGCTGGCCTCATTCATTCATTGTGAACTTTAACTTTAACCGACATAAATCATGTGAGCATCATGAAATCCAGTGTCTCCCCCACACCAAAAAGAGGTGGAATCACCGTCCAAAGTGACCCAAAAATATGCTAGCGTACATGGGAATTTAATTCCGCCAGATCCCTATATTGGCAGTATATGTTCGAAGACTAGGAGATATAAGTAGACCCATACCCGGCAAGCCGGACAGTATCATCTCATGAGAGTTACGTGAACTTCTGCCCTTCCCGAAAGAAGGCATCACCGCTCATAGATAGCCAATCGGTGCTTAGTATAAAGTTCCATTTCATTCAACTCATACGTCATGGAAGCTGACTTCTAGTATGAGGACATCATAGCTCATTAGATGATTTCTCATCTCATCATTAGTATTAAGTGTATTAATCCTAATACTTTCATTAGAGTGTTTATACAGACTGGTCTCTTCATTATCTTACACTCTCATAGGTGAGTACGTTTTAATAACATTTACTTAGGCTCATTTAAGATTGCTCTCGTCATTTGCATTAGCCTCATATCATATTGTCACTACATTCATTGTCATTAGCACATTTACTCTTCATAATTACTCACCTCATTTTACGTGAATGTTCATTTCATCATATGCCAACATACTTGGCCATTTATGTGTCTCATAGTCTTACTTAACGCTTCTATGGTTTCGTCATGTCACTACGTATATCTTAGGTTCACTTCTTTAAAACGTACGCTAGACTTTTGAGTCTATACACACAAGCCATGAGGATTTATTCATAATTTGTTAAGTGATTCATACATTCCTAAGATTATGTAGTACAAGACTTATGTATCTTGTATATATGCCAAGATCTTGATTTTGATCTAAGTAGGTGGCATTATTCTTGGATAATTTGTTCACGTATGACTTATGTATCAATACGAAAGATTGGGCAAGGAAACCCAAGTTTGAATCACTTGAATATCATTTATATTTTTCATTGATTTTATTTCTAATATTCATAACATTAGAACTCTAAATTAAATCCCAACATTAACATTGTATCGTTAATTTTCTACTTATTTTTTCTCTTAGGTTGGCCGAAGGGTTGTGGGTTCGAACCCCCGCAATCCCTTTTTATTTTTCATTAACATTACTTTGATCATTTGCGCCCAAACCAAGAGGTTGTGGGATCAAACCCCCAAGCCTCTTGTATTTTTGTTATTTAGTTCGCTTGAATAGGGAGGTTGTGGGTTCGAACCCCCACAGCCTCATTATTTAAACTTAAATTTCGCTGAGGCTGTGAGGTGGTGGGTTCGAACCGCCACAGCCTCCTAACTTTATTTTTAATTAAATTAGGCGAGTGGCAGTGAGGTTGTGGGATCGAACTCCACAGCCTCACTTTATTTCTTTAGTTAATTTTGCCTTATCCCTTTTTCAGCCTTGAGGTCGTGGGTTCGATTCCCATGCCTCACGTTTCTTTTCTTTATTTTCTCCCCTTTCGCGTGTGCCTGGAGGTCGTGGGTTCTAATCCCATGCCTCCCAATTATTTGTTTAATTATTTTTCTCCTCTTTCTCCTCCATTTTGCGAGTTCGATTCCCCCAGCCCCCTTTTTCTTTTGTTTTCTCGCGAACTCATAGTAGCCAAGTTCGATTCCCCCCAGCCCCTTTTTCTTTTTCCTTTATTCGCGAAACCAGTAGCTAGAGGGTGACGTCACAGGTTCAAATCCTGGTGGCCTCACTTCTTTTAACATGTATTAATTTCCAGATTTTCTTCATTAACTTTAGTCTTAATTTAACCTTGCATAGTTGCTGGAAATTTTTGTTATTTTCAATTCGTTTTTATCAACGTTTTCACATGATTCATAGGGTGCATTCATAAATCATTTTTATACATTTTTAGGCGCATCTTTCATAGATTTATTTGGATTAAAAAATGTTATTCAATCAACCGTATTTCATTACAATGAACATCACATTGTGTACACATTTTACACATAAAATACAAAGAAATACATGTCTTATACGCCCTAAAACAGTGGCCAAAACACACTGCCAAACGTGCACACACACACCTCCTTTTTCGATCACACCTTGATTGTCATCTTCGTGATTTCACGCACATAAACATGTTCACATTCAATACAAAAGCATCATACATGCCTAAATCTACCAGCACAAAATACCCAACCTACGAAATCATTTGGGAGTCTAGTGACAAGGACATGCAATGGGAAACAACCTTAGTTTCAGAGTGAATATCTTGAATTGTAAGGAGTCTCTTGGGAAAGAGACCAAGAGAGAAGAAACCCATACCTTTTTGACATTGTTCAAACGTGAAGTTGCTGCCCAAACTTGTCTCCAAAACCACGCCCAATTCACCTAAAGCTTCACCACCAATTCGACGGAAATCTTTCTTGCCTTAACGTTTTTAATTAACTTGCTTTCTTAGACTTTTTAGTGAGTTCTTCAAGTGTGAAGAATTCTTTGTTATATTATCAGTTCTTCAACAATATTTGGCAGAGAGCAAAATGTAAGAGAGAGAGTTAGTTGAACGTGTGAGGTGATAGACGTGATTAGGAGAGTGTTAGCTTAGGTTTAGGAGTCTTAACTCAAGACTTAGTCAAAATAGGGTTTAATTAAATTAATAAAATCTAATTTATTTCAACTAATACGTGAAAGGACCCTTTTGCCCTTAATGAATTAAATTTTAATTGATGATTAAATCACCAATTCATCGCCTCTAATGGGACTCGAACCCGAGTGACACCCCATTTGCGAAAATGGGTCACTTCGGGTCGCCCCAACCCGAATTGCTCTTTTTAATTAAATTAATTAATTAATTAACTAATTCCTCAGGGTAATTACAATATTACCCTTGGCCTGTAAAAGACCATTTTACCCCTGGACACTCAAAACTTAAAATTTCTTCTTTTAAGTCCGGTAAAGACTCTTTCGATTAAATCTTCATTTTCGAGAGCCTCACATGGTTGGTTCCATACTTTCCAAGCTCAATTAACTCCCCAAGTTAGTTGGCTTGGTCGTAGTAAGGGTTCTGAGGTCTGGTTCTACGCGTATCAATCCGTGTGAACCTTGGTCTAATCGCAAGCATTTTTGACACCTTAAGTATTTATCTTATTCATTTTTTAGGGTTGTTACAATATATTAATTTATTAAATCCTTAATTTAATTAATTTAGGGACCTAGGGTAAGTACTAAAGTACCCCTAAGTTATTGGAACCATAATCAACACTTTAGGACCATCCTAGGTTAAGTACTAGGATATTTCTTGAATTGTACTAGGTTATTGTAAGGATTTCGTTTTGACCATTTAAACTAATTAATTATGTGACCTAACATAATTACTAAAGTACCCTTAAGTCGTTAGGACCTTAACTAACTCTTTGGACCATCCTAGGTTAGGTACTAGGTTGTCCCTTTCTTGTCTTAACCGAAATATGGAAATTGTTTTGTGATTTTGGTTTTGCCCCTTTAAATTAATTAATTAAATTGCTAAATTAGTTAATTAGGTAACCTAGGGGAATTACTTAAGTACCCCTAAGTTGTTAGGACCATAACTAATCTTTTGGACCATCATAGGTTAGGTACTAGGTTGTCTCTTCAACTAGTACTAGGTTAGTGTCAACCCAGTGTAGTCCTAGGGTGTCGGGTGCAGTAGTGGGTCCATTTCGGTTAGTCCTAGGTTATTTTGCTTATTAGGACAGTTAGTTAGGACCTAGAGTTTGTTAGGAAGTTAGTCCCCACATGGAGGGACCCGTTCACACATGCTTCCCCTTAACTACCCTAACCGGATTCGGTTAGGGTGGTCCCCCTTCCTTTGGCCGATTCCAATTGATTTGCCCATGTGCTTGCACATGTGTTGGTTGTACTTTCCTAACTAACTATTCTTGATGTCCTATTTGGAATATTTACTTATTGTCCAAAGGACCCTCACCATGTCCTTGGGCACTGCTTAATTTACATGATCATTTTAAATGATCATGTGCTATAGTACTAGGCTTGACACTTGGATGCCTAGCACCTATTGTGTTAGTATTACGAAACATGATTTTTATCTTAGGGTATTCCTTGTAGGTACACTTCTTGGTCAATGAATCTTGGATTGGGTATGACAACCTAAAAAAGTATATTTCTTATTCGTATATAGAAACTTTGCTAATATCCCTTAACCAATTTTTCTATACTATGCCCAATATTTCTCAATATTGGGCCTTGGGGGTGCCTATGTATCCATAATAGTCTATCCTATGGGCATACTGGGCTCTTCATTAGACATATGATTTTTTGGAATGTTACATTGTCCCCCCCTTAGGAACATTCATCCCCGAATGAAACTTATACATCGTTTAAACAAATAAGGTGATTTCCAAAAGTTACTCTATCATGCTTAAACGTTTCTCTTTTGTGAATATCTGTGTCACACTTGATTGGATGATGCATATCATTCAAGCTTATCTGAAGCTTCATATTTGAGATTGAGGAATTTCCTTCTCAATCACACTTAACTTAATGCACATCACAACTCATGCAACACAGAAAAACATGTCTATGCTACACAAAAACAGCAACATAAAATGCACACATAACTTTGTTTTAACTCACATAGTGCTATTATAAGACATACGATTAGGGACTTACCACACCAAATCCTCTAAAGCACTTAAACTTTGAGTTTCTTAAACATAAACCAGACTTAGGAAGAGTATATCTAACCTCTTATATAACATCTTGTTGGCCTTAATATTTTAACCTAATGACGCCAACTTAATTTCAAAGGGACTTGCCACTATGCCATCTACTTCTGTACATACCCCTTCGGCCTTAACACTGTCTCCTACGGGAGTACTAACTAGAAGCGGTTTATGTAAGATATCAAGAAGTAAGTCAAATTGATTATCCACCAAAGGAGTAACCATAGACAAGGTAGATCCTGGATCTAATAATACATAAATAGGAAAGGAGAAGACAAGCAAGTTACCATTATCCACATCTGCGGACTTCTCGTGTTCCTCTCTTCCTTTCAACGCATAGAACCGGTTTCTCTTGGGAGGTTCGGATGCAGCATTAGGATTTGGCCGAGGCTGAGCATCTGCCTTGGACTGATTCCTCACTTGAGGATAGTCTCAGACCATGTGTCCAGTTTTGCCACACCAAAAGCAAGCATTAGTACCTACCAAACACTCACCTCCATGCGAACGACCACATATATCACACGACTTTCTATCACGCTGGGCATTTCTATCATTGCCCCCCTTGGTACTAGTATCCTGAGAAGGAGTAGGATTACCTGAGTGTCTCTTGAACTTAGGCCTGTTCTGGACTCCAAATGAACCCTTACCTGAGCTAGAACTAGAATGGTCTGCCGTCTTAGGCTTCTTGCCTTCGTTAATTCGCCTCTTGCGGCAGCTCTCCTCTACTTGCTGAGCATGTACCATCAATCTGCCCAAATCCATGTTATCGTGCAACATGGCTTCCCGACAATCTTCTACTAGATCCTCCGACACGCCAGTCACAAATCTGCTCATTTCGTCCCTGCTATTTGCCACCAGAGAAGAAGCATACTTTGAAAGTTTAACAAACTTCAAGGAATACTCCTTGAAAGACTTACCTCCCTGTCTCAGGTTGATGAACTCTTCAACTTTGGTTTCCCTTTACTCTCTGGGAATGAGAACCTCTCCAAAAAGAAATTCTTGAGAACATCCCAAGTGATAGGAACATCTCCTCTAGCTCGGCCATCAGCCCACATTCAGTACCAAACCTGTGCCACATCCTTGAGTTTATATGCATTCAGCTCAGCCTATGCCTCCTCATCCACTCCCATGGCACACAGAATCTTGTGGACCTCATCTACGAACTCCTAACGATTCTCGCTGGCCTTGGACCAATAGTACACTAGGGGATTCATCCTGGTGAAGTCTCTCATCCTTCTAGCCATGGTACTAGCATGCGGGTTCTCGCTGAGAGAACCCTATGTGACGGCTTGAGCCGTGATGAATTGAGCCTAAGTCATGATGGCATGTGCCATCTGCAGCAAAGCATTCCTCACTTTACCATCTGTCAACCCATCTGGGTTGATAGGCACTTGTTCAGCAGCAGCTGGGGCTTGAGGAGGATATTGATTCCCTTCCACATTTGCTTCCTCAACTCTCCTCGCGGCATTCTTTTTTCTGTTCATTTTCTACACGTACACACAAGAAGAGATTTAGATCCTCAAAATGACATAAAATGTCACAACTCTACATGGCACAATAAAGAGTAGAAGAAGGGAGAATTTCCTATCATCGCGTAGTCTCTAAGTCATGATTGTGGCGCGCTTCACAATGATAAGATAGAAACTACATAACGTGGTTGTGTTGAGCTTTAGATCCTAGGTAATTTAACCTCATGCTCTAATACCAAGTTTGTCACGACCCGGATTTTGGAATCCGGACCACGACCGGCATCGTTAACCTCTTAGAGGTCGCAGATAAGCCTCATCTTGCATTCATCACATTCATCTAGTGAAATTTGCGGAAAATTTAAAACTTTTTATATGTATGAAGTTTACTTAGACTTCATATAGTCATTATATATTTACATCATATACTAAGCTCAACATAAAGAGAACAACCATCTATCATAAAGAATAAATTCAAAATTAAAGATGAATATATCATAAATAGTTTGCCAAACACGACCTTATTACAAAGCTTCGAAATGAAAGTAAGAAAGAAACGCTAAGGACAACATCCACTAGCTATGACTAAAACTAAGGCTAGACTAATGCGTGTAGCATCCTCGAAATTAAGAGGACCTACCAAATGGTCTGGAGAAAATGCGTAAGTCCAAACCGCTGCAAGTATCGTCAATCTGCTCTCTTACCTGCACCTATAAAAATAGTAAATCGCAGGGGTTTAGTACACCACTTGTACTAAGTATGGGTGTATGCACACATACACATAAAGCTATGCATGATCAATGAAAGTCTAGTCATTGGACTTTCCTAATTCGTTATTTGTGAATTGTGGTATGAATATGATGTATTTTAATTCATTCAAAGCACACAACTCATTTTCTATATGATTACAAGACATTAGTATCATCAACATAATTTTAGAACCACTCGGGCGAAGATTTGAAATTTTGATCAACCCCCAACCCGAGAGATCCCATTCTCACACTTAGTTTTATTTTCAGTCTTTTTCTTGTTCTTGTTGTGTAGTTCAATAATTCCTTTAGTCTTATGTTTTACTTCCAAGTGCAATGATTCATTGTAGTACCATACCCACAATGAATAGATGTAAGTAATCGAAGGACTAAGAATGATTTCCCTACCTTATAGTGAGTCATTCTTTACTCTATGTATTCATAAACATTTCATAAGCCAATTTTATTGGCTATGCCATCTGTTTCATTACTTTCATGTTAGGGAAGTTATAAGTCATTTAATTAACATGATATTCCTACTTCCCTTCTTGGCATCATATATGAAGTCATTATAAGCCAATCTTATTTGGCTTTGCCCATTATTTGCTGAAACTTTCATGAGTGTGACATTGGCAATTGACATTTTTAAGCTTTTCATCATTGCTCACTTTGAACATACGTTCCATCATCATCATTCATTCTAACTTTCATAGAGACGTCATAGGGAATAAGATCATGCGAGCTAACATGAAATGCAGTGTCTGCCCCACACCCAAAAGGGGTGATTCACCGGTTAAAATGAATCTAGACCATGTGAGCTACTCATGGAATCCAGTGTCTTCTCCACACATAGAAAGGGGTGATCCCCGACTAAGGCGAATCCATCTCAAGTGTTCACTCTACACCGAAAAGGAGTGACTCATTGCTATAGTGAACCAAGAACATATCGTGAGCATTAACCGACATACATAATGTGAGCTAAACATGAAATCTTGTGTCTGCCCTACACCGAAAAGGGGTGGAATCACCGGCCAAGGTGAAATAGTACATGCCTAGCTCGCTTAGTTGGAAACCACTGGCTAGTTCCTATGTTGGCTAGACATAGTTCAAAGACTAGGGACTTAATGAAACTACTTATCCACCTCGGTAGTAGCCTCATCACATGAGACTTACACGTGCAAGCACATGCTCATAACTAGTCTATCGGTGTTGTGCTCACTTTCATTATCTTCTTTATCTTATAGAGTTGACTCAAGAATTATGGAAGCTTACTTCTAGATTGAGATTTACTTACTCTTTTGATAACTTGTCATCCTTACTTTACATTAATGAAATGTGAATTGTCCTTGCATATCATTCTTACTTTACATTGATGAATGTGAATTGTCCTTACATATCATCCTTACTTTACATTGATGAATGTGAATTGTCCATACATATCATCCTTACTTTACATTGATGAAATGTGAATTGTCCTTACATATCATCCTTAGGTGTTAAAGAGACTAGTCTCACACATTCTAACATCTTCATTCGTGAGTAATCTTTTAAAATAGTAGCTTAGGTCTAAGTAAGACTTGTCTCACTTTCTATAGCACCCCATTCTGGTCACTTACTTAGTTTAGACCCCTTTAATTATGTTATAACTCACGCTACTTACTTACTTTAGTGTAGTAGCTTTATATTATCATTTATGGACGATGAGCACTTCATTCAACGAGTTTCATGTATTCATAGTTCATTCTTTTTGAGCATGTTGGGAGTTGTCCCAATGAATGACACGCCCTTGGTTATGGATTCATTGAATTACTTTAGAAGTGCTTATAATATCATTTGATACTCTAACTACACAAGATTGACATTTGATTAGTATTGGCATAAACTACATTACATAACCATCTTTGTTGGCATAGGCCAATTTTACATTATTTCATGCTTGGTTTGATATGTATATTATTCATTAGCCAATCTTTTAATTATTAATCATAACATTATAGCCATTTTCATGCATCCATTTTTGATAAAGTAGTGTTAGCCAACTTTATTGGCATCAGATAGTCAATTCATTCAAGATGTGATTTCATAGTTGTCTTTTAAGCCAATCTTAGTTCATGACTTTAGGGTAACGTTTTTAAAACATATTGGACATCATCATATTAACATTTTATGACTATAACATATTCATAACGTCACAACAACAACAAGTCAACATTCGGCAAAAACACATAATTCACTTGACACATCACGGACAGAACTTAGCATATCATCGATTCTTAACTTACATAATCGTATTACTTTAGGCGACTTACAAGCTCATAGGTTCATTAGGTATTCATCATTCAAGAATAATACATGTTAAGAACAGTCAGCACCACATAATAACAACAGTATCTCTAACCTATTCAACATGGAATCGAAAAGGATACTAAGGACAAGGCGTTCGACGAGAACACAGGAACAACCCTAGTTTTCAAGATCTTTGAATCGTTGGAAAGAAAGTTCTCTTGGAGAAAAAAGTCCTGGAGAGAAAACCATACCTTATGTAGAACTTAATCTATGAAGATCACCTTGCACGAAACCTTGAAGAAAACCTTGAATTCACCTAAGAACTCTTTAGCGTTCTACATTTTCTTGCGGTTTGTCGCCTACTGCCTTAGCATCGTGAGTCTCAACGTTTTGATCGTGATTTTTAGGTTTAGGAACCGATCTTGAATTATAAAACATAGGTTTAATAAGTTAATTTAATAAGATAATCAACCAATTACCAAAACGATCCTCTAAGTTGACTAAACATAGAAGAACATAACACTTAGTCAAATCTGGAAATTGGTGTTGACTATGGTTTCGATCAACATTTTGACATTTTATGTCACAACCGGAATCTAGACCCCAGAAGAGACCGGCGTCGTTGACCTCTAAGAGGTCGCAGACAAGCCTACTTACATCATTCTTACTTCATCTAGGTTAATTTTAGCGGAAAATTTGAAACTTTTCTGTTTCCTTAACATACTTGTTAAACATTCTTATCATTTCATAATTGTTCACCATCAACCATCTAACATTAAGAGATAAGCAACTGAAAGAAATAGATCAATAAGTATTAAGTGTATAATTATCAAAATGGCACCAATACAAAGTCTGAATAAAAACAGGAAAGAAACGCTAGTGGAACATGCTCCACTAGCTCAATTCTAAAACTAAGCTAGAATGTAAAACAGTAGCATCCTCGAAAGCATGAGGACCTACCAACTCCGGATGAATGCTGGACGTCCGGATAACTGCAACAATGATCCCGTAGCTCTATCGTCCACCTGTGCCTGCACCTAAAAATAGTATATTTGTATAGGGTTAGTACACACTTGTACTAAGTATGGGTATATGCAAGAACACACCAAGGACATTCATGAGAAAAGATAGCTCTTTCCTAACAACATGATTATGGGAAGTCAAGTCAGTAGACTTGCCAAATTGAGATTAGGAAAGTTAGTGAACCTTCCAAATTTGGATTAGGAAAGTCATGCCATGAGAGTAACATGCATAATCATAAACATCATATTGCACACAACACATAACATCTTCATATAGCACATATCATAACATATAACACATAGCTTCTTTCATATCATTCATTCATATGCCATGAGACCTTGGAATCATGGACTTGACATTAAGACTTTCCAAAATGAGGGCTCAACATATGGTACCTCAACTAGGGAGTCTTCATTAGAAAACTCAGAGTCTGCTTCATTCATTCGTATGTACTTCATTTTATTTCGTTCATATGCCAGTGTGAACACCAGCTATACCTAGGGTGTAGTTTAAGACTTTCATCGGATTTGCTTTGCAATGATCAAGAATAACCTAATGTCATTACCTGAGTCTTGCTCACCTCTTTATTATCCTAATCTAACACCTTTGGTATCATTCATTTCGTTATGTACTTCATTTGAGAATTGCCTCATTCATTCATTGGGAACTTTAACTTTAACTGACATAGATCATGTGAACATCATGAAATCCAGTGTCTCTCCCACTCCAAAAAGAGGTGGAATCACCGGCCAAAGTGAACGAATAACATGCTAGCGTACATGGGAATTTAACCCCGCCAGATCCCTATATTGGCAGTATAGGTTCGAAGACTAGGAGATATAAGGAGACCCATACCCGGCAAGCCGGACAGTCTCATCTCATGAAAGTTACGTGAACCTCAGCCCTTCCCGAAAGAAGGCATCACCGCTCATAGCTAGCCTATCGGTGCTCAGTATAAAGTTCCATTTCATTCAACTCATACGTTATGGAAGCTGACTTCTAGTATGAGGACATCATAGCTCATTAGATGATTTCTCATCTCATCATTAGTATTAAGTGTATTATTCTCAATAATTTCATTAGATTGTTCATAGAGACTGGTCTCTTCATTATCTTACACTCTCATATGCCAAGATCTTGATTTTGATCTAAGTAGGTGGCATTATTTTTGGATAATTTGTTCACGTATGACTTATGTATCAATACGGAAGATTGGGCAAGGAAACCCAAGTTTGAATCACTTGAATATCATTTATATTTTTCATTGATTTTGTTTCTAATATTCATAACATTAGAACTCTAAATTAAATCCCAACATTAAGGTCGTATCATTAATTTTCTACTTAGTTTTTCTCTTAGGTCGGGCGAAGGGTTGTGGGTTCGAACCCCCACAACCCCTTTTTATTTTTCTTAACTTTGTTTGACCATTTTCGCCCAAACCAAGAGGTTATGGGATCAAATCCCCACAGCCTCTTGTATTTTTGTTATTTATTTCGCTTGAATAGGGAGGTTGTGGATTCGAACCCCCACAGCCTCCTTATTTAAACTTAAACTTCACTGAGGCTGTGAAGTGGTGGGTTCGAATCCCCACAGCCTCCTAACTTTATTTTTACTTAAATTAGGCGAGTGGCAGTGAGGTTGTGGGATCGCACCCACACAGCCTCACTTTATTTCTTTAGTTAATTTCGCCTTATCCCTTTTTCAGCCTTGAGGTCGTGGGTTCGATTCCCACGCCTCACGTTTTCTTTTCTTTATTTTCTCCCCTTTCGCGCGTGCCTGGAGGTCGTGGGTTCGAATCCCACGCCTCACAATTATTTGTTTAAATATTTTTCTCCTCTTTCTACTCCATTTCGCGAGTTCGATTCCCCCAGCCCCCTTTTTCTTTTCTTTTCTCGCGAACTCACAGTAGCCAAGTTCGATTCCCCCCAGCCCCTTTTTCTTTTACCTTTATTCGCGAAACCAGTAGCTAGAGGGTGAGGTCACAGGTTCAAATCCTGGTGGCCTCACCTCTTTTAACATGTATTAATTTCCAGATTTTCTTCATTAACTTTAGTCTTAATTTAACCTTGCATAGTTGCTGGAAATTTTGGCTATTTTCAATTCGTTTTTATCAACGTTTTCACATGATTCATAGGGTGCATTCATAGATCATTTTCATACATTTTTAGGCGCATCTTTCATAGATTTATTTGGATAAAAAAATATTATTCAATCAACCGTATTTCATTACAATGAACATCACATTGTGTATATATTTTACACATAAAATACAAAGAAATACATGTCTTATACGCCCTAAAACAGTGGCCAAAACACACTGCCAAACGTGCACACACACAACCCTCCTTTTTCGATCACACCTTGATTGTCATCTTCGTGATTTCACGCACATAAACATGTTCACATTCCATACAAAAACATCATACATGCCTAAATCTACCAGCACAAAATACCCAACCTACGAAATCATTTGGGAGTCTAGTGACAAGGACATGCAATGGGAAACAACCTTAATTTCAGAGTGAATATCTTGAATCGTAAGGGGCCTCTTGGGAAAGGGACCAGGAGAGAAGAAACCCATACCTTTTTTGACGTTGTTCAAACGTGAAGTTGCTGCCCAAACTTGTCTCCAAAACCACGCCCAATTCACCTAAAGCTTCACCACCAATTCGACGGAAATCTCCCTTGCCTTAACGTTTTTAATTAACTTGCTTTCTTTGACTTTTTAGTGAGTTTTCAAGTGTGAAGAAATTTTTTGTTATATTATCAGTTCTTCAACATTATTTGGCAGAGAGAAAAATGTGAGAGAGAGAGTTTGTTGAACGTGTGAGGTGATAGACGTGATTAGGAGAGTGTTAGCTTAGGTTTAGGAGTCTTAACTCAAGACTTAGTCAAAATAGGGTTTAATTAAATTAATAAAATCTGATTTATTCCAACTAATACGTGAAAGGACCCTTTTGCCCTTAATGAATCAGATTTTAATTGATGATTAAATCATCAATTCATCACCTCTAGTGGGGCTCGAACCCGAGTGACACCCCATTTGCGAAAATGGGTCACTTCGGGTCGCCCCAACCCGAATTTCTCTTTTTAATTAAATTAATTAATTAATTAATTAATTACTCAGGGTAATTAAAATATTACCCTTAGCCTGGAAAAGACCATTTTACCCCTGGACCCTCAAACCTTAAAATTTCTTCTTTTAAGTCCGGTAAGGACTCTATCAATTAAATCTTTGTTTTCGAGAGCCTCACATGGTTGGTTCCAACCTTTACAAGCTCAATTAACTTCCCAAGTTAGTTGTCTTGGTCGTAGTAAGGGTTCTGAGGTCTGTTTCTACGCGTATCAATCCGTGTGAACCTTGGTCTAATCGCAAGCATTCTTGACACCTTAAGTATTTATCTTATTCATTTTTTAGGGTTGTTACATTATATTAATTAATTAAATCCTTAATTTAATTAATTTAGGGACTTAGAGTAAGTACTAAAGTACCCCTAATTTATTGGAACCATAATCAACACTTTAGGACCATCCTAGGTTAAGTACTAGGATGTTTCTTGAATTGTACTAGGTTATTGTAAGGATTTCGTTTTGACCATTTGAACTAATTAATTAAATTTCTAATTTAATTAATTATGTGACCTAACATAATTACTAAAGTACCCTTAAGTCGTTAGGACCTTAACTAACTCTTTGGACCATCCTAGGTTAGGTACTAGGTTGTCCCTTTCTTGTCTTAACCGAAATATGGAAATTGTTTTGTGATTTCGGTTTTGCCCCTTTAAATTAATTAATTAAATTGCTAAATTAGTTAATTAGGTAACCTATGGGAATTACTTAAGTACCCCTAATTGTTAGGACCATAACTAATCTTTTGGACCATCATAGGTTAGGTACTAGGTTGTCTCTTCAACTAGTACTAGGTTAGTGTCAACCTAGTTTAGTCCTAGGGTGTCGGGTGCACTAGTGCATCCATTTCGGTTAGTCCTAGGTTATTGTTCTTATTAGGACAGTTAGTTAGGACCTAGAGTTTGTTAGGAAGTTAGGCCCCACATGGAGGGACCCGTCCACACATGCTTCCCCTTAACTACCCTAACCGGATTCGGTTAGGGTGGTCCCCCTTCCTTTGGCCGATTCCCATTGCTTTGCCCATGTGCTTGCATGGGTTGGTTGTACTTTCCTAACTAACTATTCTTGATGTCCTATTTGGAATATTTACTTATTGTCCAAAGGACCCTCACCATGTCCTTGGGCACTGCTTAATTTACATGATCATTTTAAATGATCATGTGCTATAGTACTAGGCTTGACACTTGGATGCCTAGCACCTATTGTGTTAGTATTACGAAACATGATTTTTATCTTAGGGTCTTCCTTGTAGGTACACTTCTTGGTCAATGAATCTTGGATTGGGTATGACAACCTAAAAAAGTATATTTCTTATTCGTATATAGAAACTTTGCTAATATCCCTTAACCAATTTTTCTATACTATTGATACGCTCAAACTTACTTCTCAAATAAGAAGTAAAGCGGTCGTATCAAGTAAAGAACCCAACTGATGAGGTTGGCATCGATCCCACAAGGAAAATAGTTCAGACTTAACTTTATTCTATTATTACTATTATTTAGCCAACTATCTTCATAGAAAACAAAAGACAAAAATGGGGGGTTTTATTTCTAAATTAATGAAAATGATTAACTAAATAAAAATGAACAACTAACAGATTCAGCTTTCGGAGTTTAATCAAATTATAAAAGTAACTAGGGCTTAAGTGTTCCCCACAGGTTCCTAACTTGGTAAATCTAACTATAACAATTATATCCTAATATCTTGCATGTAAAGTGATAAGTTATGTATCTCTAATTCCTTGGTCTGGCATCTAGAGAATTTCACTCCGCACTTTGGTCCGGCTACGTGTGTTGCTATACTAACCCTTATCTTTACCTCATATTAAGCATTGTATTCGGTATTTGACTAAGTTATTAACTCGTACCAACCAATACTAGCCTGTTAGATAGTCTACACTAAATCTATGTTGATAATTCTTTTCCTATTATCTACCTCCTTGGTCCGGCAAGTAGCATTAAGGCGAGTTCTAACGTTGGCCATCCGTTAAAAAGACTTCTACACGAAAGAATTATCAACACATGCAAGACACCATTCTAGAATTGTTATTTTAGTTAGATTTTACCTTGTTATTCACCCATGGTTCCCACAACCCTAGCTATGGGGTTTAGTTACCCATGTTCATAATTACACAATTCATAGTGTTAATGGAAGAATTCATGCACTTACTTTTATGAGAACGAATAAATTCCAGAATTTAACTTGACTAATCAACAAAATCCCCAACAATCAATTCCGGAAAAAGTATCTTAATTCCCAAAATCGAGAGTTCAATACTATGACAAGAGAACTAAAAATTATCAAAAAGTCTAACCCCAAAAATGAGGTTTTTCAAACTATTTATAATAAAAACAAAACCTAATCAAAGAAGGATTCTATTTACTAAAAATCTGTCCAAACGCGTCTGGGTCAATGGACCACGTGACGGACCGTCATTGACACGACGAACCGTCATGGCCTCCGTCGTCCCATACTTCACACATTCTTCTGCTGCTTTCTTCATTCCCCTCGACGGACAGGTATGACGGACCGTTTCAAGCACGACGGTCCGTCGAGGGTTTCAGTTCCAAAATACTTGAACTTCTTGGAATTTGGGTACTGGGACTACTTCTCTGATCATCACGACGAACAAGCAGGACGGACCATCGTGGCTATGACGGTCCGTCATGGACTTCCGTAATCCCACACTTGGTCAGACTTCCCCATCTTCCTTCAGCAGCTTCTCTCCTCACACGATGCCACCTACGGACCGTCACAGCCTCGACGGATCGTCATAAGTTCCATAGGTGGTCCCTTCTGCATTTCTTTCTCAAAAACTTCCGTGTTCATCCTTGGACAGATTTTCTGCAAACAAAGATAAACTTACATAAAAATCAACACAAAAAGGCTTTCGACAGACACTAAACCTAAGGAAAAAGCATTAGAAATACCGTGAAACCACGGTACATCAACACCCTCAAGTTAAATTCGTTGTTTGTCCTCAAGCGACACACTATGACTCATTACAAAATCTTTGTACAAGAGTATCCATATTTTAACTTTCGCAATCATTTGGCTATCAATCCCGATCATTCTCATTATGTTCATGCATGGTATCACTATTGGGCATTGACTTGTGTAGAATCAGACCATGACACAGACTCACTACGCAATGACACCTATCCTCTTCAATTTCTCACCGAGGTGCTAATATTTCCGGTGTTGCAACTACTGTCCTCATTTCAAATAACATCCTCATTTTTCACACAATGATTTTAGTTTGAGTATAAGGATCACTTTTCGACACTCACTCTCAGAACAAATTCACAACTCATTTATACATATTGCGATAGGCTTGCCCTTATTTTCACCACTTTAAGTTCGCCATACAACTCTTAGGATCACAATAGGACTTTTTAGCTTGTAACATAGGCTCAGGGTCAGGTAGGGTATATTTAGGTATATTTTAGTGACTTGTTGCCCTCCTTGACATATCGACTAAACGCACTACCTTTTTATCATTCTATTTCGCCCAATTTCTGAATTTTCTTTTTACCTTGCTGCTTTCCCTTTCTCATCCTTATATGTGAGTGACTTTTCTATTTTATTTTTATTATTATTATTATTATTATTTTTATTTTTTTATTTTTATTTTTAGTCACTTTTTTTTAACCCCAATTTTCCGGAGTATTCCTTATAACAGCCACCCTCAACTCATGACTTTGCCATGAGTTAAGGCTCACAATACCCATGGTTGGGTCAGGGCCACGACAAGGCTGCTTAATCGATATGGCATGTGTATCGACTTTCTGTCCAATACCCACTACATCACTCCTTAACTCTTTCGTGTGCTCATCACTAGCATCGAACCTCCTCATCATCTTGTGCAACATATCCTCAACTCGCGCCATACTACCTCCAACATCCCTAGGAGCAACTTCACAATTTTGAGGAGGAACATAGGGCCCACTCCTATCATTTCTCTTACCATAGTTACCCCTGTTGAAGTTGTTGTCGCGGTTGTAATTTCCATCACGGACATAATTACCCTCACGGTTATAGTTACCATAGTTCCGACCTTAATTACCTTGACCTTGGCGCCAATTCTCCTGATTGGAGCCTTGGGCATTCGGTCGTAAACCCCCGTCTGATCATTTACTGCATAGGAATCTTCCTCATAATAATATTCATCAGTTGGTGGTGGTGGTTTAGACAAGTAGTTCACTGCATTTATCTTTTCTGCACCCCTAGTGACATGTTTTAACACCAACCCAAGCTCAGTTCTCATCTGTGCCATCTCTTCACGAATCTCATATGTGGCTGGGTTGTGTGTGGATTGCACTGCAAAGGTATTTCTCCCAGTATATAATTTCCTAGTACTCCATGCTTTATTATTCCGGGAGATTTTCTCTAATCTTTCGGCAATTTCAGCATAAGGACACTCCCCATAAGAACCACCTGCTATAGTATCCAATACCGCTTTATTATTATCATCATGTCCCCGATAGAAGTATTCTTTCAGTGACTCATCATCTATGCGGTGATTGGGGACACTTCTCAAAAATGAAGTGAACCTATCCCAAGAACTACTAACTGACTCTCCTGGTAGTGCCACAAAGTTGTTCACTCTGTCTTTGTGATTTAGTTTCTTGGAGACCGGGTAGTAACGTGCTAAGAAAACGTCCCTTAGTTGGTTCCAAGTGAAAATTGAATTATAAGGGAGCTCAGTGAACCAAATAGCAGCCTCTCCCGTCAGTGAGAGAGGAAATACTCTTAGCCCTATTACATCCAAATTCAAATCAGGCCTCCCTACACAGCTTTTACACACTGCCCTCACCTTAGCTATATGGGCATGTGGGTCCTCAGACGGTAGTCCTGAAAACAAACCTCTAGCAGTGAGCATTTGCATTAGACTACTAGTGACTACAAAGGTGTGACCTTCTGGTAGAGGGGGCAAGACAAGTGGCCCATCAGAATCTGCAATATTATCATAACCTCTGTAGTATTCTTGAGGACGTGGAGCGGGGTTTTGTCCCCTTTGTGCATCTTGACTAGGATTATCAGGTAATAATCGACCATGAGCATCAACTGGAGCTGGGATGTTCTGGTTTGGATCATCATCATTTATACCCAAGTTTTGATTCATATTGCGTAGTGTACCCTCTAACTCGTGACCGTAGGGAAACAAGGGTTCTCTTCCTCTTCGTGTATTTGGCATACAAGGATGTTAGTTCTGCAAAAATCAAAAACAACAGAAAAAGTAAAATCAGGAAAATATTGACTAAACTTTAGTAATAAGTTTAAGTTAATCTAAAAGCTACTTTCCCCGGCAGCGGCGCCAAAATTTGATACGCTCAAACTTACTTCTCAAATAAGAAGTAAAGCGGTCGTATCAAGTAAAGAACCCAACTGATGAGGTTGGCATCGATCCCACAAGGAAAATAGTTCAGACTTAGCTTTATTTTATTATTACTATTATTTAGCCAACTATCTTCCGAGAAAACAAAAGACAAAAAGGGGGGTTTTTATTTCTAAATTAATGAAAATGATTAACTAAATAAAAATGAAAAACTAACAGATTCAGCTTTCGGAGTTTAATCAAATTATAAAAGTAACTACGGCTTAAGTGTTCCCCACAGGTTCCTAACTTGGTAAATCGAACTATAACAATTCTATCCTAATATCTTGCATGTAAAGTGATAACTTATGTATCTCTAAATCCTTGGTCTGGCATCTAGAGAATTTCACTCCGCACCTTGGTCCGGCTACGTGTGTTGCTATACTAACCCTTATCTTTACCTCATATTAAGCATTGTATTCGGTATTTGACTAAGTTATTAACTCGTACCAACCAATACTAGCCTGTTAGATAGTCTACACTAAATCTATGTTGATAATTCTTTTCCTATTATCTCCCTCCTTGGTCCGGCAAGTAGCATTAAGGCGAGTTCTAATATTGGCCATCCGTTAAAAAGACTTCTACACGAAAGAATTATCAATACATGCAAGACACCATTCTAGAATTGTTATTTTAGTTAGATTTTACCTTGTTATTCACCCATGGTTCCCACAACCCTAGCTATGGGGTTTAGTTACCCATGTTCATAATTACACAATTCATAGTGTTAATGGAAGAATTCATGCACTTACTTTAATGAGAACGAATAAATTCCAGAATTTAAGTTGATTAATCAACAAAATCTCTAACAATCAATTCCGGAAAAAGTATCTTAATTCCCAAAATCGAGAGTTCAATACTATAACAAGAGAACTAAAAATTATCAAAAAGTCTAACCCCAAAAACGAGGTTTTTTTAACTATTTATAATAAAAACAAAACCTAATCAAAGAAGGATTCTATTTACTAAAAATCTGTCCAAACGCGTCTGGGTCGACGGACCACGTGACGGACCGTCATGGACACGAAGAACCGTCATGGCCTCCGTCGTCCCATACTTCACACATTCTTCTTCTGCTTTCTTCATTCCCCTCGACGGACAGGTATAACGGACCGTTTCAAGCACGATGGTCTGTTGAGGGTTTCCGTTCCAAAATACTTGTACTTTTTGGAATTTGGGTACTGGGACTACTTCCCTGATCATCACAACGAACAAGCAGGACGGACCGTCGTGGCTATGACGGTCCATCATGGACTTCTAATCCCACACTTGGTCAGACTTTCCCATCTTCCTTTAGCAGCTTCTCTCCTCACTACGATGCCACCTACGGACCGTCACAGCCTCGACGGACCGTCATAAGTTCCTTAGGTGGTCTCTTCTGCATTTCTTTCTCAAAAACTTTTGCGTTCATGCTTGGATAGATTTTCTGCAAACAAAGATAAACTTACATAAAAATCAACACAAAAAGGCTTTCGTCACACACTAAACTTAAGGAAAAAGCATTAGAAATACCGTAAAACCACGGTACATCAACTTGCCCAATATTTCTCAATATTAGGCATTGGGGGTGCCTATGTACCCCTAATAGGCTATCCTAAGGGCATACTGGGTTCTTTATTAGACATATAATTTTCCGGAATGTTACATGAAGTTAGAAATCATTTATGGGTAGGTATGCCATTGATGTTAGTGCTTCGGTGTAAGGTCATTATGAAGGGATTGTGATGAACTTTTCTTCTACACTTAGACATTTAACAAGTTACGGGAAGTAAGTTCTCTAACATAGATGAATTATATGTTAACATAAAGACCTGAAAGGAATCATGACATGATGAATTAAAATAGCTTGAAGTTGTATAGAATAGCCTCTTCTTGTGTAATAGACTTGCTTAGACAATACGAAGGCATGATAGCTTGAGATGTGAATCTAATGATAGCTTGATATGGTGTATCTAATGATAGCTTGAGATGGTAGATATGAAGGGTATCTTGAGATGGTAAATCTCAATGAGGCTTGAGTTAAAATTCATGGTAGCTTGAGATGTTGAATCTCATGGAAGATTGAATTAAATTACTCATGGTAGCTTGAGGTGATGAACTTCATGGTAGCTTGGGATGGAAGAAGTAAACTCTCTCCTATTTAGCTTGGTCTTGTATTGCTAGGATACTTGATCATGGTAGCTTTACTTGGTTTGGCCAATACCACTTCATCGAAGCTTTAGGAGAAAGGCCTATAATCTCCTAATGGTAGCTTGATTTGCATGTAAGGTGTATTTCATGAAATAGCTTGGGATTAGTTTCTCATGGTGGCTTAGGGTTAAGTATTCATTATCCATTATGGATAAGTTTTCATCTACATAATTGGTCGCATGGTGGTTAGGATGGTTGTATCCTTCCTTAGCTAGCTTGGATTAGGTTAGTCTAGAGAATTACTTAGTGTGGATGGTTGTATAGGATGTTATCCATACATTGCACAAGTATTACTTGAAGCTACCTATGACATGACCCCTATATGATGGATGATTAGGTTTGATAGTGACTATAGTTGCATTCCTTTATATGATTGATTTAAGGTGATAGTTCCTTGTCAATAAAAATTATGCCTACTAGAGAATCCTAAACAAAAATGAAAGGGAATAGGGTGACTTCAAGATATGCTTAGTATGGGATGCTTCACATGCATTGCATAAGCGTGCTTTGAGGTGTCCTAGTGGCCTAGTGATCATATGATTATGATGAATCTAAGTCTTAATTATGGAAGTGGATTATGATCAAGAATGACCAAAGAGATGTACTTAGCTTTGGTAGTAGTATGGGATGTTACCTTAGCTTTGCACAAGTTTACTTGGAGGTGTCTTGTGAAGTAGTTCTTTTGAATAAGAAGGATAACGAGTTAAATATGAAGTCTTATATGCATTATGATACCTTATTATGCTTATGTTATTCATGTTATGCTTATTCCTTTATCTCTTATGATTATGTTTATTATTGACTAACCCTTTGAGATGTCTTATGTTTGGTATGATAGTTTCCATACTTTGGTATATTTCGTACAAACACATATTTTGCCTACATTATAATCCAATGTAGAGTCTTATGGGATTGATTTTCTTTGAAGGATAGAGTTTCCAACGCTTTCGACAAGTGAAGGTTAGTGAGTCCTCATAGCATCCGAGGACATCACTCCTATGTTATCTTTTATGTTCTTTTTCTATGTTAGACTTTTATGGGTTGTGACCCAAGTATTTTATTCATGATGTCATAGATGGTTTTTGAGATATATGTTATACTTTTTATGAAAAGGCTTCCGCATTATATTTTTGAGAAAAGTTTTAATTCCGCACTACTTTTCGTAAATATGTAATGAATGATGTCTAAGGGCTTATACAAGACCGCCGAGAGGTCAAGAACGTCGTGTTCCAACTTAAAGGATGCCTTAACTTCTAGAGTGTACTTTGGGTTATGACAAACTTGGTATAAGAGCATAAGGTTAGGAAATGGTCTTAGGATGTCTCAAAACCACGTCTAGTAGAGTCTTATTCATCGGTGTTAGTCGCGACACATCTATGAGTAGGAGGCTACGGTATGATTAGAAAACATTCACTTCTTCATTCTTCAAGTCATGCCATAGAGTTTGGCTTGGGTAATCCCTTCTTCTAATGTTGCCTTTGATTTGTTTTTCTAGGGTATGCCTAACTCTAGGGCTAATGCTAGAAGGGAAGGAGATGGCATTGATAATCAAGAGGTTCCACCCCTAGGGAATCAAGTCTCACCTCAAGTTCGTAATGCTCCTCAAGTGGGTAATGTGACTCTAGAGGAATTTAGGACTTCTATGAACTTGCTGGCTCAAGCCTTGACGGGTCAAGCGAATAGAGAGGTGGTGGCTAACCCTATAGGGGGAATATGTGCTTATAGATTTAGAGAGTTCTTGAGGATGAACCCTACGGAATTTAGTGGCTCCAAGGTGGAGGAAGATCCAAAAGGGTTCATAGATGAGTTTTATAAAACTCTTGCTATTATAGTATTGACTTCTATGGAGAAAGTAGAGCTAGCCGCTTACCAATTGAAAGATGTAGCTCAAGTTTGGTATGAGCAATTGAAAGATTCTATGACGGTAGGGGCGGGTTCCATAGAGTGGGAGACTTTTAAGTCGGCTTTCCTTGATAGGTTCTTTCCTAGGGAATTTAGGGAGGCTAAGTTGGGGTAAACTCATAAACCTCAAGCATGGCAAGTTGAGTGTTAAGGAGTATGCTTTGAAGTTCACTAAATTGTCTATGTTTGCTCCAAGCTTGGTAGTAAACCCTAGAGAATTTATGAAAAGGTTCATGACGGGGGTTTTCGAACTAGTTGAAGAAGAGTTTCATATGACAATGCTTGTAGATGATATGGATATCTCCCGACTCATAGTGTTTTCTAAAAACATACAAGAGTCTAAGCTTAAGAAGGAGAGAAAGATAGTTAGGATGGAAAGTGAAGGGTCTGATGGGCATGGGCATTCCATGAATCGACAAAAGTCTTCCTAACATGGCTACTCTAAAACTTCTAGGTTTAGGAAGAGCATTGAGTACACCCGACCTACATGCACTAGATGTGGTAAGAAACATGAGGGTAGGTGCTTGGCCAGTAGAGATGGTTGCTATGGGTGTGGTGAGAGTGTTCATATGATAGAAGATTTCCCTAAGCCAAAAACTAATGTGAGAGAAGGAAAGAAAGTTGCTACTAATCAAGTGGAAGATGGTCCTCAAAAGAGGAATAGGTTATATGCTTTCAAATCCAAGGGTGATCAAGAATGATCTCCTTATGTCCTTCTCCGGTATGTTTCTCTTTATTGATTTATGAAAATTTCCAGAATCTCCTTGATTTTGATATGCCCTGTGATGTTGCTTCTCTTAATGATTATAAATTGATGTTAGAAAGTAATGTGTAGCTTATTCCCAAGTAGGGGATCAGGAGCTTTTGTATAAGGTCTTTATATGGTTATGTGTATCTTGGAATTGAATTGTTTCCTTGATTTGGGTATGTTAATTTAGGTATAATTCATATACAATGGGCTTCTAGTCCATATTAGGTCATTTAAAGAAATGTTTAAGAAGGTGCCATTCGAGGACGAATGTTTCCCAAGTGGGGGATATTATAAGGACCCAAAAATGCTATAGGTCAAAATAGAGCCTAATATGTGTGACATAAGCTTATGAGGTCCTAAAATGACTAAATATAGTGGTAAGAGTCAGTAAATAGAGTTTGAGAGAGTTTGGACATGAAACGTCCAAGAACGTCCGGTGACATTAAGAAGTTAGCATTCAGACGTGCTAGCATGCCTTAGTATGTTGCAGGAGATTTTATGTAGTTTTTCGGACTCAAATTTATAGGGAAGGTTCTTAACATCTACAAAGACGTATTTGGGGTGAAAGAGTACAGGCATAAACTCCTCAAGGACCAATCGAAGGGTCCTAGAGGAGGACCCAACTTGTGAAATGAAACTGTCAAAATCAGTCCAACCTACAGAAGGCAATCGACGCCCAGTAGGTCAGTCAACGCCCCGTAGGTGGAGGACGTAAGTGGGGACATAGGAGAGATATCTGAAGCTCCCATTTTAAAGTCTCTGACCCAATCGATAGTTGGCAGTATGGCTCGTTGATGGGTTGACGCCCCGTAGGTGTGGCCGTAGTTGGAGACCTACAGTTTTCTGCAAGGTCTCGCCCAAGGGGGGGCATTACGGTAAATTCCTCTCACGTCCATATAAATGCATTGGCAGTTGTTTTAGGTATTTTTAGGTATTTTATGACAATTTAAACAATAAGAAAGCCAAATAGACTCTATACTCTAAATCAAAACCTCTCTCTCACATTAGAACTCTAAAGAACACAATAGAACAAGAGAAGTTGAGGGCAGCAGCTTAGGACGATTTCACCAAGGATTCAAGCTAGGATTAAGGCTCTAATCTAAGGTATGTGAAGTTTATTCATCCATGGATTCTTCCATTCATGGAGTCCTCCTAGTTTTCCTTAATTGTGAATCCAAAGAACCCAAATCTAGAAAGGGTTGTGATTGCATTGTGGTTAAGCCTTGATTGTGATCCCAATCTAGTGGGTAGCATTCAATTGTGTCCATAAGATTATTATGTGATGTTTTCATGAAGTTTTTATGGTGAAATATAGTAATTGATGTTGAAGGTGATCATGGTGATTTTAGGCCATTAGAGGCAAGATAAAGGTTCTAAGTTGACTTTCTAAATTCAGTTGTATTTTATGCTATTTGATAATGATTGAATAACCAAGATATGAATTGAAATAGTACTAATTGATCTAGGTTGGTCTCTACTTGTGAAGATGGAATTGAACCTATGTGATCATGTTTGTCTAGGATCACCTTTTACAGATCTAATTGAATGAACCAAGCTTGTAATTGAACATAGATCATGATGAATTGAAGTTAGAAATCGTTTATGTGCATGTATTTCAATGATGTTAGGGATTTGGGGGTGAAGTCATTATTAAAGGATTGTGATGAAGTTTTCTTCTAAACTTATACATGAACAAGTTAGGGGAAGTAAGTTCTCTCACATAGATGAATTCTAGGTTGACCTAAAGACCTAAAAAGAATCATGATATGATTAATTAGAATAGCTTGAAGTTGCATTGGATAGCCTCTTCTTGTGTAATAGACTTGGTGAGACAAGACAAAGGCATGATAGTTTGAGATGTGAATCTCATGATATCTTGAGATGGTGTATGTCATGATAGCTTGAAATGGTAGATCTCAAGGGTAGCTTGAGATAGTAAATCTCAAGGAGTCTTGAGTTCAAAAACTCATGGTAGCTTGAGATGTTGAATCTCATGGAAGCTTGAGTTGAATTACTATTGGTAGTTTGAGGTGATGAACTTCACTGTAGCTTGGGATGGAGGAAGTAAACTCTGTCATGTTTAGCTTGGTCTTGTATTGCTAGGATCCTTGATCATGGTATCTTGACTTGGTTTGTCCAAAACCACTTCATGGTAGCTTTAGGGGAAAGGACTATACTCTCCGAATTGTAGCTTGATTTGCATGTAAGATGTATTTCATAAAATAGCTTGGGATTAGTTTCTAATGGTAGCTGAGATTTGAGGATTCATGCTCTCCTGGATTAGCTTGCATCTATATAATTTGTTGCATAGTGGTTAGGATGGTTGTATATTTCCTTAGCTAGCTTGGATTAGGTTAGTCTAGAAAAGTACTTAGTGTGGATGGTAGTATGGTATGCTATCCATAGATTGCACAAGTATGACATGAAGCTACCTATGACATGACCCCTACATGATGTATGCTTAGCTTGGATAGTGACTATAGTTGCATTCGATGACATGATTGACTTAAGGTGAGAATTCCTTGTCAATAAAATGTAGGTCTACTATAGACTCCTAAAGTAAAATGAAAGGGAATAGGGTCACTTCAAGATATGCTTAGTGTGTGATGTAGTATGGGATGCTCCACATGCATAGCACAAGTGTGTTTTGAGGTGGCCTAGGGTCAGAGTGCTCATATGATTATGATGAGCCTAAGTCTTAATTATGAAAGTGGATTATGATAATGACCAAAGAGATGTACATAGCTTTGGTCGTAGTATGGTATGCTGCCTTAGCTTTGCACAAGTATCCTTGGAGGTGTCTTGTAAAGTAGTTCATTTGAATAAGAAGGACAATGAGTTAAGTATAAATTCTTATATGCTTTATGATACCCTATTATGCTTTTGTTATTCATGTTATGTTTAAGTCTTTATCTGTTATGATTATGTCTATTATTGACTAACCCTTTGAGATACCTTTTATTTGGTATGATAGTTTCCATACTTGGTACATTTCATACTAATGCATATTCTACTTACATTCTAATCCAATGTAGGGTCTAGAGGAGATTGATTTTCTTTGAATGGTAGAGTTTCCAAGGCTTTCTAGAAGTGAAGATCGGTGAGTCCTCATAGCATCGGAGGACATCACTCCAATGTTGTCTTTCATGATCTTTTTTTATGTTAGACTTTTATAGGATGTGACCCAAGACTATTGTATTCATGATTTCATAGATGGTTTTTGATACATATGTTAGACATTTTATAAAAAGACTTCCGCATTATGTTTTTGAGAAAACTTTTAATTCTGCTCTACTTTTCGTAAATATGCAATGAATAATGTCTATGGTCTTGTACAGTACCTCTTAGAGGTCAAGTATGTCGTGTTCCGACTTGAAGAATGACCTAACTTCTAGGGTGTACGTTGGGTCGTGATGGATAATTCCGAAAATTTATGTTAAGTTGACTTGTTTAGAAAGGTCCAATTAATGTAGGAATGTTTTGGGTATTTTGGGTTGTATTATATATTGATTTCAGGTCATTATACACCCATTCCAATAATCATAAAATCCACCCCTCAATTAGAGTCCAAAATTTTTACATGCTCTCCCTTCTCTCTAAATTCTCTCTAGTTAGATCCTACATTGATGACCTTCAAGTTCCAATGAAGAAGGCCAAATTCTCCATGGTTTCAAGCCTAATTTTATGGGGATTTTTCAGTTAAGCTGTTGTGATTTTATCCTTGATTCCTCTCTCACTCATGGAGCCAATTTCAAATGTTTTTCAAAATATCTCAACCCTATTTTGAATTTTAAGCATGGGTTATTGCATAAAGAGGTTTAAATCAATGTTTATGAAGTAATTGATGTTAATTGACTTTTTTAAGATCAAAAACTCCATAAACCCGTGTATTTTTTGAATTCCATATTTTGACTCTAAAGTGGGTGAATTGATCATGGCTTAAGTACATTAAATTCATGTGTAGATTGTATTGGGCTATTGAATTATGTATAGATCATGATAGAATTGATTAGAACCTGCATTAAAATGTTGATGTATACATTGAATGTTGTTGGATCATTGGTATGGATTGATTTTTGGCATAGTATTGTGTACATTCATATTGGTAGCTTTTGTAAAGTAAATTGGTTGAAAAAGCTAAGGAACGGTAATGATGATGATAGGAAAGTGGTGAGTTGACCTAATTCCTTTATTTAGTACATAATTGATATTGAATTGTTGTTGATTGGTATGGTCCACTTATGGCGGTGGTGTTTAACTGTTTTATATGTTATGAACATGGCCTTATGGGCATTATTATGTGAATTATGGTGTTATCATGTTATAGCTTGTATTGATGAACAATTTGAAGGATGATATGGTATATGTACATGGGTGAGGTGAGAGTATGGTCCCTCTAAGTAATGGTATGATGATGTTGTGTCTTGATTGTTAGACTTAGGTACCTCTACTTGATACATAAAAGTTATGTGAATAGGTGCTATCTTTACTTGGTAGGCTTAGGCACCCTTGTCATGTTTGTGTATGAAAGAATGAAAGAATGAAGTCTAGGATCAATAGACCTAAAGGAGGTAACCTTCTATGCAAGACTAATATGGAACCTTAAATATGAAAAGAAAGTTGAGAATGAGCTATCCTAATGAACCATGATTTGCTGCCCTTGTGAACCCTCTCTTGGTATAAGTATTATGAGTTGGTAGTACTTAGAGATGGTATCTTGTCAAATACTAATATGTGAATGAACTTACTGTAAGATAACAAAGGCAAAGCACCGAGTGGATATGCTTGTGGTGGTATCTTTACTTGTAGTATGACACTACAGTACAAAGAAGCCCTCGATATCCATTAAACCATCAGCCAACATGGAATGTGTCCTTATTTCTACCTTTGGCAAGTAGAAAACCATCCACGGTGTGAGGTCTTATAAAAACAGATTACATACCTAGATAATATGTTCTATGTCAATTAGTGCCTATTCTCATCATGTGGGATGTACACTCTAGTTATTCGATAGGTTCTAAAACGTGTAGGTAGTGGAATGTGACGCTATCTACACATGGCACAAGTAGTTTTTGAAGATTCTAGAATGGGTTCCCTAGGTATTTTAAAGACCATTATGTGAAGTGCTCTAATTTTTTTATTGTATCTTAAATGGCTTAATGAATATGGTTGACTTAGTTAATGCATGTTGAATAGAAAGGTTCTTACCTAGGGTAGCTTTGATGGGTGCTTAGGTAGGCTTGAAGAGGGTGTATGGGCGGTCTTTTCATGTCCTACATAGGTGAATCTTAGAGTAACCATAGATGGGAAGTCTAAATGACGAAAAGGGAATAATCTTACTTTGGGAACTCTTGAGAATCACTAAGGTGGGTCTGAAGTGGTTGTACGGGGGGTCTCTTCATATCTTATTTAGGTTAGTCTTAGGATAACTCTTTGTAGGAGGTTCAAATGCTTATGTGTATGATTATGGTTGTCTCTTATGAGTTACTTGAAGGTGTCTTATATATGCATATTGACTTGAAAAGGGTTCTTATACTTGTTTTATGAGGATCTATAAAAAGATCATAAAAAGTATGTATTAAAGTAAATATACGTTTTAGCATGGCTTTCTTGCATGTTCACCATACTTAGTGCATTCAATGTTCTAATTCCATATGTTTTCCCTATTTGTACAAGTGTAGGTGGCAAGTGAGGAGTCTCTTAGAAGCAAAGCATGGGATAGCATTCTCTCAAGAAGACTTTGTATGTCCTCATGTGATTCGAAGACATAGTTATGTTTAGTTTCCTTTTTCAAAAGACATTGTAGTATACTATGGTTTTTCATTGTAATTGATGTAAGGGTTGTGACCCGAAGATTTATATGTGTCTAAGATGGTTATGACGAAACTCAGTCTTTCTTTTGTTTCTATAAAAGAGTTTGACTATTGTTGTGAAAAGATTTAATTCCGCACTACTTTTCATATATATATATATATATGCAATAAATGATGTCTAAGGGCTTGTATAAGACCTCTGAGAGGTTGAGTACCCCTGGTGATGACTTGGGGGTGCTCCCGGGTCGTTACCAACTTTGTATCAAAGCATATGGTATGAAGTAGTCATTAGGATTCAAGTCTCATTAAAGCCATGTCTAGTAGAGTCTTGTTCATCGGTGTGAGTCGCGACACATCTATGAGCGAGATTCTATAGGACGATAGAAGTTTCACTTTCTTTATTACTCTTATGTCGTGTAGTTGAGATTATAAGTGTCTTTTACTAGTCTCTTCTCTTGTGTTTATAGGATATGGATACAAGAAGGAAGCTCGCAAAGAGAGTTGATGAGGATGTGGTGAATGAGGGAGTTCCTCCTTAAGGTGGACAAGCTCCCCAAAGTGTTAAAGTTCCTCAAGGTTAACAAGTCCCTAAAGTTTATCAAGGCAATGAGGTTCTGAAGGTTCCCCTGGACATGACTAATAATAAGGTTAGAGGATCTCTTGTTACCCTAGACCGAGCCATGACGGCACAAGCAAATAGAGAGGTGGGGCCTAATATAAATTTTTAGAGAGTACCATGACCTATAGGTTGAGGGAATTTGAGAGGATGAATCCTCCTATTTTTCTTGGTTCTAAGGTGGGAGAGGATCCCCAAGCATCCATGGATGAGGTTTATAAGATAGTCCATGCTATGGGGGTGACTTCTAGGGAGAAGAAGGAGTTGTCTTATTACCAATTCAAAGAGGTTTCTAGAGTGTGGCTAACTCAATTGAAAGACAATATGTCGGTTTAATCGGGTCCTCTAGAATGGGAAGAGTTCAAGGGATCATTCTTAGGATATACTTTCCCCATGAGAAGAGAGAGTTTAAGGTTGAGGAGCGTATAAACCTTAGGAAAGGTAACCTGAGTGTTGAGGAGTATTCTTTTAAGTTAACCCTATTGTCTAAGTATGTTCCATCCTTGGTGTCATAACCTACATATGAGATGAGTAGGTTCTTGACCGGATTTTTTGATCTTTTGATAGAAGAGTGTCATACGATAATGCTCCATGGTGACATGAATTTATCTAGGCTTATGGTGTATGCTCAATCTATTGAAGAGTCTAAGCTATGGAGGAGAGGTAGAGATGCTAAGAGGGGAAGAACCAATGAGCAAGGTCAACCTAGGTTCAAGAAGAGGTCTCCAAATCAAGATTTTCCTTGTCCTCTTAAGGCCGACTATGAGAGGGTTGGTGGTTCCCACATTGATAAAGATACATGCTCGAATTGTGGGAAGAAGCACTTTGCAAAGTGACTAGCCGTTACTAGTGGGTGATTTGGCTGTGGGCAGAATGACCACAAGGTGAGACATTGTCCTACCATTGTGTGTAGAGGAAGAGAGGCCAAGCAAGCTCCTTCTAGTGGGCTGGATGTTGGTGAACCAAATAGGAATCTCTTCTATTGCCTCCAAGCTAACAAAGAAGCAAATCCGTATGAAGGTACCGGTAAGCTATAGTCCCCCTTTGTGTGTTGATGGTTTTTTCCCAAGTGTGGAAGTATGGTGAATAGTTGGGTTGATGGATTTTTTTCTCCTGTCTTCTCTTCTCTTCTATTCAAGCTTGAGAGTTAGAACTTTCTAGTAGCATGCTCCATGTGTTTAGGAGTCTACGTGAAGATGAATTTCATTTATCTCTTTACATTATGCATTTTTCATGAGATTATTTTTATTTGGTCAAATGAGCTTAAATGATTTTGTCTTTCATATTGTTATGCATCTATAAACAAATGCTCAAATGTTGCATGAGTGAACTAGTAAGCATGCTTAACAGTGAACTTCTTCAAAATGTTACACAGTTGTGTTTTATGAGATCTTGGCATAATCTTATTAGAATTAATGTGATGGCATGATGATATGTGGAGAAGGAAGTTCTTCTTATGTGGAATGAGAAAAGGTATAGTCTTCTTGCATGATAAGTCATAGATGTTGTTCCTACTTTCTTGTTGTGTTTTGAGTCTCTTGATTATATGGAGTTGATGTTCCTCATAGCTATATGTGTATTGTGTATGACGTGGTATGGTTATGAGTTTCTAGTCTTGAATCTTTTTCTCTTGAAAACGTTGAAAGTGTTTTAGTGTCATTAGAGGATGACTGTTGTTCTAAGTTGGGGAGAATGTAACGACCCTCAAAATAAACTAGGTTAAACTATATCCTATCATGTGATTTATGAGTTAATAAGGTCTCAAGATAATTAATATTAGAATTAGCAGTTAGATTGTACAGTTTGGAAGTAAAAACGTCAAAGGACGACCAAGACGTCCGGAAACTAGTCTTGAGTGTGTGCTAGTGTGTCCTTCGATGTTATATGTGTTTTTGGGTGTTGTTTGGAGTCTAAAATGAGTGAGGATAACCCTAACACCTATCGAGACATGTTTAGGGTCAAAACATTTGGTTACGACTCCACAAGGACCGCCCTAAGGGTCCTTGAGAAGGACCAACCTTCGGCCAACAAGTTTCCCAATACGGCAAAAATTGTACATAGATGAAACCAGTCAGCGTCGCAGACCTGGTTCACTAAGGACCAATTTTTTTTCCCTTCGAGGACTCTACTTTCTGAAAAATTATTTTGAAAAATATTTAGGGAACAGCTCCGCGATGCGGACTTGCCTCCCGACGATAATTCCGAAAATTTAAGTTATGTTTGAGTTATTTAAAAAGGTCCAATTAATGTAGGGGTGTTTTGGGTATTTTGGGGGTGTATTATATATTTATTTTAGGTAATTATACACCCATTACCCTAATCATAAACCCCAACCCTCAATTACAATCCAAAAATTTTAAATGTTGTCCCTTCTCTCTAAATTCTCTCTCTAGTTAGATCCTCCATTGATGACCTTCAAGTTCCAATGAAGAAGGCCAAATTCTCCAAGGTTTCAAGCTTAATTTAGTGGGATTTCTTCAATTGAGGTATGGTGATTTCATCCTTGATTCTTCTCTCATTCAAGGAGCCAATTTAAAGGCTTTTCAAAAGATCTCAAAAACTCTAAAACCCTATTTTGAATTCTAAGCATGAGTTCTTGTGTAAAAGGGTTTAAATCTATGTTTTATGAAGTAATTGATGTTAATTGAATGTTTTAAGATAAAAAAATTCCATGAACCCATGTATTCCAGTAACTCCTAATTTTTGTTCTAAAGTGGGTGAATTGATCATGGCTTAATTACATTAACTTCATATGTCGATTGTATGGTGCTATTGAATTATGTATAGATCATGATAGAATTTCTTATAACCTGCCTTATAATGTTTATGTATACACTGAATGTTGTTGGATCATTGATATGGATTTATTGTTGGCTTAGTATTGTGTACATTGATATTGGTAAGAGCTTTTGTAAAGTGAATTGGTTGAAAGGGCTAAGGAATGGTGATGATGATGATTGGAAGGTGGTGAGTTGACCTAATTCCTCCATTTAGTATAGAATTGATATTGAATTGTTTTTAATTTGTATGATCCAATTATGGTGGAAATGTTTAATTGTTATATATGTTATGAACATGGACTTGTCGACGTTATTATGTGAATTATGGTGTTATAATGTTATGTCTTGTATTGATGAACAATGTGAAGGATTATTTGGAATAGATACATCGGTGAGGTGAGAGTATGGTTCCTCTAAGTGATGATATGATGTTGTTGTTTTCTTGATTGGTAGACTTAGGTCCCTCTACTTGATACATGAAAGTTATATGAATATGTGATCTCTTGAATTTAAGAACCATTGTATTGTATGTGTATGAATGAATGAAAGAATGAAGTCTAGGATTGGTAGACCTAAAGTAGTTACCCTTCTATACAAGACTAATATGGAACCTTGAATATGAAAAAAAGGTTGAGAATGAGCTATCCTAATGAACCATGATTTGCAGCCCTTGTGGACCCTCTCTTGGTAGAAGTATTATGAGTTGGTAGGACTTAGAGATGGTACCTTCTAAAATACTACTACCTGAATGAACTTAATTTATGAGAACAAAGGAAAAGCACCAAGTGGATCTGCTTGTGGTAGTAGCTCTACTTGTAATATCAGACTGAAGTAGAAAGAAGCCCTCGATATCCCTTAAACCATCCGCCAACATGGGCTGTGTCTTTAGTTCTACCTTTGGCAAGTAGAACACCTTCCACGGTATGGGGTCTTGTGAAATCGGATCCATACCTAGGTAGTATGGTCTATGTAGATTAGTGCCTATTCTCATCATGTGGGATATACACTGTAGTTATTGGATAGGTTCTACAACATGTAGGTAGTGGAATGGGACACTATCTACACATGGTACGAGTGGGATTTGAAGATGTTATAATGGGTTTCCTAGGTCTTTTCCAATACCACTATGTGAAGTCCTCTAATTGTTTGATTGTCTCTTAAATGGCTTAATGAATATGGTTGACTTAGTTAATGCATGTTGAATAGAAAGGTTCTTACCAAGGGCAGGTATTAGGATTGCTTAGGTAGGCTTGAATAGGGTGTATGGGCGGTCTCTTCATGTCCTACTTAAGTGAGTCTTAGAGTAACCTTAGATGGGAAGTATAAATGATGAAAAGGGAATAATCTTACATTGGGAAGTCTTGAGATTCACTTTGGTTGGTGTGAAGGGGTTGTATGGGCGATCTCTTTATATCTTATTTAGGAGGGTCTTAGATTACTCTTGGTAGGAGGTTTAAATGCTTATGTGTATGATTATGGTTGTCTCTTATGAGTTACTTGAAGGTGTCTTATATATGTATATTGACTTGAAGATGGTTCCTATACTTGTTTTATGAAGTTTCTATCAAAAGAGCATGAAAAGTATGTCTTAAAGTAAATGTCCATTTGAGCATGATTTTATTGCATGTTCACCATACGTAGTACATTCAGTGTGCTAATTCCATATGTTTTATCTATTTCTACAAGTGTAGGTGGCAATTGAGGAGTCTATTAGAAGCAAATCTTGGGAATAACATTCTCTCAAGAAGACTTGGTATGTCCTCATATGATTTGAGGACATAGTTATGTTTAGTTTCCTTTTTCAAAAGACATTGTAGTAGACCGAGACTTAGTCTATCTTATGTTTCTATAAAAGAGTTTGACTATTGTTGTGAATTTTTTTAATTCTGCACTACTTGTCTCATATATATATATATATATATATATATATATATATAAATGATGTCTAAGGGATTGTATAAGACCTCCGAAAGGTCGAGTACGCCTTGTGACAACTTGGGGATGCTCCCGGGTTGTTACAGTGTCCTTTAAACATTAAATCAACCAGGTCCAAAAATTTAAAACCAAGGAGGTTGCATCAATCAATGTCTTATGGAGAAATCAATTTTTCCCAAAATCTACTTCGGAGGCAGAGGAGGATTTAAGGATGAGATACCCACTTATCTTTCCTTTCGAAGAAATAATAAACAAAGGTACTAAATATTTTCTTGGTAGTAGTTATGTTTATATATTGAGTGTATATAAATTGCATATGGTGGGCTTGAGAACGGGTTGTGAAATGTATTCCGCCCATGTTCTATCTAGTGTGATCTGATCCGGGGACGAATGTTCCCAAGGAGGATATAATGTAACACCTTGAACTTCGGTCAATTTTTAGCTTTGGGTCAACTTCAAATGACCATAACTTTCAGCAGATAAAGATTTACGTCGCCTATTAGTTTTGAAATTTAAAATCTTTGAGTTCTTTTTCAAGAGTTGTTGATTTTGGTCTATTCCAAGTTTAGGTTAAGGAGTTATGCCCGTTTGTGTACAACCTATATAGTTTAAGAAGTTCATTCGTTTTGAGGAAGGGTAAATTGTTCTTTTCCGTACGCCACTATCCTATCATATTTTTATTAACCAAATAGGGGTCTAATATGATTGAGGTAAGTTTTTATTCATTTCAAAATGATTAGAACTGAGAGAATGGTTTCTAGAGGAGAAAAAGAGGAAGGCTTCAAGCACTAATTCAAGGTTTGAGGATTTACTCCAAGAACTTATTTCTTTGAGGTATGTAAGCTTTAGTAGTGGTGATTTGTTTTTCTCTCATGCCAATCATGTAAACTTGTACCCATGAATTCGTTCTTGAAGTTTATCACAATGTTCTTAAGTACTTCATGAGTTTAATTGATAATGACGGTCTTTGAGTTCTTGCGGTGAGGGTTTTGCAAAAGAGTTCAGTCTCTTGGTAGATATTTGTGAGGGTCTCGTTAAAAATGTTTTGTACTTGTGAAATTTCATGAAATTGATTTATCGAGTTGCAATGGGTGTTAATTTAATCGAGTGTGAGAGGGGATGAAAAGATTGGAAAAAAATATACACCTACGTCCGCATCGTAGAGAAACTTTAAAATGTTAATCTTCATATAGTTACCCCCTCTCCGCATCGCACACAGTATATAGATTCCACTGCCTCAAAATTAATTTTGTGACCAAAAATTTAATTCACCTCGGCGTCGCTCCAGTGGTCTCCAATTTGTGTTTTCTCTCATTTCTTATTATAGACTATATAAGCCTCCATAAATCATTGAGAGATCGTATATCCCAATTATAGATCATGAGTTCACATTTAAAATCAAGCTAAATTTAAGAGTAAAGTTAAAGAAAGTCTAATGAGTCCTCGAATTGGACTCATTTATGACTTTAATAATGTAAATAGTGTCCTAAATGCTCATTCTATCTCAATATTTTATCAAATCTCTTGAGTTTCATGTAATTGAAGTTTTAGCGGAAGCATAGACACTTTGGTGCAAAATCGAACAAAAAGGATGTAAACAAGCTGAAGTTGAAGCCTTAGCTTCGCCAAGTATACACGACGATCCGCTGAAGAGCTGCATTTGGACCTTGTTTCAACATGTGAAGCCCTAAAGGAAGTTGATTAAGAAGGAAATGAAAACAAACAGTTGACACTTCACTGAATAGTTTCGCAAAGCCGGGTTATTCCATCCAATGTCATATCATGCATAGACAATAAAGGCAAAGCACAAACGGTAACGAACTAAAATAAGGGCATATCACCGAATCACTTGGCGATTCGAGACTAAAATTCGCCGAACGGATTCACCAACACTTAATCTGAAGTTTAGAAATACTAAACTCTTGCATTAGTTTTAGGGTGTCCAAACATTATTATCAATTTTCACTTTTAGAACTTAGTTTTAATATTTTCTCTCAAGTTTTGAGAGGGTTTTGTGGGAGACTTAAAGAAAGAGATTCTTCTTCCTCAAATTGGAAGTGGTTCTTCTCCATTCTTCTTCATTTACTCATATGAAGGATTAATTTTTGGGGTGTGATTTAGAAACTATGTGTTAACATTACTGGTTCTTTCTTGCTGATAGGTTTAGATGTATTTTAATAGATATTACACCTAGTGGTTGTGGTTTATGTTATTATGTTTGGAGTTGCAAATACAAAACCACCTATGTGTTTTTGGCTTGCTCGAGCGAGAGGTCACGAAACCAAGACCGCTAGATTGATGGCATAAGGAGTGAGGTGGCAAGAGGCTCAGCCACAGAGGGTGAGCCTCGCTTCATATCCAAGCACCTTTCATCGAAAGAGAGGGAGTGGATAAGGCGTAGTCTGGTCTTCATTAAGCGAGTGCGTGTCCAAAAGGAATCCATTTGATATGGGGTAAGTTGCCTAAAAGGGAATTTACTTTCATCTAATGCTTATCGTAGTTACAATTATTTAGCGAATTTTCCTATCGAAAGCAAGTACCCATTGATTTACGTCAACATATATTATGGTCTCACCCCCAAGAACTTCCCCCATACTTCATTCTCCCTTTATTTTAATTGTTTTTACAACTTGTACAAAAACCCTTTTGATATTTGACACTTTGGTGTCACAAATTGAATTTATTTTCTTTTTATTCTATAATGTCTTGAACTACAACTAACTAGAATGAAATTCTAGTTTAAGTACTATTTTCACTACAACTCACTTGGGACACAACTATAACCCTTGGTTGGGTTACTATACTTACTTCGATTAGTAGACACTCATACTGTAGGCTAGAGTCGTTTATCACAAAAGCATAACAAGAATCAAAATGGCGCCTCTATTAGGGAGTGGTGTCACGTGAAAATGTAGTTCTCTTAGTGTTTTTAGCTCTTTGTAGTTATAGTTTTGTTGGCCTTAGTTTTAGTTTTGTTTTACTTATTTAATTTATAAAGTAGGAAAATGAAAATGGATGAAAAATATGTATTTCACACAAATCATACTCTTCTGAAGCTATTGAACCTCGGGGATAATCTACGAACATTAAAACAGGAAGGAGAGGAGACAATTCCACAAATGTGGCTTTGAGGTACAAAGAAATCTTCCAGACATGTCCATCTTATGGAATGTCTGACTGGATTGTTTCTATCAGGGTCTCAAACTCAAAAATAGACAAATAGATGAGAACCTTTTTGAAGGGGGAATGTTGAACCAACCCTACACTATTGTCGCTACACTAATTGATTAAATGATCGAAACCAACAAAGAAGCCCAAAAGAAATACGAATGGGATAAACTTGTGGCGCAAGTAGATGTTATATCTACTTGGGTGATGGGGTTTGAAGAGCAGGCCAGAGAAAGAGAAACGAAGTTTTCCCTTCAAGGGTGCAAACAGATAAACAAGAATGAGAGTGTGAAAAGTGACGACACCCCTTTACTCATCCAACAAAAACTTGATAAGCATGACAAGAATCTGAATGACATGAAGGAAAAGATTGATATGCTAAATGAAGTAACTACTTCAAACTTCATCACCATTCACTTGCAGGATGATCAAATCACCCACTTGATGACAAGATACTATACTTCGTTCGCCAAGGATTCACCTAATTACACCATGAGTGATTCCGAGGGCGAAGAATATTGTTAACTTGCATCGTGTTGTGAAGTTAACTCAACGGCTATTTGGGAGGCTACCCGGCCTAATCCCCATTGTATCTAGTATGTTCATATCGGTAAAATAATAGTATGTTAGTTTGGCAGGTTGAAGTGTGGTAGGGGCTAAAAAGGTTCAAAGTGGCGAGCAATAGATCCAGCTCACGAGTAGCCGAAGACACCGACTCTCAATTCTCTTCCGTCGTTCGACACAAGGTATCCTCAAGACCTTGAGTCATAAAAAATTGCCGAGACCAAGAAAGTGTTTGCGATTTGCCCACCAGATCGGCGACTCCATTGAATACACCCGTTTGAACATCTAAACTCGATGAGAAGTTCTGTAAAACTCGGTGAAGTACAAATATGTTTTGGCGATGCACGGAACAATCTAGAAGTCCAAATGTTATCACCGTATGGGAGCAAACAGACAAGTTGCAGGCTAACGCACAAAAGGTAGCTGATGAAACATTCGAGAACATGGGCTAAAGAAAGTCACATTGTACTGCTGAGAAAAGCTACACTAAGCTTAATGAATGACTCGGAAATGCACCCTAACATCCCCACAATACCTTCTGTTGAACACTACATATACTGAAGGACTCCAACTCAAAATAGTTACTTAACCAGGATTATTCTCTAGCTCTATCTCTGTCTTTCTTTAAATTTGACCTCAGAATTATTGTTATATAATTAAGGACAAATATGTCTTTTGTGGTGGGGTGAGGCCTATCTTGTGTTTTACTTGTTATGAATAGAAGTGTGTTGTGTGAATATTTGGGTTGACTATTTTTAATTGCATTTTAATACTATTTTTGCGATTGATTGAGCTTATAGCTCTCTTTTGGGGTCCTAATTTCAGAATAATTTTGACCCTTCCAAAAAATTCGCCACCTCTTGTGTTGAAAGTGGTTGTTCTTGTAAAAGATTCAAGTCTTAGTTTCGATCAATACCGATGACTAGAATAGTGCACTCAATCAAACAAACATGAATGTGCGGCTACAACGAGAACATATGAAATTTTTTTCGATCAATACCGATGACTAGAATAGTGCTCTGAATCGAATAAACATGAATGTGCAGCTACGAAGAGAACATATGAAGTTTCCTAGACAATATGTGAACTCTCTGCATCTCGCTGTGATTAGCTATTTATTGAGTTGATTCATTTGTAATGACCATTGCACAATAATGAAAGTTTGTAGTCTTATTGGACATTAGTGTCAATGCCTGGTGGATGAGCTTACCTTGAACCTTGCATGAATAAACCTAAAATTTTCCCAGTTAGTTTGATTGATTTATAAAGGTATCCTGTTGATATGATCTTAGGCAATTTTGAAACACTCTGAACCAACTTTGATATATACCTCTTTTGTGGCCTACCTGTGAGCGTGTGAATCTCTTTAAAATAACCTTGAGCCTTACCTTTTCTTTGGAAGAACCTTGATGAAACCTAGACCTTACGTTTATGTGATTTAAGTTAATATCATACTTAGGCTAAAATCCTAAGTTGGGGGTATGGTAAAAAGGGAAAGGAGAAGTAAAGAAGTGCAAGAAAAATCACGCAAACCCATGATATTTTAGAAAAATTGAAACCATGTATATAAAAAGAAGGAAAAGAAAAAGGATAGAAAATAACAAAAAATTAAAGTTGTAAAATAAAAAATAAATATGTAAATAAATCGGGTTTCCAAGCCATCCATGAAGAAGAATAAAGAGATGGCTTAGAAGCACTAGACTAAGGATTGAGAAAGAAAGATGGGAGATAGTTTGAGGAAATCACATCTAATTGAGGAAAAAAATCTCTGAGCCTAAATGATCATACCTTTGCACTCAACCCCAATACAAGACTTAGAAAGAAGTTTGTGATCTAGAGTAAGCAAATTCGAAGATCAATTGGAAAATAAGGGCAAACCTATGGGTGAAAACATGTATTTTGTCCCTCTTTGTGAGTGTGAGTGTTTCATATGATTCCTGATCTTAAATTAATTTATCCTTGTGTGAGGGCATTTAGATACTATTGTTGAGCTTGAACTAGCATAAGTAGCAATTATCGCGAGCACGAGCATCTTTTGTAATGGTGTGTCACAACTTGAATCTTTGAGTATAAAATTGACCTATGCATGAGTAAATTGAGTCTTGTTGTGTATTTTCATTATTTAGTCTTGTGTAGCACTATTTGAGATATCCTATTTTGAACTACTAAACTTGAGTTTTACTTGAGGTCAAGCAAAAGTTTATGTCGGGCATGTTGATGAGTCCTTGAATTGGACTAATTTAGGGATTTCCTTTAATGTAAGTAGTGTACTAAATTGATTATTTTATCTCAATATGTGATGAAATCTCTTGAGTTTCAGGTATTTTATGTTTTAGCGTAAGCATGGACACTTAAGCGCAAAACAGAACAAAAAAGTTATAAAAGGGCTGAATTTGAAGCATGAGCTTCGCCAAGTATACTCGAAAATCCGCTGAAGAGCTGCATTTTGCCCTTGTTGCAACATGTAAAGCTCTGAAGGGAGTGGATTAAGAAAGAAATGAAAAGGAGTAGTCGGATTTTTGCCGAATAGTTTCGCAAAGCGGAGTTATTCCGTCCAATGTCACATAATGCATAGACAATAAAAGCAAAGCATAAACGGCGAAGAACTAAAGAAGGGTGAATAGCCGAATCACTGTGCGATTCCCGACAAATTCGCCAGCACTAATCTAAAGTCTATAAATACTAAACTCTTTTATTATTTTTAGGGATTCCGAACGCTATTATCGATTTTCACTCTTAGAACGTAGTTTTGATTTTTTTTTCTCATTTTTTGAGAGGAGTTTGTGGGAGACTTGAAGAAAGAGGTTCTTCTTCCTCAAATTGGACGTGGGTCTTCTCCATTCTTCTTCCTTTACTAATATTTAGGTTTAATTTCTTATACCTATTTTATATCTTTATCATTATAGGTGTATTTGATTATTGCTTGATGTGTGGATAAAACCCCATATTCTTGGGGTGTTATTTAGAAATTATGTATTGATATTATTGTTGGATCTTTCTTGTTGATAGGTTTAGATGTATTTTAATGGTCATTTCACCTAGTGGTTATGGTTTAAGTTAATGGATTCTTAGTTGTAGTACAAAACCACCTATGTTTTTTTGAATTTTTTGAGGGAGAGATCACGAAACAAAGACCGCAAGATTAATGACCAAAGGAGTGAGGTGGCAAGAGGCTCATCCCGAGAGGGTGATCCCTAGCTTCATATCCAAGCTCCTGTCATCGAAAGAGCAGGTGTGGATAAGGCATATGATGGTCTTCATTATACGAGTGGGTGTCTGAGAGGAACACATTTACTATGGGGTAATTTTCCCGTGAGGGAATTTACTTTAACCTAAAGCTTAGCCTAGATACCATTATTTAGAAAATTTTCCTATCGAAAGCAAGTACCCATTGATTTACGTAAAAATATATTGCGGTAACACTCCAAGAACTTTCCCGCATACTTGATTCTCCATTTATTTTAATTGTTTTTACCACTTTTGACAAAACCCTTTTTGATATTTGACACTTAGGTGTCACAAATTGAATTTATTTTGTTTTTATTCGATAATGTCTTCAACTACTACTAACTAGAAGAAAATTCTAGTGTAACTAATACTTTCACTACCACTCCCTTGGGACATGACCCCAACCCTTGGTTGGGTTACTACACTTGCTACGATTTATAGACACTAGACTGTAGGCTAGTGTCGTTAATCACGGAAGAATAACAAGAATCAAAGTCCTATCAAGTTATTTTTTAGATGTCTTTTGCAATTATCTATAAATTGCCTGCAAGAGTTTAGTACATGACTATGTCTATGAGGAGAGTTGAATTTCATATTTCAAAATAAGTATTCCCATGTATGTAAACATTTTCAAGTAAAAGAGAGAAACACCGATTTTTACAAATGTTTATGATGAGTCTTGAGTACTACCTCTTTTAAGATGATATTTTAAGTAATTATCTCAAATTGAGGAAGAGTTATGTTTTAAAACAGGTGAGCATGAGTTATATGTTATTGGGAGTAATATTGAGCACTGATATGTGGATAAGTTTAGAAAATTCAAAATCCTCAGAAATGATGTATGCCAACATGGGTAAATGATCATACTATTTAGAAGATTTCTTATTGTTTTTAAGCATATCTTAGTGGATCCCCATAGTGGAGGATGTTCTATACCCCGTCAAGGTATAGGACAGTTCTGGATGCATGGGCTAGACGTTGCATCGTCACGTAGCTCATAGTGATGGTTGCCGGTTACAAATCTCTTAAACAAGAGTAATCAGTTTATTATTGTACTTTTCTTATACGTTTGAGTTATTATCTAATGTCTTAAAAGCTTTATGTATACTATATCTTTTATTGTTGCTTTCGTATTGAGTTGAGTTAAGTTCAGATACGTATCTTTTCCCTATTTATCCATTCAACTATGTATACTATGTTTAGTTTTCCCCTAACATGCTCGCACATTCAATGTACTGACATTATTTGTCTTGCATCGTTCATGATGTTGATACATATATTAATGATCATCTACCGGCGCTTCATTGATGCCATCGCATTCTAGTTAGCTTTTGTGAGCCTTCTTGCTTTCCGAAAGGCTTCATATTATGCTTTTGTTTAGTTAGGATGTCGTGGGTATTGTCCCAACTTCCATCATAGTATTTAGAGACTTCATACACAGTAGTAGTTGAGGAATCTTTTCCATTTCCCTTGTGATGTTATAAAGACTTTGAGTAGAAAACTTATGTTCATTTTAGTGTTTTAGATTAGTTTTGAGTTAAACAAGTTTTTATTAATGATAGTTTATAAGTTGAATTTGGATTTTAGGTTTCTCTTTCACTTGAGTAAGTCTTCCCACTTAGTAATGAGCTTGACCAAGGGTTCGCTTGGGCACCAATAAAAGTTCTCGAGTGTCGATCATGTCCAGTGTGTAGACTCAGGGTGTGATAGAATAATTAAGGTCTTATCTTCGAAATATTTTCGGTGTTACATAAGAATAGATCCTCTAATTTATTCTTAATTATAGGTTTCGAGTTTGATTTTCAAGTCTTGAGTATAAATTTATAGTTCTAGCTAGTGATTCCCTCCTTATATAGACCTTACTCGATGATATGTATGTGATTTACCTATTTATTTGATCCTCAAGCTTACATTATTGTGCATTTTCATAAAGAAAATAGCATATTTCCGGACTTGTCATAACTTTCGGGTAATTGGGTTGAAACTATGTGAAAATGATTTAATGAAATAGCTAGCAATGGTTAACACTAAAATTTACCAGCTATCTTGCAAATATTATTTCTACAATATCAACGGGTAACTAATCCTTAAGATAGGATTGTGGAACCCAGAAAGGAGAGTAAAAATGATGGAGTTGCCTTGTTAGAGATCGTGGTGTATGATTAGTTCGTTTGTTTTGTATGAATTCCAATGATAGACCTATATATATTAGATCTCACCCGTATTCAAAAAATTACATTGTTGAGAAAAGAGGTTAAGATTAGTAAAAGAACTAAGCACGGTAATTTGAAACGTGATTTTATTAAAGTACTTGAGACTTGATGGAGATAGTCTACCTGAGACGCAGGTTGATAGTTACTCAAACAAAGACCCAAGTACTTAGAGTGACAACTTTTGGATGAACCAGGACTCTAGATGTACCTAAGACTACTTAACTAGATTTTTGTCGACGCAACCGAATTAAGTAACGATCTTAAAATGTGAAGCACTCCCTTAGTTTCACATTCTCATGTTGATAAAATATATTCTAATCATTAGTTGTTATGTGTAATAAATAAACTTCTTAATATTTTACTCTACATAAAAACCATTTGTTTTTATTATATAACAGAGTAATATTCTCGCCATTCTCTGTGGATTAAACTCCATATATTTATTTGTGTTTTATATTTGATTGTGATTAAAGATCCATAAATTTAGTTGTGTTTTATATTTGATTGTGATTTCTTTATACTTTTTCAAAGGTGTTTGAATGTATCACACGACGTGAATCTAGAATAATTGGGCCAGCCAATATAACTGCGGGACATGTGATGGAAAGTTTGGAGAAAACAAAAATAGCTGTAGAACATATATGTTCACTTTATTAACTCAGCCAATAATGTCAGAAAGCATGAGTTTTATATAGTTGTGTAATGTAAAGTGAACATATATAAAAACAGAAATAAATAAAATAGTCCTATAAAATAGTAGTTTGAGGCATTGGAAGATTCATTCAATTTGGTACAGAAAGAAAGTGCTGAAAATCCAAAATTATAAAAAAAAACAAAAAAAAAAAAATGCAACTGCGAGGATGTGTCACTGTAGATTTGACACATACCTGATTAGAATTAACATTCACCTAATGTTTTGCTCCCTCCCAAATTATACCTAACATTCACACAACATACTTTTGTGCTTATCCACCTCACATATTCCCTTTTTCTTGCTGTAGACAATAAAATTCGCATTGAGAAAATAATAATCAAGAACGGAAGATTATAGCAACAATCGATTTATTATTTTAAATGCGAGTGTTATAATCTCTATGATTCCTCTGAATTCGTCTTTTCAAATATAATTCAAAGGCTTTAAAGCTTGATCTTGAACTTGGAATTTATCTTTATCTCTATCTTGATCTTGTTCTTGACTTGAACTTTATGTTGAACTTTATCTTGATCTTGATCTTTAATTTTGACTTCTAATTGAATCCAAGGGCTTCGAGCTTTTGATATTGACAGCTTTTGATCCACGAGCTTTCTCTAGCTTCTTGTTTAGAATTCTTGGTTCTGTAGCTTCTTGTTTAGAATTCTTGGTTCTCTTTTCTGAATGATGAGACCCCTATTTATAGTTTTAGAATAGAGGAGTTGCGATTGAAATAGGACTTCCTTCGGCCAATCACATTTAAGTGAAATATCATATGGGCTTTATGAAGCGTGCTTTAATTAAATTCATATTTATCTGAATTTAAATAATTAAATCAATTATATTAATTCATAATATTTATTTGGACTAATATATTTATTAATTTACTATAATCCAAATCATTTAATAAATTAAGATTTAAATAAATTTTAAATGATTACAAATGCCCCCTGCTTCAAGTCATGTCGAGGTATTGCACGTTGACGACAAGACTTGGAAGCATCCACTCGTACATGTTGGCAGTTTTTTTTTTTAAAAAAAAATATTGATATTTCAACATTTTTTTTTACTTTTGAAAACAAAATCAGTATATATGTCGCCAGTGAATCTTAATTCATGTAAATTATCCTAGAATGTGGTAATATGGGCCCACACGATTTTCTTTCCCTTTTTTATCTAATAAACCTAGCACATCAAGAGTTAAAACTCCGGATAATAGTCCTAGAAGTAATCCTAGAAGGGCAACACCAACTTATTATACAGAAAGTTATGAAAGATCAGATAGAACAAATGCAATATGGTATAGTAGACTAAATAAAAAATGGACACCTAGACCAATAATTGAACAATATAACTTTTTAGATTTAGATTGTGTTATGGATATAAATAAAGTAATCTTACTATGGGTAGGAAATATATCTAAACAATTAATTGATAATAAAATAGCAATAAAAGAAACGCCAGGATATATAGAAAGAACATTTGTTGGAACAACAAAATTATGGATAGAAAATTTACCCCTAGAAAGTTTAGAAACACTTAGAAGTGATAAGAAAATAGATGGATCTCCATCAACAACAAATATAGACATATTAGATAAATATGAATTAGCACTAAGAAATGAATTTGATGGTATGACTACAGAAATAAAATAACAAAATAGAGAAAAAATAATAAATAGACAACTTATGACAAAATTAGCTATATGTAAAATGTCTTACATAGAAGAATATACATGTGCATTTAAGGAATATTATTATAAAGCAAGATACGATATAAATGAAGCAAAAGAGATAAGACAACAGTATTTTACAAAACTACCAGAACCATTTAGCACAAAAATAATAAAAGATTGGAATAATGAAGGATTAACAGATACTTTAGGAGCTAGAATAAAAATTTTACATCAATGGTTTATACAATTATGTGAAGATCAAAAAGAAAAAAGAAAAATGGAGAAAGTATTACTTAAAAATTTAGCCTGTTGTAAAGATAAAACAACACCACAGTTTGGTTGTACAGATAAGTATTATAAAAAACCTAAAAGATACAACAAGTATAGAAAAACTAAAACTAGATATAAATACAAAAAACCAAGACAAAGATATTATGTAAAAAATTATAAAATAAAAAGACCTTATAGACCAAAGAAAAAATTATCAGATTGTACTTGTTACAATTGTGGGAAGTTAGGACATTTAGCTAGAAATTGTAAATTACCTAAAAATCCAAAAGGAAAACAAATAGCAGAAGTAATTATAGATAATAAAGAATACATGCAAATAGATTACATAGATTATGAATTAAGTGAAAATAATAGTATATATGAAGTATCAGATATAGAACCTGAATTAGAAAATGAAATAGATATTGATCTAAATAATGATGAAATGAACGAAGAAATCTAATGTCTGAAGAGGACATATAAATAATATCTAAAGAAGAATATCAAAATGAAGAATCAGCAGAACAAAAAATTATATTTGATAATACAATTTTTGAACAAATAAAAGGAAAAGAATTAGATTTAAGTGTTGAAAAAGTACTTGAAATACCTACAATAAGAAATTGGTTTAAAAGACAAAAAGATGAATATTATGTAGTTAGTCAAAAAGAACACATTATAGATTGTAAATATACAAAAGGAAAAGCACAAATACCTATATTAAATAAGAGAATAATAAATAAAGAAATACAAGACATCAAAGCTAAAACACCCATAAAGTATGTACACTTAGGAGGAACAGAAATATTGATAAAAGCTTGTTTTAGAGAAGGAATAGATACACCTATTGAAATATATTTAGCAGATGATAGAATTATACATTCCATAGAAAAAAGTGTAATTAGTGCAGTAAGAGGAAACTTAATATACCAAAAATTTAAGTTTATAATAAGTGCCAACTACTCAGTAGCATTAACAGATAGAAATATAGATAAATCATTAGTTTTATATTGGAAAATGTCTGGAATAGAACTAGCACCAGGCAGTAAAATATTTACAGCAAGATGTAAAAACCTATATATACTAACAACAAAACATAAAGTAACGGCAAGAAATAAAATTGATAGAATAAAAATAGAAAATCCTTTTGAAAGAATAATTACTATAATAGATAATAATGATTATAGCTATAAAGAAATTGACATAGAAGAAGATTTAGAAATTGTAAAAGAAAGATTGAGTACTTCAAGTATACCAAATGCATTAACTAGAACTACCTCATCAAGAGCAAGCACATCTAAAAGGAACTATGAAATCTCTAAAAATTTATTAAATATAGAAGAAACAACATTATACCATTATTTTATAACAGGAATAATAGACCAAAGAAAATATAAAATTTTAATAAATACAGGACAAGAAGAGAATTATATAACAAGAGAATTAGTATTAGAAACAGAAATCATAAAAACAGGACACTTATGCCCTGGATTACCTAGTGAGATAGTAAACACAAGTGAAGAAATAACAGAAAAAGAAATAATTATAGGAGGAATACCAATAGTAATATCATTTAAAATATACCAAGGAAGCCAGAATATTAACCTAGGAATAAAATGGTTAGAAAAAGTTAAACCATATAGTATAGAGAATGAACAATTAATAATAACTTACCAAAATAAAAAAATAATTATTAAAAGAACAAAATGAATAATGAAAATATATATACTTGCAAAAATTATTGTAGAAGGATATCACAACAGATATTATACCCCTATGATAGATACAGGAGCAGAAGCAAATATATGTAAATATAATTGTTTACCAAAAGATAAATGGGAAAAACTAAAAACACCTATGATAGTGACAGGATTTAATAATGAAGGCAGTATGATTACGTATAAAGCAAAAAATATAAAAATACAAATATGGGATAAAATATTAACAATAGAAGAAATGTATAATTTTGAATTTACAACAAAAGATATGTTATTAGGAATGCCATTTTTAGAAAGATTATACCCTCATATTATAACAAAAACACATTGGTGGTTTACTACACCATGTGGAAATAAAATAGGAGCAAAAAGAGTAAATAATAAACAAAGAAAACCCAAAGAATGGATAAAAGAAAGTGAAAAAATAAACCAGGAAATGGAAAATATAAGTAAAAATCAAATAACACAATTAGAAATTATCATATTTACAATAGATAAGGTTAAAATAATTAATGAACAATTAGAATTATTATATAGTGAAAATCCATTACAAGGATGGGAAAGTTATAAGACAAAAGTAAAGATTGAATTAATAGATGAAAATAGTATAATAACACAAAAACCATTAAAATATAATTTTGATGATTTAAAAGAATTTAAAATGCATATAGATGAATTATTGAAGAATAATTATATACAGGAAAGCAATAGTAAACATACAAGTCCAACTTTTATATTTAATAAACATAGTGAACAAAAAAGAGGTAAAAGTAGAATGGTTATAGATTATCGCAATTTAAATGCTAAAACTAAAACATATAATTACCCAATACCAAATAAAATACTAAAAATAAGACAGATACAAGGATATAATTATTTCAGTAAATTTGATTGTAAATCAGGATTTTATCACTTGAAACTAGAAGAAGAATCTAAACAGCTAACAGCATTTACTGTACCACAAGAATTTTATGAATGGAATGTTCTACCATTTGGATATAAAAATGCACCAGGTAGATATCAACATTTTATGGACAATTATTTTAATCAATTAGAAAATTGCATTGTCTATATAGATGATATATTATTATATTCAAAAACACAAGATGAACATATTAGATTATTAGAAAAATTTATACACATAACTAAACATTCTGGTATAAGCCTAAGTAAAAAAAAGCAGAAATTATGAAACCTCAGATAGAATTTCTAGGAATACAAATAGATAAAAATGGAATAAAGATGCAAACCCATATAGTACAAAAAATAATCACCATTGATGAAAATAAGATACAAAAAAGAAATTGCAATCCTTCTTAGGATTAGTAAACCAAGTAAGAGAATATATACCAAAATTAGCAGAATATTTAAAACCATTACATAAAAAGCTTAAGAAAGATATAGAATATCATTTTGATAATAAAGATAAAAAACATATAAGACATATTAAAAACTTATGTAAGACATTACCAAAACTATATTTTCCCGATGAAAATAAATTATTTACTTATATTGTAGAAACAGATTCAAGTAATCATAGTTATGGAGGAGTTTTAAAATATAAATATGACAAAGAAAAAATAAAACATCACTGCAGATACCATTCAGGATCTTATACAGAAGCACAAATAAAATGAGAAATAAATAGAAAAGAATTGTTTGCATTATATAAATGTTTATTAGCATTTGAACCATATATTGTTTACAATAAATTTATTGTAAGAACAGATAATACACAGGTAAAGTGGTGGCTAACTAAAAAGGTACAAGATTCAGTTACAACAAAAGAAATAAGAAGATTGGTATTAAATATATTGAATTTTACATTTACAATTGAAGTAATTAAAACTGACAAAAATCTTATTGCAGACTACCTCTCCAGAGGAAGATACAATGAAGAAAATACTAGCTACGATGACAATGCTTTGTCAAAAAATGGAAAAAATAGAAACTCAAGTACATATACTAAAAGAAACAGTTAATAGTCAGCAGCATGACTTAAAAAATGCGCAGCTAAGTCAGCAGCCTGACTTAAAAAATGCGGAGCTAGAAGGTGACGATGGAAAACACCTAAAAATCCAAAACAAAAAATTATATACACTTGCAGGAAGTTCAGTTACACCAGGAAGTACATCTACCGCAGGACCATCTACAAAAAAGGAGGAAGATAAGGTAAAGTATACAAATACAAATATGAACAAACTATTTTCCAAACCCTATTTTCCACAAAATACCCAAAAAGACATATTCGTACCCCCACAAATAAATACTTACAAAGCCAGCCTAGATTCACAAAAACAAACATATAACCATATTACCAGAATGTATATAGAAAATATATACAAGATACAAACCTTTTTAAACCTAAACCCCAGAGCAAAAGATACCAAAAACCCAAATGAAAACTATATAACCCAACACCTGCAAGGTTATAATAAATTAATAGCACAACCAGGAACAAACCCAAACTTAGTAGCAACTTGCTACAATTACGGGTTAATCAGTACAGTATATACAATAAATGGAGAAGAAATAGCTAAAATACCGAAGCTATACAAGGCATTTTTACAATATAAAAGAATAACCAAAGGGACTTTATTTTACATAAAGTTCTATTCAGCAACAGCGCAGATATTTTATGATGAGATCAAACCAACTATACAAGTTATAAAGATAGGATTGACTAGGGAAATGATAATCCCAGAAAAAATAGATACACAAGAAGAGATACAGAAGGTAGATATTCCGGAGTTCTATGCTAACAAAAGAACTATTGGAATAGCCACTATATTAACCGAACTATCAAACAATTACTTGAACGAGAATGCAATATGGAGTTATTATAACAGAGATCAAACAATGATATACTCCAACTGTAAAGAAATCAGAGTAGCAGATATGGAAGAGATAAGGCAATGGATATTAAGTCTGTTGAAACCAGAGCAAATACCTACTACAAGAGCAATTCGAAAATTTTTTATTTCTCCAAATCTAATGGTAAGATATTGCAAGTTAATAGGACAAAAATATCCTGATCACTTATGTACAAAATGCAATGGAGAAGATAACTTCGTACCAAAAGTGGAACTAGAGTAAAGATACGTGTAAACTAATAAGCAGTGTATTGTAAAGCGTGTCGGCCATAAATAAAGTAAAGGCCATTATTATAAAGTTTTTTGTTGTTTTGTAATAAAGTCAAAAGTGTGTTGGGCATATATAAAAAAGCAAAGGCCACTATGTAAAGTAGAAAAATAGTAAATAGTATGTCTTCCATTATATGTAAAGTTTTATGTCGTTTTGCGTCGGCCGAATGTTATAAGGCCAAGTGTAAAGTATGTTGTCGGCCACCTCTATTGGCCTAAGTTGTAAGTTGTTATTATAAATAGAGGGCTTCTCCCTCAGAAATAAAACAAGCTACTTCCAACCAAATCTCTCTTCACTCCCTTTTCTAAATTCCGCTTCCACCCCCTACATTGGTATCAGAGCTAAGTTAAGAAAAAGCTATGAAAAACAAATCAGATATGGTAAATCTACAAAAACAGGTATACTCATTTACATTCATGAGTAGCTAAACTAATTTATTCCTGATAATCTCTTGTTGATTATAATTGTTTATTATGTTTTAATAATGTTATAATAACCATGTTTAGAAGGTTTGCTACGGAAATATTTTTAGAGTCAGTATGCCCAGACTATGCCATCCTAAAGTTGAAACCGGTAGGCAAGAAGGCCGTTTAGGGGAGTAAACACAGTTGAGGCGCTGTTAGGGTAACTAATCAAAGAAGAAAACCGTAGTAGTGACTAGACGAGATGATTATTAAATCGTTATTATTACATAATAAATAAGTATAATGCATTAAGAGGTTAGAAGGAATAAAAGTTTAGCGAAAATATGTTAAAATGACTTCTTACTTATTAGATGATATTGATTACAAGATATTAGTACTCTATATACTAAAAGATCTTAATACTGATATAAAAAGGGTAATTTATGACAAGTTATTAACATATGAGATAATAGAAGAAACAATTCACGGTTGGGCAAAATTAATTATACCAGATGATTTGATATAGATTATTTATATGATGATCTAGAATTATTCAGAGATCAATGATAGATTATTTATATTTACGTAAGTTGTAATAGTTCATATTCCATATATAAGTTTTTTAGCTTTTTCTGTGTCTTTCGTACTTTTCTTTCTATCTTAGTTTTTGTTATAGCAGTTACCTTATTTGAATTTTTCTTTATATTTTTAGGAAAATATTTTTCCATAATATTCTTTTTTAATTATATTTAATCTTTGTATTTCATTAGCGTTGTTTTTCTATATATTCTAAATATTCTTCTTCTCTAAAATAGAAATATCTATTTATATTTTCAATTAATAATTTTTCTTCTAGATCTAACTTAATTTCTCATTGTTCTCCTTTTACGTTTGAGCTTCCCCGCTCTTCAATTATCACTTCCTATTAGAAAATGACTCTCTCAATTTGAGTTTGTTTTGGAGATTAAAAATAACTCCTAACAAAAACAAATTGTAATTGAATTAGGAATTGTAATTCTATTTAATTTCAAATTCATATATCTTTTCTATTAACCTAGCCAAAAAGAATTGTAGTTGAACTAGAGAAGGATTCTATTTTCATCACATGACATCTATAAATAGATACATTGTCTCCACAATTTTTTCTTCAATTACAGATCGTGAGCTACAACCCTATGCATAAAGGGGCATAATTCAAGGTAATTTTCCTTCATTTTTCTGATTTTCGTCACTTTTTCTACATCTTGACGCATCTGTCGTAGAAAATTTATATCTCATTATAGAAAAATTAAAATCATGAACGGTTTGATTTTCCTAAAATTAGACTTCTTGATCTCTAAGATATTCAAATTTTAGAATTTAATACATTCCGAATCCTTTTTGATGATTTTTTGAAGTTAGATCTAGATTCTGTCATGTTGAAAATTTCAGAGTTGTGCGGCTTTATTAAAACTCTCGTGTCTTGATGTAGGAATGACGAAATCACGATTCGTTTGATAATTTCGAATCTATACACAAAGGTAGTCAAAGTATCAAAAATTCAAAATTTAATCCGTAAAGAATCATTCTAGATGATTTTTTGAAGTTAACTTTAAATTATGTCATGCTGAAAATTTCAGATTTGTGTGACTTCACTAAACCTTTTGTGTCTTGATGTAGGAACGACAAAATCAGAAGCCGCTTGATTATTTAGAATCCAGACACAATGGTCCACAACACGTCCGAAAATCAAGATTTAATACCTTCAGAATCTTTATAGGTAATTTTTCGAAGTTAACTTTAAATTCTACTATGCTGAAAATTTCAGATTTTTATTGCCTCACAAAATATTTTATATCTCAATCTCAGAACATCGTAGCCAAAAATGGTTGTGATGGCTTGAAATTTTTTCTTCAAAGGCTTAGTTATCACCAAGAAAATATTTTCTTTAAGTCTAACCTAGTTATCTTAGCATGACTTTCAAGTCTCAAACGTCTCGACAGGTAACAATTTCTCCTCCACTTTTTTTTTTTGTTGTTGTCTTGCCCCATTTTTGTAGGTAGGCTTCAAAGGATGATCCGTGGAGAGGGTAGTCTTATGAATCAAAGGGATGAATACTCATTCCCGCCTTAAGAAAGGTAACTTCATGGTATTCTTAAGGCGAAAGCGGATAGATGTAACCCCTCCTTAAGAAAGGTAACTTCATGGTATTCTTAAGGCGAAAGCGGATAGATGTAAATCCCCACCTTAAGAAAAGTAACTTCATGGTATTCTTAAGGCGAAATCGGATAGATGTAAATCCCCGCCTTAAGAAAGGTAACTTCATGGTATTCTTAAGGCGAAAGCAGATAGATGTAAATTTCCGCCTTATGAAAGGTAACTTATGGTATTCTTAAGGCGAAAGCGGATAGATGTAATTCCCCACCTTAAGAAAGGTAAGTTTATGGTATTCTTAAGTCGAAAGAGGATAGATGTAAATCCCCGCCTTAAGAAAGGTAACATCATGTATTACTAAGGAGAAAGCGGATAGATTATAATCCCCGCCTTGAGAAAGGTAACTTTATGGTATTCTTAAGGCGAAAGCGGATAGATGTAAATCCCCGCCTTAAGAAAGGTAACTTTATGGTATTCTTAAGGCAAAAGCGAATAGATGTAAATCCCCGCCTTAATAAAGGTAATTTTATGTTATTCTTAAGGCGAAAGCTGATAGATGTAAATCCCCTCCTTAAGAAAGGTAACTTTATGGTATTCTTAAGGCAAAAGCGGTTAGATGTAAATCCCCGCCATAAGAAAGGTAATCTAAAGGTGTCAGGACTTGAAAACTTCAAATTTCACAGTTGAATAATTTGAAGGCTTCAACTTGCAAACATAAAGGAATTAAAGATCTCAACTTGCCGAATATTTGAAGACCTCAACTTGCTGGCTTGAAGAATTTAAAGACGTCAACTTGTTGACTTAAATAATCTGAAGACTTCAACTTATAAACTTAAAGAATTTGAAGATTTCAACTTGTATACTTGGAAAATTTGAAGACTTCAACTTGTATTCTTAGAGGATTTGAAGACTTCAACTTGTATACTTCAAGGATTTAAAGACATCAATTTTAAAGAAACTTCAAGCATGACAAAACTCATATTTTTGAAGGGTTTTTTCCCATCTATTGACCAATCAATACTTCGTACAAGTCTAACGTTTGATGAGACAAAAGATAAAATAAAATACTTATATCTTTAATTGTCATGTGTCATCAAGTGGGAACATGTGTTTTTTTGGCGCTCATGCAACTAAACTTAGAATATGGTTCTAAGATCCTACGTACCTCAGTGAAGAGGATCAAGTCACAACGTAGTTCTGGGTGATTGAGTGTTATTTCTTTTTTTTTTGTTGTTGTGCCGTACACAGTTTATACTCTTGCGGGCCAGGAGTGACATGCATTTTAGGCTCGTATCTTAAGGAGCATCATGTTACTTCAAGGGTAGTACCTCTTTAGGAATTTGGCGTTAATAGGACCGATCCTTAAGCCATCAACATCAACAAGCTTGTAAGCACCATTTGAATATGCTTCTTGTACAACATATGGTCCATCCCACTTTGAGGTAAAATTTCCCCCAGACTTGTGCGAAGTGATGATGGGTCTTCTTACTGCAAGAACTTGGTCTCCAACTTGGAAACACCTCAAGCGAACCTTTTTATTGAAAACATGAGATAGACGATCTTGATAATATTCAAGGTTTTGTTGGGCTTCTAGCCTCTTTTCATCAAGTGATTCTAACTCAGCAAGACGCAGTCGAGCATTGTCTTATTTTGTGAGCCCTTCTTGGATAGCAAGTCTCAAGGAAGGTATTTGACGCTCAAGTGGCAAGACTGCTTCAACTCCAAAATCAAGTGAATATGGTGTTGCTTGAGTTGGAGTGCGGTACGTCGTTCTATATGCCCACAAAGCTTCTTCCATTATTTCATGCCAATATCGTTTGGACTTGGAGACAACTTTCTTGAGCAGGTTACATAGAGTCTTGTTGAATGCTTCAGCAAGACCATTGGCGGCAGCATGATACATAGAAGATTTACGCTACTTGAAGTCAAAAAGATCACAAATCTTGTTCATTAACTTGTTATCAAATTGCTTGCCATTGTCAGTTATTATATAGCGAGGGATACCAAAGCGATAGTTGATATTCACTCAGATCAAATTTGACACATTCTCTTTCTTCACTTCCTTAAGGGCGACAACTTCAGCCCACTTTGAAAAGTAATCTGTTGCAGCCAAGATGTACAAGTGTATACTAAAATATTTTGGTAGTGGTCCTACAACATCCAGTCCCAAAGCGTCAAATGACCACAATGCAATGGTTGGGTGTAATACTTCGGGTGGCTGATGAATGAAATTCGCATTAAATTGACAAGTATCGCACCTCCGAGCATAATCTAAGCAATCCTTCACCATGGTTGGCAAGTAATACCCCATCCTCTTTATGTGAAAGTGAAGTTTCGGTCCAGATTGATGTGATCCACATACTCCTGAGTGTGATTCTTTCAGAGCTTGAATTGCTCCTTCCTTTCCCAAACATCGTAATAGGACACACTCAAATGATCGCCTATATAATGTGTCCTTGTAGTAAAGGAAGTGAGGTGCACGACGACGTATGTCAGTCCTTCTTCTTGGATTTTATGGAAGTATCCCATAGCACATGTAGTCAATAATGGGTTGTCTCCAATCTTCCTTTGCGATTTCAGCAGCAGCGACGATATGATCAAGCTCATTTTCAATATATTCTTCCTCATTTGACGGTGGTACTATCCATTTTTTATAGACAGTTACTTGCGTTTAATCAGGAAGGGTTAGCGTTGAACCTAGAGCAGCCAATGCATCAACTTTCTTATTCTCTGTTCTACGTATATGTTGAAGGGTTACATCTCCAAGCCATCCTATCAACTTTTGAGCATAATCATGATAAGGGTGCAATTCAGGCTTTTTCACCTCATAACTTCCCAAGAGTTGATTAATCACCAATTGAGAGTCACCAATGACTTGTAAATCTAATTGCTTCATGTCAACGACCATTCCAAGTCCAAGTATCAATGCTTGCTATTCTGCGACATCATTGGAGTAACATTGTTTTACAGTAAAAGAGAATGGTAGAATCTCTTCTTGTGAAGTGATGAACACTACGCCGCACCAACTCCACCGCGATGTGCAGCCCTATCAAAGTACATTTTCCAAGGAGGTTGAACTTCAATTAACATCGCATCTTCATCAGGAAGTTCATCAGTTAACTCCCAATCATTCGGTATAGGATGGTCCGCTAAGAAATCCGCCAATGCTTGTCCTTTAACAGCTTTTTGAGGATGTACATGATCTCAAACTGTTGGAATTGGAGGTACCATCCTGCTAGTCGGTCACTAAGGAAAGGTTTTGACATAACAAACTTGATGGAATTTGCTCTAGAAATGAGACGAACAACATGAACTTGAAAATAATGCTTCATTTTTTTAATTGAGAAGACCAGCGCCAAGCACATTTTTTCAATTGACGAATATTTTAGCTCATTTGGTGTCATCATTCTATTCAAGTAATAAAGGGAGTTTTCTTTGCCTTCACTATTCTCTTGAGCTAAAAGGGCTCTTACAGACCTTTCTTGTGCCGCAATGTAGAGTATCAATGGCTTTCCAGGTATAGGGGCTGCCAAAACTGGAGGTTTTGCTAGATACAATTTAATATTTTTAAAGGCATCACCACATGTTTCGTCCCAATGAAAAGGAGCACCTTTAATGAGATGACCTAATGGTTGGCATCGTCCTGCTAGATTTGACATCAACCTCCTCAGGTAAGATAGCTTTCGTTGAAGACTTTTTAACTCATGAATATTTCGAGGCTCAGGCATCTTTGATATTGCATCAACTTTGGCGTGATCAATTTCAATTCCGTGATGTCTCACAATGAAGCCAAGAAACTTCCCAGAAGTAACTCTGAAGGCACACTTCAATGGGTTCATCCTTAGTTGATATCTTCGAAGAAGCTCAAACACCATTCTTAAGTCTTTCAAATGATCACCCCTCTTTCTCGACTTTACCACCAAGTTATCAACATAGCATTCAACATTTTTATGGAGTAATTCATTAAAGATATTTTGCATAGCCTTTGATATGTGGCACCAGCATTTTTTAAACCAAATGACATAACTTTGTAGCAATAAATACCTTTCGGTGTGTGAAATGTGGTCAGTTCTTCATCCCTTGGTGCCATACGGATTTGATTATAGCCGAAAGAACCATCCACGAACGACATCTCTTCATAACCAGTGGTGGCATCAATCATCAACTATAGAATTGGAAGAGGAAACTCATCTTTAGGGTATGCATTATTGAGATCTCTAAAGTCAACACAAACTCGAATTTGACCATTCTTCTTCCTCGCATGAACAATACTTGAAATCCATGTAGGATATTTGACCTCACGAATAAATCCCGCCTCAATGAGTTTGTTAACTTCATTTTTTATCAACGGGACCAAGTCTCGCCTAAAACGTCTTTGAGCTTGCTTAACATGACGAACACTATTTTTGAATACCAACTGATGGACCGCTACTTTAGGATTCAATCCAGGCATTTCGTTATAACTCCAAGCAAAGACATCCCTGTATTCTTTGAGTATATTTATATAAGTTATTTCTTCATCTACTTCAAGAAATGCACTCAAGTAAGTTGGCCTTGGGTCTTCATCAGTGCCAAGGTTAACATCCTTCAAAGGATCTATTGTGGTCTTTACTCCTTCTTCAAGTTCCGGTGGAGCATCTCTAGCATCTTCCTCTTCCAAAGGATCATTGTCATTGACACATATATGACAACATGAGACAATATCTTCTAACTCTTCATCATTCTTCATTTGAGGCGACGAATCGTACTCATTTTGGATTGTAACATGATTTGATGAATCTACACTTTCTTCGTCTTCCTTACGCTCCTTAGTGTAAACCACACTGTGAGCCTTTGCCTTGCTTTCCTCCTTACACGAAACCCCAAGTTCCACTCGTCGCCTCATTCTAGAAGGAATCAAACTTCTAAATCCTTTCAAATTAAATGTGAAGTAGGCGTTGTAACTTTTAAATAACTCCTCAGATTTTTGTTATTCTTCTTCAATGGACCTAACCTCTCAAACACAGAAGTTCTTGCGGTCGCTTCCCCAAGTCGATCAAAGACAGAAGGACTTTTATTAGGAGCAGTGACATCATCTTCAAAAGTTATATGATTATTGCTTGCCCTTCTTATGGAGATGCGAACTGGTGGTGGTTGGTTATAGCCTAAACCTTCACGTGCTTGCTTGGTTTTATCTTCTGATGGGAGCTTCCCTAAAACTGATGTCTCATTGGGGTTGTATCCGGCCTTTGCAAATAGCTTGTAAGCATTAGGATCAAAACCTTCACTTGTGCATTTTGCAGGTAGTGCCATAACTCGCACCTGACTTTGAGTGATTGTCTTCCCTGGCGGTTTTGAAGACAAGTTTATTACATCAATCTGTCTGATATGAAGAGTTAGTCCTCTTAATGTATCTTCTTGAAAATGAGATGATTTTACTTCTTCTTTCTTTACTTTTGGAACATAGCGTAGTCCAGAAGTCAGTTTGTTCTTTAGAGACATGATCTTCCCATCAGTAAGATTAGGACAAAGTTCTTTAGTGTCAACTTTTTCCTTTCCAACAGCCGCATCAACTCTTTTGCTCATGATTTTGTATGAATAGGTTGATTTGACATCATTAGATTTTTTCTCTTTAACAACATAACCCTTCAAATAGAATTTCGCGTCACCAAAGTGTGTCTCGACTTCGGTGAAAGGATTATCATCCGCAACTATCTTTCTTTCAATTCCGCCTTTAGATACTTCAAACATTAATAGTAAGAAGATGAGACGATCCTATTGTACCCAAGGCCTTCCAAGCAATATATTTTACGAGGTCTTTGCATCTATAACGTGTATCCATGCGCTTGATCGCAAATCTTCCATTTGTATTTCTAATTTAATATAGCCTATGGACCTCTGCCCCCCTTGATTAAATCCTTGTATCAACAAACGACTTTCACTAAGTTCTTCAGTCGCGATGCCGAGTTCTTTTAATGTGTGGATAGGCAGAAGGTTGACTCCAGATCCTTCATCTATTAATATTCTATTTATCTTCTTTTCTAGTACGTAGCCCACCATATACAAAGGACAATTATGTAGTGTTTTCCCAAACAACAGATCATCGTCTGTGAATGTGATTTTTGTATCACATACGTGTGCTTCTTGGGAAGAAGGTTCAATAGGCTTTTCAGATGATGAAGGAGACATCATTGACGAGATTTCCTTTGTTGTCTGTTCTTTGCTACTAGGAGACACTTTTGGTGAGACTTCTAGCGTTGTTCCTTCTTCTTTGCCAGTTAGAGAGACTTTTGGTGAGGCTTCTATCGTTGTTCCTTCTTCTTTGCCAGTTGGAGACACCTTCATTATTTCTTCTTTATCAACATTAGAACATGATGCCTCGATATTGTTTTGAGTAGACTTTGTGCGCAACCAACTTGGTAAGAATTCCTCTAGAGTGACAACATGTCGGGGTTATTGGTAGTGATGCATTTCTACCTTTGCCTTCTTTGGGCGCTTGATTGATTTTTGCTTCACCAGTTTCTTCACCATCTTACTTCTAATTATTTGCTCTAATGATTCCTTTCGTGAACTTGACTTGTTGCGTCTTCTCTTAGTCACAAGAATCCAACCTTCATCAGCATCTATATCAGCTTGAGACTTCTCTTTCTCTAATGAGTCTTCTTCATGCTTTTAAGAGACACATATTTGGACCTGATCGAGTGAGCCGAATGTGACAGAGACTTGGTTAGAACTGGTTTTCTCATCACCAAGGACAATCTTCTTTTCTCTAACCAATCACATAACTCTATCCTTGAAGACAAAACACTTTTCAAGAGGATAACTCACAAGTCTATGATACTTGCAATAATTTGGGTCATCAGCTTTCCCAGCTTCATCATGTCGCTTCATCTCTGAAAACTCAATGAGCTTTAACTCAAGCAACTCATAAAAAATATCAGAAACGTCAGAATCAAAGAAGGGGTATTCCTTTTCTTGCATCTCTCTTAGGATCGACTTTTGGTTCGAACGTGCTTGAAGATTCATTCTCACATTTTGCTTTGTCCCCTCCTTCGTAGTAAACTTTGCGGGAGACACATTAACATTCATGGATTCTTTGTTGTCACTCCTGGGCACAAATTTACTCCATCTCCTAGGCTCCTGCTTGTCTCTTCCTTTGCAAGGATCGTGGACAAAATTCATATTTTTTCGAGCAGATGACATGCTCAACTCCATATCATGAGTGCGAGTAGCTAGATCTTCGAGGGACTTTGGATTTATTCCTTGTAAGATGTAAAGAAGCTCCCAATGTATCCCTTGAATACACATTTCTATTGTAGAAGCTTCATTAAGCCTATCCTTGCAATTCAGGCTCGCGTTCCTCCACCGATTTATGAAGTCTATGACCGGTTCATCCTTTCTTTGATGGGTATTCGTGAGTTCTACCATACTCATTGTACGCATTGTGCTGTAGAAGCGATTGAGAACTCGTGCTCTAGTTGTTCCCAACTATAGATAGAATTAGGCTCGAGATCCGTATACAATTCAAAGGCATTTCCATTCAGAGAGTGTACAAACTTATTGACAAGGTGGTCTCCATAGATCCCAGAATTATTACATGTTTCACAAAGTGGGTACCATGTTGCTTTGGATTTCCTTTGCCCTCGAATTGTTGAAACTTGGGAGGTTGGTAACCAGCAGACATTTTGAAGTTATCAATTCTTGCACTGTATGACTTGGCATACATATGAGAGAATTTGGTAGAGACTTCATACTTGTCTTTGATAGTACCTTCAATGAACTCCTTCAAGAGATCGAGTGGGATCATCCCTTCGGAAGAAACAGGCATCTCATTAACAAGCGGTGCCTTCTTTGCAGGATCTCCAATCTCTTGAACTTCAACACATTTTCCAGGCGCATGAATCGTTTCTCCATCTAAAAGTCCTTTCATTCGAACCATCAACTTATCGATTCTAGACTCTTGGTGTTCTACATATTTTGTCAATCCTTCAACCAACTTTGTCAGACTTGCGAGTTGTTCCCAGGGGAAGAAGTAGCAGTCACCATTGTTTGCGTGATCATTGGAGATGTAGGAGAGTAGCATGGATTATCGCGTAAGTTGATCTTTAGTGGACTCACGTTACACGGCACGTGGAGATGATTCATTGGTTGAATCACCTTGTCGTAGAGTTCTTGTAACCAGATTGCTCAAGTAGAGCTAAGGTCTTCTTGATTTTTTCAGCAACACTGCTTTCCCCTTCTAAAGAATTTGTATAGGAAGTTGATCCTTTTGGAGTTGCAGACCCGAAAACTGAAGTTGACGCGGACGACACTTGAAGTGTTTTTTGTCCTAGCATAGCAGCTTTGCTCCTTGTAACATCTCCAAAACTTCCAAAGGTAACACCCAGAATGTCTTCAACTTCAGTAGAGAACTTGGAGCTAGTGGCCTTAGAGGCAGTTGATTGAGAGTTCTTCTTCATGGAAGTCATCTTGATGTTCTTTAAGGCTTGAAAAGTTGAGATGAGAGGTAGAGATGGTCCCACTGGGCGTGCTAGAATTTGTAGAAAATAAAATTCGCTCGAGAAAAAAATAATCAAGAACGGAAGATTATAGTAACAATCAATTTATTATTTCAAATGTGAGTGATACAATCTCTATGATTTCTCTGAATTCGTCTTTTCAAATATAATTCAAAGGCTTTAAAGCTTGATCTTAAACTTGGGATTTATCTTGATCTTGATCTTAACTTGAACTTTATGTTGAACTTTATCTTGATCTTGAACTTTATCTTGATCTTGACTTCTAATTGAATCCAAGAGCTTCGGGCTTGATCTTGAATCTGGTGGTCTTATCTTGATCGTTCTTGAAACTTGAATGCTTGAATCTTTAAACTTGTACAGAAATCTGCAGCTTTTGATCCACGAGCTTACTCTAGCTTCTTGTTTAGAATTATTGGTTCTCTTTTCTGAATTATGAGACCCCTATTTATAGTTTTAGAATAGAGGAGTTGCGATTGGAATATGACTCCATTCGGCCAATCAGATTTAAGTGAAATATCATATGGGATTTATAGAGCGGGCTTTAATTAAATTCATATTTATCTGATTTTAAATAATTAAATCAATTATATTAATCCATAATATTTATTTGGACTAATAATATAATGCAAATCAATAAATAAATTTATATTTAAATAAACTTTAAATGATTACACTTGCTCTCTACATATAGTTAATGTTGAATTAATAGATTTTACTTTGCTATATTTTGAAAACCTCTTAACAAAAAAATTGATTTCTCTATTGTTTGAACGTGAGATCTTAAATTAAATTTAGTACAGTTCTATCTTCATTCATTCAATTTAATTGTTCTGATTTATTTTATAAACATTTCATACGGATAAGTTAGTATAATTAATCATGAAAGGTGAAATAATACGATAGTTACAAATATTCTTAATAAAATTTTCCCTCTGAAAAGGATATCCTTGTGCCAATAAGGATAGAAATCTCAAGCCTAAAGTAATTACGACATTTTCTCCAATATATTCCATCCATAGTACTTGAGTTAGCGATCCATTTACATCGGCTGACAAAAATAACTTGAAGACACGACAAAATAGCACAGCTGTAGAAACTTTCTTAGTCATATATACTCCTTTTGTCCCTAATTACTAGTCTACTCTTAAATTTAACGCGTCTACTAAGTAAATAATAATTAATATAGTGACTATATCATTTTATTTCTTATTAATTTTGAAGCGGTTGAATCATTTCAAAAAGTTCTACATTTTTAAAATAATTAATTGAGGATATATTAGTTAAAAAAGAATTATCTTTTTTTAATTTGCCAAAATCAAACAGTAATTAAGGATAACTAAAAAAGGAAAAGTGAATAAGTAATTACGGACAGATGGAGTAGAATTAGTATAAAAACCTAATTGACATATACATACTGAATAAATGAGATGTAAAATAGAAGCGCAAACAGAAGTCTTATGGTTTTTTATTTACCAATAAGGTTAACTATGTAGTCTTATGGTACCATAGTCATATTTAACTTAAATCATGATTATTTCTATAAAATATAAAACAAAATATATAGTAGCTCATAAATCATTTCTCTAAGAAACTGTTATCAGCCTTCTTCGTACCCTTTATTCGGAAGTAACTTACCGGCACTCAATGGTTTATGTAAAAAACAAAATAATTTACCATGGTTGAATAAGAAATATTGTCCTAATTTTTGTGAACTTGTTTGACTAAGCGCCGTATTTGACGATTAAAGAATTATTTTTGATAATAATCAAGGGGGATCTACTAAGGCTCGTGGGGATGCCATGCTACCCCCGAGCTTCGGTCCAAATGTGATATACATATAGGTGTATATATGTACAATGTGTATAAATAAGCAAATGACACCTATAGAACCAAAAGGTGTTGTGGTACCACTGGTAAAGGGTGAGACTCTTCTCCTAGACCCAAGATCGAATCTGGGGAAATTTTTTTTTAAAAATAAAAAATAAAAACCTCCAGCCTCAAATAGATGAGGAATTATGCTTCAACAAAGCATATTTTGAAGATTATATTTCCTTTTTTCTCTTTAATTGTAGTTGGTTTAGTTTTAATTAGTAATTATCGTTCACTAATTCAACTTATCTTTGATTTTTTGATAATTTGTTATTAGTTATTTATTTGATTGAGAAGTGTTAAAAATAGCTTAAAATTATGTCAAATCATATATATATATAAAGGAGAATCTTAGCCACGTCTATGTGGCACAACCACAAGGCAGAATTCTTCTTTTAAATTTTTTTTTCCAACAATACCCTTCCCTACCAAACATTCACACCACAATTCTCCATTTAATTATTTTACTACCAACAAACCTCTTCCCTCCATACAGTCATACCCGTTTGGAAACAACGTACACCTATCTAACCATCAGGTCTCTTCCCTACTGTCACCACACTGCCACAAATAACTCCCACAGCAATTCAACTACCACACCTTCACCCTTCCTGCAAACAACCTCTAATTCCCTTTTCTATTCTTCTCCTTCGCTGTATCTCTACCCAACTTCCTCCTCACCACTGAATAAATCCTGCACAATCCAACAAAACATTAACATCCTCATAAAAACACCTCCAACGGAAAGAAATCCCTACTATGGACCACCAATACACATCTGTTCCTACACATATGCACTCTCAATCCAGGTATATTTTATGTAGCATATACTATTAATTTAAGCATAACATCAATTGTTTCTAATGTCACATTGGCCACCTCTGCCTTTAATTACATTCCATCATGACACCCTCACTTAATTTATTTTCTTCACATCTTCCTCTTCCTGTGTTCGAAACTTCTATTTGTTTGCCTATTTGTTGCCTAAAGCACCATATTACCTCCTCCTATTTTTCCTTTTTTTCGTCCCCTAATTTTGCCCCCTGATTTATACAAGAGAAGTAGTATGCTTTCTGTCCGGCCAGGACTCCTTCTAATGATGGACGTTTAAATTAAGCCAGACCATATTACCTATTCCTGTTGTTCCTCTTTTCCTCACCTAATTTTGCCCCCTGTTTTTTACAACATAACTATTATGGTTTGTCTCCGACCAGGACTCCTAATATGGACGCACCTAAAGTACCTGCTACTATCGACCCAACAGAACATGCTTACACATTCACTCAATCCAGGTATAAAATCATAACTTTAAACCTGTCAGTATTTATTTGTTGTTTCACCCTCACACCCTTCCCCTGAATTTTCAATCACCCCTCACTTCATACACTACTTTCACAAATCTATAAACGTACAGGAATATGGTGAAGGATAAAAAAATCACAGGCATTCCTTCAAACTAAACACGTAACACAGTTTTTCCAAGTGACACCCACATTATAACTTCTGCTTTAATTTTCTTTTATCACATTTACTATTGCCTTCTTATCTTGAATCATTATCAGGACTACCTACAACTCCCGACTAATGGACATACAATCACCTATGGATATTACGAATCAACTGTCTATGGAGACAACACGCCCAACGGAGGGCCTTCATTCATTCCTGATTCCTTGAAGACCCACCATGCTTCAACTGTAAACGGTTTTGAAAGCAATGTCTTATGTTTTACTAAATTATACCGCCATGTTTACCTCAACTCAGCCCTCATACTGCAAATTATTTATTCAATCGTCAATTATTTACACTTTCAGTTTTAATTTTCTACTAAATTTGTCAATGTGCAAATTAGAATTTTCAGCAAATTAGTATGCGTTCTGGTTTAATTTTTAATTTAAGTCGGCCTGTGAAAGTCCATGTGTGTTTTAACCAAGAACATCATCTATTCAATGTGCAATTTAGAATTTTCAGCAAATTAGTATGCGTTCTGGTTTAATTTTTATTTAAGTCGGCCTGTGAAAGTCCATGTGTGTTAACCAAGAACATCATCTTTTATCCCATTGTACCTCTTTCAAGCACTCAAGTTGCAACAGAATATGCATAAAATATGTTGCCCGGACAACTCCAACTTTGAATTAGTTCTTTTACATTTATTCAATGTATATTACCAACGTTCAAGAATTTGAAGATTCACAACATAAGATACTAAAATATGTTGTCCGGACGACTCCAACTTTGAATTAATTCTTTCACATTTATAAAATGTATATTATCAACGTCCAATAATTTGAAGATTCAAAAAATAAGATACTATAATGAAATCATGTTGTGACTCAGAATCACAGAATTTGAACTTGACAGTATAAATTTCAGCCCTCATACAGTTTGTTTGCTCAACATGGACGAGCATGCCTAAGCATCTAGCTGCCTTTACGAGATTTTATAAATAAATTTAAAATGACTTGACTAAATTTAAAATGTTTGATGTCCTTTAAGCTTGGTGCTACTTATTTTTTGTGGCACGCATCTTCGGCGAAACTTAATACGTTTTAGTCTAAAAACAATATTGTTTGTAATCTAATATGCAGAGGTAATCAATATTGATGTTCACTTGATGTGCGTATTTAGCTTATGCAATACTATGACATACTTCTCTTTTAAACATCATTCAGAATGCAACCTAAAGAAGATAATGTTCACGAATATATGACACTGATTTTTGTGTCTGTTTTCACAATCGTTTGCTAATGATATTTTAACTACCAAAGGCCAATTTGTATCAATTTCAATAATTAAAATAACAATCTGGTGGAGAAGTGTACTTTACCATGCCAAAACTACAGTTTTGTTGGGACAATATTTATACAAATTTGATGTTAAAGCTATCTCCAATGCAACGTTCACAGGCTTCAATTTACAGAAAAAATTAAAATATACTGAAATCATGTTCTAACGCAATAATATATATTTATAGTTAAGATTTCATCCATCATACTTCATCATGGTCGTGAAATAATCCTCATCGAACATGAAAGACAAATTCATGGACAATTTGGATATCTTGGTTTTTTTCCCAACCTCTACCAGTTATTTGGTGTATTCAAACATGCCGCCCCAAAAATCAAACGGGTACAAACAGAGTGTTTTTTTAAAACTGTTTAATTTAATTTAATTATAATATATGGAAAGACCCATGCCTATTCAAGGCCAATACAAAATGACATACTAACACACATATAAAACCTAAACGTCTCTATTATATTTACACCTTACAATTCTTTTTTAAAATTGCACATCATATAAATTGTCCAACAACACAGGCTTTGTTTCAATTGTATACATAAATATATGTAGATACCCAGGGCTATTAGAGATCTATACGTAATGAAATAAAAACCTGCTAATTAAGCCTACAACTGCCCTCTTAAATATTTCAGACGATTTTCCTAACGCCTCTTGCTAAATAAGACGTACGGTCCATCACAGATGTTTTAAACGGATTCTCTTCACAAGCGGGGTTACAAAACAATGCGTCTCTTCCAAACGTTGCAAACCTCTTTCAAGTTCCCTCTCTGTCTATATAATGGCTACCAATCTCCAGTCACCCATTATCGATCACATCTCTCTTTATTCCATAAAAGAACGCAAAACTTCTTCTTCTCTCATATAATTGTTATGGCATATACACTTATTTCAGATTTGAATACCTCAAGGGATAACTGGTTGATTAAGGTACGAGTTTGCAGGATGTGGGAATTTAAAAACTACAAGCGAAGCAACGAGATGATAAGTTTGGACATGATACTTATTGACGGAAAGGTACTACCCTTTCACTTTTACGTTATACGACATTGTTGGATGATCTGGTTATTGAGGATCCACTTACGAATTGACATGTAACAGGGTACTTTAGTACACGCAGTAATCTGGAGAAACCAAGTCAACAGGTTTCGTGCTAACTTACGCGAAGGCTCTGTGATCATTATTAGAAACTTTAAGGTATCTGAAAGTATTGGTGAATACAGACTCGTAAAGTCCGATGTTAAAATCACTTTTCTGCGGCTCACTGCGATACAAAAAATACAGGATGATACTATTAATATCCTGTCAAATGGCTTCCAGTTTATTAAGCAAAACATTATTCGCTCAAGGGTTAATAGTAACACCTACCTAACAGGTATACTTATGCATATCATTTATGTGACACACATTCATCTACATATGTACTTAATATCGTCCATCTTGAACTTGTAGATGTGGTTGGATGCATATGTGGAATAGGTGATCTTGAGAGTGTTGGTTCAAAGTGGAATAAACGTGACCTACACATTCTTACTGATCCGTAATTCACTAATGTCATAGGATCATTTTCACTTATATTCATTAATCCCAAACACCACTCATAACACTAACATATCATATTTTTTGTTTAGCATGGATAGGTCTGCCAAATCAAAAATAACGCTGTGGGGGGACTTTGGAGAAGGATTTTACCCGTACCTATTCCCCCCCGAGTCCGGACCATACATAGTCATTGTTACGGCAACAACAGTAAAGGAATTCAGAGGTAAGTACTAACACAGACCATATCTGTGAATTACCCTTTAGACATCATTAACTCATCCTGACTTATAATGTTTGTTTATTCTGTATCAGGTGAAATTACTTTTGCCACCACCGCTGCAAGTAAAACGTATGTTAATCTTCCAATGGAAAACGTCACCTCATTGATTCAAAAGTTTGCAACCAAAACCGTTCAGATACAAACAATTGAGAGTGCAAATGGAAGGAACATACCCATTGACAAGGCAATGTTCGAGAATAGGATGACTGTTTCAGAGTTACTGGATTCAGACTGGAGTCACGACATAGATGTTAGTGCCCTAACAACTTTTCCAAAATTATGCTCAGTACAATAAATAAACCCACTTCTTTAGCGTATTTATGTGATGGTTGTTTATTTTGCTAGGAATGTATCGTCACACTCCGGGCACAAATCACTGAAATAGATACCTTTTTTAATTGGCATTACATATCATGCAACTTATGCAACAAAAAAATAGAACCGACGGATGGTGTGTACACATGCCATAAGTGCCTGAAGAAGTGTGATTTCCCGTTGGTTAGGTATGGAAACACTAAACAATCTACCACATGTTAGCTTAGAAACAAACACTAATATTTTCACCAACTACAGGTACAAGATACACATTAAGGTAAAAGACAATGGTGGGGAAACAACTTTGGTTCTTTTTAATGGTGTTGCCGAAAAGTTGCTTGATACTTCTGCTTTCAAGTTGTTTAATCGGTCAACCAAAGATGATAAGGATGTCCCATCACAAATTGAGAGCCTTTGCGGCAAGGACTTTGTATTCAAACTAAAATTGACCAACTTCAATTTGAAAGAAGGTCTGGAAAATTATACAGTCACAAAAGTGTTTGTGCCGGATGAAGATTTGGAATTGCAACATCGCATTAACAAAGAAAAAAAGGTGTAGTTATCATTCACAGTTCAATACATACCTACTTTGTACATACATTATTGATCTGCAGAAATAACCTAGAACGTACACCGATGTAATAATTATTTTCCATTTATTCCTACAGGATCAACTCCTAAAGGAAGAAATAGCAAAATCACAGGAGCATGTTACCGGAGGTTCACACAGTAACAACTCAGAAGAATATCTCGATGAGGTGGAAGACACTTCAACTGGCAACACAATAGTGTATGCAAGAAACCAGAACAACAAACCCAGTTGCAGCCAAACATTTTCAACTACAAACATCAAAAAGAGGACAAACATTATCGTGCAGAACGACAAACATATCGCAGGACTAACCAAAATAGAGTCACAACTTGACATTCCATATGAGGAAGTTTCAGAGCCTTACCACATTCAACCAGAATCTAAGGTAAAGTAGTATAATTAAGCCAACTGTGGAATAAACATAAAACCTTAAATTGGTAATAATGTTTTAGTTGTATTACATTTATCAGGGTCAAGGAGAAATGAAAGACATAAACGCTCCAAACGAATGGAAATCACATGGATCTAAGGCCAGTGATTTATCGGAAGAGGATCAGGATGACGCACCAGAACCCATTTTGAAGAGAATAGTCTCAACTCGAAAACTAAAAAAGAAGAGAAGCGTATACATAGAGGACGACGAAGAAAGCTTTACTCCAACAAAGAAAAATGCCAAATAGAGCATTCCCCTACTTTAATGTAGATACTATTAGTTCACCAAATAAGTAGATTCTTTCAGGATGTGTATTGACTATGTATTAGTAACTACAATAATGGCTTTAACTAAATATAATGTTGCATATGTAGATTATTGAATACAATTATGTTATTTTGTATTGTTAAATCGAATATCAATCAACAATGTTTACTAAATACTACATGCTATTATATCCATCATGCAATGCGTGAGTGGTAATGATTAGCCAGATTGTCGTTTGATCAACTACCATAGTAAACACAACCTCCCCACTCCTTCTACAAGTAAATGAAACCACAAAACCAATATAATCAGAAGTTCCAAGGACATAGCGGGGTCCATACCTATCGGATATACCATAGCATCAATAAAAATTTAATAAAACATAAAATTACACTGACATTATTCATAAAATGACAGAAGAAGTTCATAGAAGATGATCATATATATGTTAAATCACCCTTTTTAATTTCATCAATTTTGATTCTAAGAAGATGTACTAAGGTAATGTATTATTTTATTATATCTTTGTGATGAATGATTCATGATTCTCAAAGAATTTTGTAGTTTGTTGTTCTTCTCATCTTCAATTGCACTTGCTAATGTTGTTTGAGGTCAATTTTACTTCAACAATATGTGATTGCACTTATCTTCATTCACTAAAAATTGATAAACTTAAACTGTTGAAAGGATTAAGTACTGAATGGTGTCAGGCATATCCAACTAATTTGGGATGTGAGATTTAATTTCCAATTACAGCATCTTCTTACAATACATGGATTTATCCTTCCTATAAATGATTATTTATTCATGTAAAAGTGTATCTTACAATGTTCTGTGCCAATTGGAGCTCAACTTTTTTATCCTAATTGCAATGGAACTCCAAAGGCGGTGGAAAATTCACTGTATTTACTTATGTCGCAAGTTAAATATTTATTTCTTTATCTACACCCACAAAAATGGTATGTATGTGATTAATGAATCGTATATTTTATTGAAACAGCTTCTTATAACGTAAATCTTGGGATGTCAAATAAGTTTTTAATTCATCAACTTAGTGCAATAAAGACCGTGAACTTTCAATTCCGTTATATATTTACACTATAGCTTATTTCAATTTAACAGCTGCTGAAAAATTGACATCCATACATATTTTCAAAGTACATAATCAATAACAAAAGTGTATTTAACGTGAGAGTTAAGTATACGTAATGTATGAGTTTATTCTACCATAAACTATGTCAGTTATTTTTAAAAATAATAGTTGCATCTTTCAGAAATCAGATTACATTAAGTACACCACGAACAATTTCATTTTTTTATGAGTGAAGGAACTATGTAAGTTATTTTTAAAAATAATAGTTGCATCTTTCAGAAACCAGATTACATTAAGTACACCACGAACAATTTCATTTTTTTTATGAGTGAAGGAACACATTAATATGAATGGAACCGTACCGGCACACCCGCTTCTGCAAGTGTAATTATATATTAATACACGGAACAAATTATATATTATTACACGGTAAATTCCAAAGGATGTGTCCTTTGGCATAAACAGAAACTGTCCAATGTCAGTTATTTTGGTGACCGTAACTGCTCCACAAAACAATTTAAAATGCACCTCACATTTAAAATATATATACAAACGGTAACAAGCACTGAAACGATGTGTACGTTGACAGACTAAGTCACACACTCATGCCTTTCACTCCAATCAATTGAAATATAATCAAAACTACTGTGCAATTTGATTACAACACACTGTAATTACATAGCCTGCAATAGCAATACAATCAGACCCATACTCCACAAGTCACATCCATTAGTGTAGTATCTCCATCTTCGTCTACAACCACAACAGTGACACATTGCAATCGGGATTGGATCGGCAATTCTATCTAAGTGCCCAAGGTACTGGGAAAAAATCCCCACATTTTCACTGCGTAATCCATAACACTATTGTAAAAATCGTGGAAAAAAGACAACCCTACAGAGATACAAGTGGACACAAGTTACTCTAACACAACAATATAACAAAGGTCCAACTCAAACCCGTTGAACATCAGGACAATACAAATATATGCTACCATACGGCAATGAAATGTTGCCTATGTGCAGATAAGTAATTCACGCATCATAGTGTGCACCCCCAGACTTGCCTCTGGAATGAAAAAATACATCCATCGATACAATGAACTGTACCTGATAATGGGTCATTTAACTATATTGTCTCTGACTTTTATGCTACTCATTATGCGAATACAGAGGTCCCTGCTACCTAAAATTATAAACTACAAAACTACGGAATGAATGAAAATAAACGGCTATGCTCAATATTGCTCTATTTAGCATTAATCATGATGACAAAAATACAACACAATAACCAACAATCAAGTGGATAATATACAAACAAAAAACATTAGTAATTTAAGTATAGTATGAACTACTAAGTACAAACTATGTTAACTAAGTTCAGTCGGTAGGTGTACAATGTTATCTTTACTGTATCCATTATTATGCACAAATAACATACTTTTGACTATTGTGTGAAACAGGCCAAATGGAATTGATCACAGACATAGTTAGAGAATTCAAAGACTCTGTTAATATACCCACCGAGATTATATTGCTTCAACAACTACTGCCGGATTTAGCGCTGCAGGATAGGATGCTGCAACGAAGATTTCCAAGATTTCAAAATGAAAAAGATGACACTACAAAGACAGAGGAAATAAACCATAAAAGATTCAGGGGCCATTATTCTAGATTGAAGAGAAAGCTCACATTAATCAGCCACAGATACAAGTATGAACCAATTAAGAAAATGCAGAAACTACTACACTTTGTGAAAAGATTTACAAATTTGATGAATGTATCAAACTTTGCGCAACGAGAAATGATGCACCAGATGAATGGTAAGATGATATTGTTCAATATTACTATGTACTTACCACGCCTAAATGAAAAATGGACCTTACTTGCTAATACATAACCATGTAGAACAGTAACATATAGCAAGCCAGAGGATACATTAAACCTATTATAATTAACCCAGTATGATAACACTTTACAGGTAACCATTGGGCACAGCCATCTCAATCACCAGTAGTGGGGAGAAGAACAGACTCAATTTCTATGTATACACCAATTGATCACATCAGTCTAATTCCAATCCAGAATTCAAGTACGTATCTTCTGCCTTGGACAATGTTATTATTGCATACAAATCTTTCAATTAATTGAAAACTAAATTATGTCATAGATGAATATTCAACGCCTTCAAAATTGGGACCACCAACATACACCTGTCAACATTGTGGCGCCATTTTATGGTATGAGGAACGGACGGACAAAATTAAAAAAACTAGACAACCAAAATTCACATTTTGTTGTATGGAAGGCCGAGTTCAGCTACCATTACTTAGTCAACCTCCAATCTACCTAAAAAAACTAATGAGCACAGAATCTAGACAACTGGGTATAACTTTTAGAAAACATATTCGAATGTATAACTCCATGTTTGCATTTACATCCATGGGAGGCCGAGTAGACAAATCAATCAACTGTGCTAAAGGACCTTACGTATTCAGGATCAATGGTCAAAATTATCATCATATTGGGTCACTATTACCGGAACATGGTAAAAATCCTCAGTTTGCCCAGCTCTATATATATGATACTGAGAATGAGATCGATAATAGAATCAATACTATGCGCCATGAAGAAGTGGAACCACAAATTGTAAGGGGAATATCTGAAATGCTTGATGACCATAATGTTTTGGTAAAATCATTCCGAATGGCAAGGGATAGATATCGAGAACAACCAGAATCTGTATTCCGTCTGCGCCTCCTAACTGAAAGGAGCAACGATGGCCGACAATACAATACACCAACAGCTTCAGAAGTGGCAGGATTAATAATTGGTGAACTTACAGATGCTAACTTTCAGCGTGATATTATTGTAGAACATCGGAAAAATGGTCTGCAAAGAATCACAGATTTACACCCATCTTTCATGGCCGTGAATTACCCATTAATACACCCATATGGAGAAGATGGATATAGACTTGATATTCAGTTGGTGGATCTGCGTAACAAATCATTCGCAAGGAACAGCTTAAGCATGAGGCAATATTATTGTTTTCGAATACAACAACGACTTAATGAAGGACACACACTTCTACAAGCTGGAAGATTATTACAGCAATACATTGTGGATGGTTACATGGCAATTGAAGAAGAAAGATTTTGGTATATCCGAAATAATCAACCAAAACTACGAACAGATCTTTTTGGGGGGTTGATGGATGCTATTGTTCGGGGAGATTCTAATTGTTCAAGGGTTGGGAAAACAATTATACTACCTTCATCGCACACTGGGGGACCATGATACAGGGCACAAAATTATCAAGATGCAATGGCAATATGCAGGTGGGCTGGTTACCCAGATTTGTTCCTTACGTTCACTTGCAACCCAAAATGGCCAGAAATAAATGAAATGCAAAACTTGATATCACAAGAGAATGATGGAAGCCGTGTGGACATCATATGTAGAGTTTTCCAGATCAAGCTGTTTCAACTAATGCAGCATCTTAAAAAACAAAAACCATTTGGAAAAATTGTGGCATGTAAGTACCGTGTATTACATATTTTACATTACATTATAACTTACTCGTACAATACACAACATGAAAAGAAGAGCATTTCAATAACATCGAGTACGCGTTTCATTATCACATATATATTACTTTAATTAACAAACGTCCAGATTGTTTAACAAAACAACTCTCTACGCAGGTATATATACAATTGAGTTCCAGAAAAGAGGATTACCACATGCGCACATACTGCTCTTTCTTCATGAAACATTAAAAACCCCGTCAGCAGATCATATTGACAGAGTAATATCAGCAGAAATCCCTGATGTTGCACGAGACCCGGCTGGCTATAATGCTGTAAAAAACTTTATGATTCATGGACCGTGTGGTGACTTAAATCCAAAATGCCCATGTATGAAACAGGCCAAGTGCACAAAACATTTTCCAAAGAAATACAATGACCATACCAATTTTGATACGGACGGATTCCCTATTTATAGGCGAAGGAACACAGGTATTGAAGTTACAAAAAATGGAGCCAAATTGGACAACAGATATGTTGTTCCATACAACAGGAACTTGCTTGTCCAATTTGATGCACATATAAATGTTGAAGCATGCAATTACTCAAGGTCAGTTAAGTACCTATTCAAGTATGTTCATAAAGGGTCCGATAGAGCAACATCAATAATACAAAATAATGAAATTACAACAGACAGTGATGAGATAAAAAAATACCTGGACTGTAGATATATATCGGCTACGGAAGCTTGCTGGAGGATTTTTCAATTTGACATACATCACAGGGAACCGGCAGTTGAGCGACTACCTTTCCATTTAGAGGGACAAAATACCATAATATTTGAAGAATCAAGGAGGGCTGAATGCGTTCTGAGCAGATCTGATATAGAAAAAGCAAAATTCACAGAATGGTTCGAGGCAAACAAAGAAAATGCAGATGCTAGAGAGCTAACATATTCAGATTTTCCAACAAGATGGGTATGGAATGCAAGAGAGAAAAAATGGACCAGGAGGCAGAAGGGAAGAGCAGTGAGAATCTACTTTGCACACCCCGCCAGTGGAGAACGGTTTTATATGCGCATGATGCTTAATTTTGTCAAAGGATGCACTTCCTTCCAAAGCATAAGAACAGTCAACGGAATAGAGCATAAAACATATCGACAGGCCTGCTACGCATTAGGTTTATTAGATGATGATAAAGAATGGAATGACTGCTTGGTAGAGGCTTCGGGTTGGGCCACTGGTAATGAATTGAGACATCTCCTTGTAACGATTCTAATGCACTGTCAAGTGTCAGATACAAGACAACTATGGAAGAATAACTATGAAATATTATCAGAAGATATAGCAGCGAATCAGAGAAAGAGATTACACATGAAAGATTTACAATTAAATGATAAGCAAATTGAGGCGTACACATTGGTTGAGATTGAAAGCATCCTATTGAAGATGGGAAAAAGTTTGAAAGACATAGATGGCATGCCACTTCCAGATTCGTCATTACTTCGCACTGTAGACAACCGCCTAATAAATGAGGAGCTTGACTATGACACAGACGCCCTTAAACAGGAGAATGATAAATCCTATGCTCAATTGAATAGTGGTCAATGTCAGGCTTATGATGCAATCATAACATCCGTAAAAAATGAAGAAGGCAGATTAATATTCATTCATGGACACGGTGGTACTGGCAAGACCTTTCTATGGAATACAATAATTTCACACCTCCGATCACAAACAAAAATAGTTCTCCCCGTTGCTACTTCTGGTATAGCAGCTTTGTTATTACCAAATGGAAGGACAGCACATTCACGATTTCATATTCCATTGGATGTCACTCCAGAGACAACCTGTGATATAAAACAAGGGAGCCAACTAGCTGAACTTTTAAATAAAACTTCACTGATTATCTGGGATGAAGCGCCAATGGCAAATAAATTATGTTTTGAAGCGTTAGACAAGACCTTGAGGGAAATACTACGAGACAGGTATGAAAATAGCGCAGAAAGGCCTTTTGGGGGCATAACACTTGTATGTGGTGGAGATTTTCGACAAATACTACGAGTTATTCCAAAGGGAACAAGATCTGACATTGTTGACGCAGCCCTGAATTCTTCTCACTTGTGGCCCTTTTTCTCTATTTATGAAATGAAGAAAAATATGCGTTTGAGTCGTGGAAAACTAACAGGTACGGAGGCCGCAAAAATATCAACGTTTGACAAATGGTTGTTGCAGGTAGGAGAGGGATCAAATTATGATGCAGCAAATAAGGACATGATTAAATTGCCACATGATGTTTGCATTGAACCATCTGGCGATCCTATCGGATCCATTGTGGAAGCCGTATATCCATCGCTATTGCAGAAGTACAACAACCCAGAATATTTGAAAGAAAGGGCAATACTCACACCTAAAGATGAACTGGTACATGAGTTAAATGAAATAATTATGAAGATGATACCCGGGGAAGGAAGAACATATTATAGCTCAGATAATGTGTGCAAAGCAAGCGTGAACACTAACGAGGAAGATATATTGTACCCAACTGAATTTTTAAACAACCTGCGCTTTCCAGGGATCCCAAACCATGACATACAGTTAAAAGTAGGAATCCCTGTTATGCTTCTGAGGAATCTAAACCAAACAGAAGGCCTTTGCAATGGAACAAGATTAGTCATCACCCATCTTGGTATTTGGTCAGTCAGCGCTAACATCATTTCAGGTAAGAACCTTGGTTCACATGTCACAATTCCAAGAATTATTTTGTCACCGAACGAAACAAAGTGGCCATTCAAGTTACAAAGGCGACAACTACCATTAGCCACATGTTACGCTATGACAATCAATAAAAGCCAAGGACAATCACTAAATCAGGTAGGCCTGTATCTACCAAAACAGGTATTCACACATGGACAACTGTATGTAGCCGTATCCCGAGTAACAACAAGAGAAGGATTAGCTGTGCTAAATGCGGATGGGGAGACAGAAGACAAAGCATTCATTAAGAACATTGTTTACAAAGAAGTCTTCCAGAATGTATGGCCTAGAGTGGTAGAAACAGAAGAGGTATTCTTTTTAATTAGTGTTTTTCACGGGCTATCAAAAAGTACCTTTCAAATATATAATTCATAACAATCATTTCACAATGTCGTACATTCAGATAAGTAGAGATACAACTAATGAATCGTGAGGGAGATGGAAGCCAAACAAGGACGCCACAAAAGGACATTCGGCATAGCTGTAATTTACATAGCTAATGTATGACTTTGTATAAATACATAACTTGCACTTGCTGCGGAAATGTATGTACACTTACAATGCCATTTGTCTACAAAGAACATATTTTATTATTAAATATGATTATTTATTTAGATGTTAAGCACGACGTCATACTACTACACTGCAGATGAAGAGGCACTAAAGCAAGTATGACGTACGGAAAAAGGATAATTGAAAATACAGACAACATGAAGTACAAAATACAAAAAAAACAAAACAAATACAACTTCAATATAAACAAGTAGTACAATAGACAAACTAATACATACATGAATTAGTTTATTTACATATACATCGTAAATAACACTTTCAATAGAAAAAAAGTACAAAACGTGCATACTAATCAGCATTGCATATACATTCCATTACGAGCATATGATGCATACAAATAAACGCATCAGTTTAAAAAATAAAAACAGGCCAATAAATATACCTAAAACTAAATATATTACTGAAAAACAATAAATTAAAACCCGCGCGAAGCGTGGGATCTTTACCTAGTTGAATAATAATATATTGTATAAATAATTTGATTAAAAATGTATTTAGTATTAAAAACTTTGTTCTAAAAATGTTTCCACTCTCCACTATTAATAGTTTGACCCTAAAAATATTCCTGTTGTTACTTTATTGTGTCAAAAATCACTTTCCAATGAACATTAGATTTATATATTTCTAATATTATTATTATTTGTAAAGAATCCCTTTCTTGTTTCTTTTCTTTTGAAATCCTTTTAGCTAAAAAATTGGAAAAGTAATACTTTTCTTAATCTCGTTTGTAATTTAAATAGAGTAATGTCATGTACTTTTTAAATAATATCATAGTAACTTTATCATGAATTTTTATTTAGATATGATAAAATCCTCTTTTCCTAATAAAATAAAAAATATTTCTATTACTTAATCTTTTAAAATTGATGAAGTAAATATTTTTCTTGTAGCTATCATAACTGTGAAATATCATTTTCTTTCATGAAGTAGATAAAAAATGAAATATAAAGTAAGAGTTGTGATAGATATTCAAATGATTTGTTTAGTTTATTCCACATTAAGTGATATATTTGCAAATATAAGGAATGATGTTCTAACTGACAGTTATTAAAATATGTTAACTCATAGAGAACTATTATAAACGAATAATATATATTTATAATATTAGTAAAATTATTTGTAAAAAAGTTATGCTTTATGGATTTTGTGGGGAATCAAAACCTAAGGTTGATTTAGTAATCTAAGAAATGTATCTACTTGGCACCCAGAAAGTTCAAATCCTGGATCCTCATTTGATAATAATGGTTTAGAACAAGTCAGATATATTTATGAGACAATATTTAAATTATCTATATAAATTTTAAAGTTTAATTGTTATTAAAGTTAGAAAGATATCATTGTTTTTTTTAGAAAAACTAAAAAATATGTAGTATTAGATAAACTGCCATAGATGAAGTATAAAACACACTAATTAACCATAGTTTAATTAAAAATGATATAATCCATTAGTGACCTTCAAAAGTTGGAATCAATTTTCACTTAGACACCTTAACTAAGTTTTGTTCATTTTAGACACCTTATGTTATGTCTCATTGTGTCATTTTGACACTTTTTACTGACATGACATAGTAAATATAATACACTCAATAGAAGCGCGTGAAAGATTTATTTAATCATTCTTTTTTTATTCTATAATTTTCTTCCTCATTTTTAGCCACCATCTCTCAAAACATGAACTCCTTCCATGGAAAAATTGTTATGATGATGCAACATACCAAAACAAAAAAAAAGAATTTCAAGACGAAGAGATTTCACAAAGTAAACAAATTTCAACCTATTAGAAGCGTCACAATTCATTATGATGTCGCAAAAAAAAGGACATCGGAAAATCCTGAAAAAACAATGTGTGTGGTGGGAGATCGGTGAAGAAGACTATGTGGGCGGGGAGACTGTTGGGGTTTTGGGTGAGTGGAGGTGGAGAACACGCTGGATGGGCAGAGGTGGAGAACACGTGGATGGACGGGGGAATAATGGAGAAGACGATTTGGGTGGGTGGGGCAGAGAAGACGACCTTGGTGGGGTTGGATTATTTTTATTTATTTATTTTTGTGTAAAAAATTTCACATGTCATTTAGTCATTGAATACTTCTTCATTCTACTAAAATATCATTATTTAAAAATTATTTTAAATATATATAGCACATGTTTTTATATAATTTGCCACTTTGACATATTATCGGCAAGTGTGTTAAACACACCTTATATATTTGAATGATTGTTAAAAAATTGTTAAAATGACACAATGCAGTACGAGATGACTTCATTGGTGTTTTCCCTTTAAGCAACCATACAAGAAATTATCTTGTAAGAGAGATCCACTTATTGTGTAATTATAACACATAATATGGCTTACACCGACATTCATCAACCACACAAATTATTATATTACATACAATATACATACATCCCCATGACCTTCACCTATATAAACAACAAGTAGCTAGCCCAAAATAGAACATCAAAGTAAAAGAAACAGTCCTTCCCTTTAGTTCCTAAAGGCATAATACACATCCCAAATTTATAGAATTACACCAATTAGGAGTTAAAACTTACTATTAAAACAGGGAGAAGTAGTCTGAGGTAACTTCAGTTTCCACTTCCCTTATATGGAAATTACGGTGACAGCCACAGGCTGCACAAGTTAGAGCGCCAGGAGTTCCTTCCTCACAAGAGGGCATGAACTCCCGGCACCCATCAACTGCGTATCCACCAACACTTGCAGCATGGTTCCTCTGGCACTCTATGTACCTCACTGCTAATAGTAATAGATGTTTGCACTGAGCCATCATTCTCTTCATTCACATCATGACGTTTGGTCATCTCTATTCTTTAGTTGGAAGAAATAATATTTCTCAGCTAAAAAAGAGAAGAGATAATATATGTACGACACAAATTTTTTAACTAGCTAGCTTTTTCCATTAACAAACCCTAACCTTATAAGGAATATTTATTTATAGTACAATATAAAAGTTGACACATTCCTTTTGTCTCTATTACTAGTATGTAGTAAAATATTATTCGTGTTAGTTCGGGTCTCTCACTTACTAGGTAAATTCATGAATGATCTTTGTGAATAGATTGCTCAACTTCCAAATCAGTACCAAATATGCTTTGCTTAAAATAGATTTACGCTCCATAATTTTTGAAAATCAAACTAAATACAAATAATGTTTCCATAATTAGGCATGTAGCAATGACTGGTTTCTTATAGAGCGACATGATAAGCTTGCTCTTTTTCTTCTTCTTTTTTTTGACTAAAAATAAATGTGGACCTTACAAGTCATATGAAAAGTCCTTTGAGGAATATTTTATAAATTGATTTATTAGTTCTAAAATTTGTTGTTATGTATGAATTTATTGTCGTCTTGAAAATTTAAATAAAAATTAATTGGTCACAAATATCCGTTGAGTTCGCTAACTCTAGATTGTCTTAAGAAATCAAAATGGTGTCGAGTATGATTTCAACGGTGAGGACTTGGTAGAGATAGGATAATCCGATTATTTTTTTATTTAATGATATGAGCTAGGGATAGTCTATCTACTGAACCAATATTTGATGTTTTATTAATAAGGATGTTGGAGTTCGCGAAAATTTAAGATATATACATTTAATACTTTGAGAGAATATTTAATATGTATAGTCTAAACTCAGTGCTATATTGTTTTGAGAAAAACGATCTACTCCTGAAAAATTGGACATAAGTGAGTGTTCATAATAGACATATCTCAAAGATATCATATAAAGGGACTAAGGAAATGTAAGAATTAATATTCCTACAAAATCCCTGCACCGTATGTTTTTGTGTGGGTTGTGGATCATCCATGTGAATTGACCCGATCCGACAGGACCCGGTTTAAGATTAAGTTCTCGGAAAAGAAGGGAGAACATGTTACATCCTAAAACAAACTATGGTGAACTAGAGCTTCGTGATTGTTTCATGAGTTAATTTTATGTTAAAATGAGTTATATTGATTTTCTTAGACAGTGTGTGAAGTTTGGTTAAGTTTGGAGGTCAAATGTCCGAGAACGTCCATGACGTTCGCAAAGTGTGCCTTAGAGGGTGCTTGTGTGTCTTGTTGTGTTTGAGTGAGTTTTACGAGTCCGTTGTGTTTGAAATTGAATTGGGATGTTCCTAAGAACTAGAAGACTATGTTTAGGGGTTTAACGTCTGGGTAAGACCCCACCTAGGACCCACAAGGGGCCCTAGAGAAGGGCCCAAGACAAGGACCCAAGACTGCCTTGGAAGTGTCCACCAACGAGGGCAAACGACGACTAGTGGTCCAACCAACGGCACGTTGAATTGACCCGTCATTTGGACCTGAAAGGTAGGCTATCCAGGACCCAAATGAAGCTAAGTATAAACCCACAAAACCCCTCCATAGGACCATTGATGGACAGACGGTCGATTGTTTTCATCCGTCGTTTAAAGTCTGTCCAAAACTTGTTTTTCCTATAATGACTTGGGGTGTTTGTAAATTCACCCCAAGTCTTTTATGAACCTAGGAGGACTTTTTTAGGTCCTTTTACGTATATTAAAGAGTTCCAAACCCTAAAACCTAATGTTAGACCTCATTCCTAAAACCCAAACCCCCCCTCTCTTAAAAGACTATCTCAAGTCACCATGGAAGCTAGAAGTCATGAAGGAACTAGAGGGCTTTTGGTAGACGTTTCTTCATAAAAAATCTTTGGGGTTTCTTCTATGTGAGGTATGGTATCCATCCTTGAACCCTCTTCCATTCAAGGATTCATTTCTAATAGATTTTCAAAATGGGGTTTCAACCATAGTTTCTTCTATCTTCAACTCTAAATATGGGTCTTGCATGAAAATGTTTTGAGTGATTCAAAATTGATGTTTTGAATGTTAGTTGATGATTTTAATGATAAAACTTTAATGAAAACATGCTAATGCATTTTATCAAAATTTGGCTTAAGGAATGGGTTAAATGAGCATGAGTTTGTAGTCTTTTAGTTTTGGTTTCTTATGGTTGACATTGTTCTTTAGCTACTGCCCTAAGGGCTATATTATGATGAAATGTTGAGTAAATTGTTATAGGTGATGGAAGCTTGGATAAAAGTGTAAGTTGGTTATACTATTTAGCTTTAATTATGAAATGCTCTTGAGTGGTATGGTCATACTTCTTGGTGGCGGTGTTTAATTGAATTGTATGAATGTTTAGTTAGTTGTGTATTGTGAATGAGGCCATGAAGGCATATTATGTGAAGAAAGATGGAAATGAAGTTATTCTTGTTGATGTATTTTATGAATCTTTTTTTGTAAATACGCTAAGGATTATGTCTAAATGACTTATACGATTATATGAATTATGTTAAAGTGTGTGATGTGATGCAAGAAGGTCTAAACATGAATAGAATGAAGTGTAAATGAAATGATGCCTATGTGCAAGGTGTGCTCACATGTACACACACTCAAAATTTGAATGAATGAATGAATGAAGCTCCAGAATGTGAATGAAAAGGGGAGTTTTGGGGTGATAACTCATTGTGAGTTGAGCTGAAGTGTTTAGTAGCAACCTCACTACTCCCAAGAGCTTTCTAATGTAGGTTGGAGGATGGATACCCATTGTTAGTTGAGATGGGATGTCCAAAAGTTATCCTTGACCTTTAGTAATGAATGTTTAAGACTCCGTGGGTGAGTTATGCTTAACACCGAGAGGATTTCAAGAAGGGGTGGGTGCACATTGCGAGTAGAGATGTTGTACCCAGTGTACCTCTTGAGATGAGTAGTCCTTGTTAGTACAGAGTGAGTTACTGAGGAGAAATTTTCTTTATCCCTGAACTATGCGCCCGCATAGGTGTAGCTATTGGACAAAGCCATGTAAAAGCTAAGAGAAAGACCCCACCCTAGGCAAGTGGGGAACCCTCATCCGATAAGCGTAGAATTGGGATTCCATGTCTAGCTCTCATGGTCTATGTCGGTTAAAGTTATTCACCAACAAAAGAATGAAAGAACCAAGTCTCCTAATAGAAAGTACTACTTAGGGTAGGTGCTGGTATGTGACACTATCTATCCATTGCATTTAAGTATACCTTCCGAAAGGGGAGTCTTGGTGTGTTTTGTATGAAGTGTAAGATCTAAGTCTCCTAAAAGAACGTACTACTTAGGGTAGGTGGTGGTATGGGATGCTATCTATTCATTGCACTAAGTAGACCTTCCGAAAGACGAGACTTGGTGCATTCTATATGAAGTAAATGAATGAGTTATCATGTGTCTTAATGAAGTTAGATGACTTAAATTCTATTGTTAAAGGAGCACGTTAAAATTAAGTATTATGTAATGATGTTATGAATGACTATTGCAGAGTTCCTAATCCGAGGGAATCCTCAAGGAGGACTAAGTGGGAGTAGTAGTATGGGATGCTACTCTCACATTGCACTTAGTGTGACTTATAAGTCCTATTGGAGAATGGTACTTACATGAAGTCCTTATGAATAAATGTTTTTGACATGTCTAGCCAAGAGTGTGGACTTGATTTCCGTACGATGTAAGCGTATGGTTGGTAGTCTTAAGGATCGCTTTGGTGTGCCTTGAAGGGGGTGTATGGGCGGTCCCTTCTTGTCTTACCTTAGGGAGTCTTAGTATAACATGGTTAGGGAAACCTCAAATTAAAAGAGTTCACATTGCTTGGGATAAATTGTTCACTGTAACATGCCACCATTTCATTGTGTTTCACTGTAATATTTTTGGAGTTCACTGTAAAGTGACTTTTTGTGCTAAAATTATGGAACTCTTTTATTATGTGCTAAATTATGATTCTTATACTATTTCAACTCTAAATTCATGAAGGTTTTTCTTATTTGGCATGAAATCTTATTTTACTAAAATGTTCCTTTTTACATGTTTTTGCATATAGCATACTTAGTACATTGTTTTGTACTAACCCCATACTTTTCTATACTTAATAAGTATAGGTTGGAGGCAAGTTGAAGACTAGAAGACAAGCTTGGGAAAGATTCTCTCAATACTAAGTGTGTCCTAATCTATTCGAGGGCATAGTTCTATTTATTAGATTCTACCATTATGACTTATATGTATTTTTATTTTGAAGTAAATGGTTGTGGTCCTAAAATATTTAAATCGTGTCTTTAAGTTGGCTTGTGTAACGAGATCAATCATTAGCTTTTATGAAAGATGTTTTCTTTATTAATTTATTCGTGTAAAGTTTTAATTCCGTACTACTTTTCATGTCTTATGTTATGAATGATAGCTAAGGCTTGTACAAGACCTTCGAAAGGTCAAGTACACAATTGTTCCGACCCATGGATTCTCCCTAAATTCTAGGGGGTACTTTCGGGTCGTTATAAACTTGGTATCAGAGCATAAGGTTATGGGAAATAGTTTAGAGTCTAAAAGTCTCACAAGCCACGTCTAGTAGAGTTTTGGTCATTGGTGTGAGTCGCGACACATCCATGGACAAGAGGCTATAGGAAGATAGAGTTTCACTTTCTTCATTACTCTTGTATCGTGCGATAGAACTTAACTCCATAAGATCTCACTGTTCTTTTCCTTTGTCCGGTGGTTTTATAGGTGTGATTGCTTGGAAAGGGACATGTTTCTAAGTTTGAGGGAGAGAAAAGGTGAGTTTTGGTGTTATGATGGTTTGTGCCTAGAAGAGTAAATGTGAAGGTGAGTTTTGAAAAGAAAAATTGGGATGTGATGCCATTTATGGCTAGGTGCGATTTATGAGGTTGGAAGTGTTATGATGAGAAACTTTATAGTGATGTAGTTCTAAGCATGGTATATAAGGATTGAATGAAGTGCCTTTGTTAGGAAATGAATTACCTTGTGATTATGTTCAATGGTGGTAGAAAGATTTAAGGTGAAAAAATTTGAGGAATGTTGAGAGAATGTGGAGATTTAGTAGGTGTTGAGGGCAACCCTCTTGTGTGGTTAATGTTTTAATAGTTGTTCTTGTGATTTGGTTTAGGTTCTTGTCTAGGGTTACACTAAAAGGGAATGTGATATGAATACCTAGTAATGGAGTTTTGTTCCATAAGGTTGAGTTAAGTGGTGCCTAAGAGTTGAATGAGGTGGTGTTTAAGAGAGTTTGTATAAGCTTCAAATCCTAAGGAGAGAGTGTTATGCTCGACTTGTAAGGTTGATGTTTAGTCTTGATGTGCATGAGTTTAGGGTAGTGTGAATACCTACCTTGTGAGGGGCGTAATGGTGCTTTGAAGTATGAGGCCTTGAAAATGGCTTTACACTATGTGGGGGAGAATGAGTTGAGTGGAAAGGAGTTGATATTCTCATCTCTTCTTCTATCCTTGTTCAAACTTTAGACCAAAATCCTTGGTAGTTTGGTAATAATTAAGAGTCTTGTATATTAGTATGAGTTGCATTTATCTTTATTTTATGAGTGCCTTTGATGGTATAAAGTTTTGTATGCTCTTGATGATATCATGACTACATTGGGAGAATTGGTGGTCAGACTATATTTTTCATGATAAGGCGTAGCTAATGGTATTGCTTAATTGTTTCAAATTTGTGTTATCATTTTATAATGTGAGTTAGTATGATTTTGTCTCTAATGTTGACATGCCTTCATGTTAATATTGCTTGAAAGGTGGATTAATGAATTTTTAGCATGTTTTACTGTTAAGTTTCTTGCATTCACTATTAAGAGGTTCAAACATTTGAAAAATTGCATTTTTCATTAACAATGCTTTCCATGTGTTTAGAAATGTTGTTTATGAGCATGTTTAATGTTTGAGAAGGTAGTTCCTCTATAAATGAAGAATGAGAATGTGTTTTAAAGTGTGGAAGTTACTTCCAAGGAGTTGCCTGTGTTGCATAGAAAATGCTAGTGAATGTGTAGTTGGTGTTCCTTGTAAGTTTGGTGCATTGACTGTGAATGTTTGAGCCTTGATTGGATGTTCTATGTGCTTCTAGTAAGTCCTTAAAGTTCTTAAAAGAGTTTAGTGTCATTCGAGGACGAATGTTGTTACAAGTGGGGCAGAATGTAACACCCTAAAATGAACTAAGGTGAACTAGAGCTTAGTGATTGTTTCTTGAGTTAAGTTTAAGTTAAAATGAGTTATATTGATGTTATTTTGAGTTAATTTTAAGTTAAAATGAGTTATATTGATGTTCTTAGGCTGTGTGTGATGTTTGGTTAATTTTGGAGGTCGAACGTCCGAGAATGTCCATGACGTTCACAGAGTGTGCCTTAGAGTGTGCTTGTGTGTCTTGGTGTGTTTGATTGAGTTTTACGTGTCCTCTTTGTTTACAATTGATGTTATATGTTCATAAGACCTTGAAGACTATGTTTAGGGGTTTATAGTTCAGGTACGACCCCACCTAGGACACACAAGGGACCCTAGAGAAGGGCCCAAGACTGCCTTGGCAGTGTCCACCAACGAGGGCAAACGATGGCCAGTGGTCCAACCAATGGCCCGTCAACTTTCCCCGTCGTTTGTACCTGAAAGATAGTCTAGCCATACCCCAAACGAATCTAAGTATAAACCCACGAAACCCCACCAACACACTGTTGATGGACAGACGGTCTGTTGGTTGCATCCGTCGTTTGAAGGCTGTCCAAAAGCTTTTTTTCCTGTAATGACTTGGGGTGTTTGGTAAATTCACCCCTAGTCTTTTATGAAATTAGGAAGTCATTTTTAGGTCTTTTTAGGTATATTAAAGAGTTCCAAACCCTAAGACCTAATCTTAGACCTCATTTCCTAAAACCCAAAATCCCTCTCTCTTAAAAGACTCTCTCAAGTCACCATGGAAGCTAGAAGTCAAGAAGGCACTAGGAGGGCTGTTGGTAGACGTTTCTTCATAAAAAATCTTTGGGGTTTCTTCGATATGAGGTATGGTATCCATCCTTGAACCCTCATACATTCAAGGAGTCCCTTCTAATAGATTTTCAAAATGGGGTTTCAACGCTAGTTTCTTCTATCTTCAACTCTAAATATGGCCTTGCATGAAAACATTTTGAATGATTCAAAAATGATGTTTCTAATGTTAGTTGATGATTTTAATCCTAAAACGTCAATGAAAATATGTTAAATCTTTTTATCAAATTTTGGCTTAAGGAATGGGTTAAATGAGCATTAGTTTGTAGTCTTAGAGTTTTGATATCTTATGGCTGATATTGTTGTTTAGGTACTGCCCTAAGGGCTATATTATGATGAAATATTGAGTAAATTGTTATAGGTGATGGAAGTTTGGATAAAAGGGTAAGTTGGTTATGTTGTTTATCTTTAATTATGAAATGCTCTTGAGTGGTATGGTCCACCTTCTTGGTGGCGGTATTTACATTAATTATATGAATGTGTAGTTAATTGTGTATTTTAAATGAGGCAATGAAGGCATATTATGTAAAAAAATATGGATATGAATTTATTCTTGTTTATGTGTTTTATGAAGCTTGTTATGAAAAGTATGCTAAGGATTATGTCTAAATGACTTATACGATTATATGAAGTATGTTAAAGTGTGTGATGTGATGCAAGAAGGTTTAAACATGTATAGAATGAAGTGTAAATAAAATGATGCTTATGGGCAAGGTGTGTTCACATGTACACACACTCACACTTTGAACGAATGAATGAATGAAACTCAAGAATGTGAATGAAAAGGGGAGTTTTGGGGTGATAACTCATTGTGAGTTGAGCTGAAGTGTTTAGTAGCAACCTCACTACTCCCAAGAGCTTTCTAATGTAGGTTGGAGGATGGATATCCATTGTTAGTTGATATGGGATGTCCAAAAGGTATCCTTTACCTTTAGTAATGAATGGTTAAGACTCTGTGGAGGAGTTATGCTTAACACCGATAGGATTTGAAGAAGGGGTGGGTGCACATTGCGAGTAGAGATGTTGTACCCAATGTACCTCTTGAGATGAGTACTCCTTGTTAGTACAGAGTGAGTTACTTAGTAGCAATATCCTTATCGCTTAACTATGCGCCCGCATAGGTGTAGCTATTGGACAAAGCCATGTAAAAGTTAAGAGAAAGACCCCACCCTAGGCAAGTGGGTAACCCTCATCCGAAAAGGGTAGTATCGGGATTCCATGTCTAGCTCTCATTGTCTATGTCGGTTAAAGCTATTCCCCTAAAAAAGAATGAAAGAACCAAGTCTTCTAAAAGAACGTACTACTTAGGGTAGGTGGTGGTATGGGACGCTATCTATCCATTGCACTAAGTAGACCTTCCGAAAGGGGAGTCTTGGTGTGTTTTGTATGAAGTTTATGAACTAAGTCTCCTAAAATGACGTACTATTTAGGGAAGGTAGTGGTATGAGACGCTATCTATCCATTACACTAAATAGACCTTCCGAAAGACGAGTCTTGGTGTGTTCTATATGAAGTAAATGAATAAGTTATCACGTGTCTTAATGAAGTTAGATGACTTAAATTACAATATTAAAGGAGCAAGTTATATTTAAGTATTATGTAATGAAGTTATAAATGACTGTTGTAGAGTGCCTAATCCAAAGGAACATTTAAGGAGCACTAAGTGGGAGTAGTAGTATGGGATGCTACTCTCACATTGTACTTCGTGTGACTTATAAGACCTATTGCAGAAGGGTACTTACATGAAGTTCTTATGAATGAATCTTTTCCACATGTCTAGCCAAGAGTGTGGACTTGATTTCCGTATGAGTTAAGCCTATGGTTGGTAGTCTTAAGGATCACTTTGGTGTGCCTTGAAAGGGGTGTATGGACGGTCCCTTCTTGTCTTACCTTAAGGAGTTTTAGGATAACTTTTTTAGGGAAACCTCAAAGGAAAAGAGTTCACATTGCTTGGGATAAATTGTTCACTGTAACATGCAACCAATTCACTGTATTTCACTATAATGATTTTTGGAATTCACTATAAAGTGACTTTTTGTGCTAAAATTATGGAACTCTTTTATTATGTGCTAAATTATGATTCTTAAACTATTTCAACTCTAAATTCATGAATGTTTTACTTATTTGGCATGAAAGCTTATTTTACTAAAATGTTCCTTTTTACATGTTTTCGCATATGCCATACTTAGTAATTGTTTTGTACTAACCCCATAATTTTCTATACTTAATAAGTATAGGTTGGAGGACAGTTGAAGACTAGAAGAAAATCTTGGGAAAGACTCTCTCAAGACTAAGTGTGTCCTCATCTATTCGAGGGCAGAGTTCTATTTCTTAGATTCTAGCATTATGACTTATTATGTATTTTCATTTAATGTAAAGGGCCGTGTCCCTAAGAAATTTATATCATGTCTTAAGTTGGCTTGTGTAGATGAGATCAATCCTTAGCTTTTATGAAAGATGTTTTCTTTATTAATTCATACGTGAAAAGTTTTAATTCTGCACGACTTTTCATGTCTTATATAATGAATGATAGCTAAGGCTTGTACAAGACCTCCGAAAGGTCAAGTACGCAATTTTTCCGACCCATGGGTTCTCCCTAACTTCTAGGGGGTACTTTCGGGTCGTACAAACTTGGTATCAGAGAATAAGGTTATGGGAAACAGTTTAGGGTCTAAAAGTCACACAAGCCACGTCTAGTAGAGTTTTGTTCATTGGTGTGAGTCACCAGATATCCATGGACAAGAGACTATAGGACGATAAAGTTTCACTTTCTTCATTACTCTTGTATCGTGTCATAAAACTTAAATCATTAAGATCTCTCTCTTCTTTTCCTTTGTACGGTGGTTTTCTAGGTGTGATTACTTGGAAAGGGAGATGTTTCTAAATTTGAGGGAGAGTAAAGGTGAGTTTTGGTGTTATGATGGTTTGTTCCTATAAGAGTAAATGTTAAGGTGAGTTTTGAAAAAAATTGGAATGTGATGCCATTTGGCTAGGTGTGATTTATGAGGCTGGAAATGTTATGATGAGAAACTTTATTGTGATGTAGTTCTAAGCATGGCAAGAGTTATAATGATTGAATGAAGTGCCTTTGAAAGGACATGAATTACCTTGTGATTATGTTCAATGGTGGTACAAAGCTTTAAGGTGAAAAAATTTGAGGAATGTTGAGAGAATGTGGAGATTTAGTAGGAGTTGAGGGCAACCCGCTTGTGTGGTTAATGTTTTAATAGTTGCTCTTGTGATCTGGTTGAGGTTCTTGTGTAGGGTTACACTAAAAGGGAATGTGGTATAAATACCTAGTAAGAGAGTTTTGTTCCATAAGGTTGAGTTAAGTGGTGCCTAAGATTCGAATGAGGTGGTTTTTAAGAGAGTTTGTATAAGCTTGAAATCCTAAGGGAAGAGTTTTATGCTCGACTTGTAAGGTTGATGTTTATTCTTGATGTGCATGAGTTGAGGGTAGTGTGAGTTCCTACCTTGTGAGAGCATAATGGTTGTTTTAACTATGACGCCTTGAAGATGGCTTTACCCTAAGTGGGGGAGAATGAGTTGAGTGGAAAGGAGTTGATATCGTTATCTCTTCTTCTATCCTTATTCAAGCTTGAGACCAAAATCCTTGGTAGTTTGGTAATAATTAAGAGTCTTGCATATTAGTATGAGTTGCATTTCTCTTTATTTTATTAGTGCCTTTGATGGTATAATATTTTGTATGCTCTTGATGATATCATGACTACATTGGGAGTATTAGTAGTCAACCTATATTTTTCTTGATAAGGCATAGCTAATGGTATTGCTTTATTGCTTCAAAGTTGTGTTATCATGTTATATTGTGAGTTAGTATGATGTTGTCTCTCATGTTAACATGCCTTCATATTAAGATTGCTTGAAAAGTGGATTAATGAATTTTTAGCATGTTTTAATGTTACGTTTCTTGCATTCACTGTAAAGAGGTTAAACAATTTGAGAAATTGCATTTTTCATGAACAATGGTTTCCATGTGTTTAGAAATGTAGTTTATGAGCATGTTTAATGTTGGAGAAGGTAGTTCCTCCATAAATAAAGAATGAGAATGTGTTTTGAAGTGTGGAAGTTACTTCCAAGGAGTTGCCTGTGTTGCATAGAAAATTCTTCTGAATGTGTAGTTGGTGTTCCTTGTAAGTTTGGTGCATTGACTATGAATTTTTGAGCCTTAATTGGATGTGGTATGTTCTGCTAGTAAGTCCTTAATGTTCTTAAATTTTTTTATGTAATTCGAGGACGAATGTTGTTCCAAGTGGGGGATAATATAACACCCTAAAATAAACTAAGGTGAACTAGAGCTTCGTAATTGTTTCTTGAGTTAATTTTAAGTTAAAATGAATTATATTTATGTTCTTAGGCAGTGTGTGAAGTTTGTTTAAGTTTGGAGGTCAAACGTCGCAGAACGTCCATGGCGTTCGCAAAGTGTGCCTTAGAGGGTGCTTGTGTGTCTTTGTGTGTTTGAGTGAGTTTTACGTGTCCGTTTTGTTTGGAATTGATGTGATATGTTCCTAAGACATATAGGACTATGTTTAGGGATATACGTTAAGGTACGACCCCACCTATGAACCACATGGGTCCCTAGAGAAGCGCCCAAGACAAGGACCCAAGACTACCTTGGCAGTGTTCACCAACGAGGGCAAACGACATCCTGTGGTCCAACCAACGGCCCGTCGACTTGCCCCGTCTTTTGGACCTGTAAGGTAGGCTATCCAGGCTCCAAATTAAGCTAAGTATCAACCCACGAAACTCCACCAATAGTCTGTTGATCGACAGACGGTCCGTTGGTTGCATCCGTCGTTTGAAGGCTATCCAAAAGCTGTTTTTCCTGTAATGACTTGGGGTGTTTGGTAAATTCACCCCAAGTCTTTTATGAAACTAGGAAGTAATTTTTAGGTATATTAAAGAGTTCCAAACCCTAAGACCTAATTTTATACCTAATTTCCTAAAACCCAAAACCCCTCTCTCTTAAAAGACTCTCTCAAGTCACCATGGAAGCTAGAAGTCAAGAAGGAACTAGGAGAGCTGTTGGTGGACGTTTATTCATCAAAAATCTTTGGGTTTTCTTCTATGTGAGGTATGGTATCCATCCTTCAACCCTCTTCCATTCAAGGAGTCCCTTCTAATAGATTTTCAAAATGGGGTTTCAACCCTAGTTTCTTGTATCTTCAACTCTAAATATGGGACTTGCGTGAAAACATTTTGAATGATTCAAAAATGATGTGTCTAATGCTAGTTGATGATTTTAATGCTAAAACGTCAATGAAAACATGTTAAAGCCATTTATCAAATTTTGGCTTAAGGAATGGGTTAAAGGAACATGAGTTTGTAGTTTTTGAGTTTTGATTTCTTATGGTTGATATTGTTGTTTAGCTACTTCCCTAAGGGCTATATTATAATGAAATGTTTAGCAAAATGTTATAGGTGATGGAAGCTTGAATAAAAGGGTAAGTTGGTTATGTTGTTTAGGTTTAATTATGAAATTCTATTGAGTGGTATGGTCCACCTTCTTGGTGGCGGTGTTTTTACTTGAATTCTATGAATGTGAAGTTACTTGTGTATTGTGAATGAGTCCATGAAGGCATATTATTTGAATAAAGATGGAAATAAAGTTATTCTTGTTGATATGTTTTATGAAGCTTGTTATGAAAAGTATGCTAAGGATTATGTCTTGACTTATATGATTATATGAAGTATGTTAAAGTGTGTGATGTAATGCTAGGAGGTCTAAACATGTATAGAATGAAGTGTAAATGAAATGATGCTTATGTAAAAGGTTTGCTCAAATGTACACACACTCGCACTTTGAATGAATGAATGACTGAAGCTCAAGAATGTGAATGAAAAGGGGAGTTTTGGGATGACAACTCATTAAGAGTTGAGATGAAGTGTTTAGTAGCAACCTCAACACTCCCAAGAGGTTTCTAATGTAGGTTGGAGGATGGATACCCATTGTGAATTGAGATGGGATGTCCAAAAGATATCCTTGACCTTTAGTAATGAATGTTTAAGACTCCATCGGGGAGTTATGCTTAGCACCGAGAGGATTTGAAGAAGGGGTGGGTGCACATTGCGAGTAGAGATGTTGTATCCAATGTACCTCTTGAGATGAGTACTCCTTGTTATTATAGAGTGAGTTACTTAGGAGAAATCTACTTATCCCTTAACTATGCGCCCGCATAGGTGTAGCAATTGGACAAAGCCATGTAAAAGCTAAGAGAAAGACCCCACCCTAGGCAAGTGGGGAACCCTCATTCGATAAGGGTAGTATCGAGATTCCATGTCTAGCATTCATGGTATATGTCGGTTAAAGCGATTCCCCACAAAAGAATGAAAGAACCCAGCCTATTAAAAAAATGTACTACTTAGAGTAGGTGGTGGTATGAGACGCTATCTATCTATTGCACTGAGTAGACCTTCCGAAAGGGGAGTCTTGGTGTGTTTTGTATGAAGTCTATGAACTAAGTGTCCTAAAATAACGTACTACTTAGAGTAGTTGGTGGTATGAGACTCTATCTATCCATTGCACTAAGCAGACCTTCCGAAAGGCGAGTCTTGGTGTGTTCTATATAAAGTAAATGAATGAGTTTTCATGTGTCTTAATGAAGTTAGATTAATTAAGTTATAATTTTAAATGAGAAAGTTAAAGTTAAGTATTATGTAATGAAGTTATGAATGACTATTGTAGAGTGCCGAATCCAAGGGAATCCTTAAGGAGCACTAAGTGGGAGTAGTAGTATGGGATGCTACTCTCACATTGCACTTAGTCTGATTTATAAGTCCTATTGGAGGAGGGTACTTACATGAAGTCCTTATGAATGAATGTTTTTCACATGTCTAGCCAAAGGGTGTGGACTTGATTTCCGTACGAGGTAAGCCTATGATTGGTAGTCTTAACGATCGCTTTGGTGTGCCTTGAAGGGGGTGTATGGGTGGTCCCTTCTTGTCTTACCTTAGAAAGTCTTATTATAATTTGGTTAGGGAAACCTAAAAGGAAAAGAGTTCACATTTCTTGGGATAAATTGTTAACTGTAACATGCCACCGTTTCACTGTGTTATACTGTAATAATTTTTGGAGTTCACTGTAAAGTGACTTTTTGTGCGAAAATTATGGAACTCTTTTATTATGTGCTAAATTATGATTCTTATACTATTACAACTCTAAATTCGTGAAGGTTTTTCTTATTTGGCATGAAATCTTATTTTACTAAAATGTCCCTTTTTACATGTTTTTGCATATAGCATACTTAGTACATTGTTTTGTACTAACCCCATACTTTTCTATATTTAATAAGTATAGGTTGGAGGCAAGTTGAAGACTAGAAGAAAAGCTTGGGAAAGACTCTCTCAAGACTAAGTGCGTCCTCATCTATTCAAGGGCATAGTCCTATTTCTTAAATTATAGCATTATGATTTAATATGTATTTTCATTTAATGTAAAGGGTCGTGTCCCTAAGATATTTATATCGTGTCTTTAAGTTGGCTTGTGTAGAAGAGATCAATCCTTAGCTTTTATGAAAGATGTTTTCTTTATTAATTTATTTGTGAAAAGTTTTAATTCCGCACTACTTTTCATATCTTATGTAATGAATGATGGCTAAGGCTTGTACAAGACCGCCGAAAGGTCAAGTACTCAATTGTTCCGACCCATGGGTTCTCCCTAACTTCTAGGGGGTACTTTCGGGTCATTACAGAACAATTAGGAGATTGTAATTATTCCAACTTCTCCTTTTAAAATGAAAGATCTTTTTATACAAAACGTGAACAATAGAACGTTAAAAAAGAGAGAATGTGACTGTGAAAACGTTAAAGTAAGACAAAAATATAGAAAAACAAAAAATAAACTCTTGACAATATTCAAATGACACAGACACATGCACTTAGTTTGTGAATAAGGATAATCTTTGTTTCTTAGTAATTCAAAGAGAGAATTAGATCAAATCCTATTTGATAGCGAAATCAACATCAATAACTTACGTTGCCAGTGTTTTGCCCTTAAAATTGCTTCATTGGTACAAGAGCATGGTTAATTGATCTCATTATTTAGTACTTCCATGTTAATTCAACTATGATGTTAAAAAAATTCTTCTGTGACTAATTTATCCTTGAAAATTGGTGAAGAGAAAAAATTGGAAAACGTTACAGTTCTTTTAGAAGTCTTTTGAATCTAGATTAATTATATTGTCAATATGATTTCATGTCCTATATTATTCAGACTCTTACCTTTAATAGGATTCTTTGTCCCACAATTAAAGATATTATGAACTATTTTTTTAAAAGAAAATCTTCTTTTGTTTTATGTGATTTTTGTTCTGCGGGTTGAAAAAATATTCATGGAACATTAATTTCCATAATATACTCGTTTGTTGATTTTAAAAAATTTACTATATTATAAAAAAAGATAAAAAAACTAGTGAGATATATTTCTTTGAAAATTGATTGTTTTATACTTTTTTTTTCTTCAGAAAACTTATTTTGTAGTTAGCGATCTTAATATTTGTTGAACAAATTTAGTTCAAAAAATAAATTAATATGATCTACTCGTTCGTAACTCTATGAACATATATTATAATAGAAAAATTTATTTAAAATGAGTGAAATATGAATTTTTGTGTATATTTAGGATTACTCCCTTTGGAAAATGAATTTCTGTCCTTTTAGGTTCTGTTTTTTATAATATTTGTTTTAATATAACATGTTAATTTTCAAATATCGGACTTTTAAATTAGTTTAGTCCATATGTTCTTTATGCTATTTGTTTTGTGTCTTCTACCAATGAAAGTGACATATGTACTCACATTGAATAGTTCAACCATTCTTATTGTTTCCATATTACTAGTTTAGAAATGTATGAACATGGACAAACTTGAATTATTCCAAGTAGGTTTTTTCGATGTCGAACAAAAAGACAATGTAGACGAGCACGTTACTGTAGGACATGTTTCAGGGGGTGAGAAATCATATGAATTGGTGTCGTGAGGGCGACAAAGAATTTGTTAAGGAATCAAAGGGTCGTTCAAAGGAAACGAGATAAAGATCCCAAAGAGTTTGTGTCTTTTAAGATGGATCCTCTTAACTCTTTATTAGACTTCCTCAAATCCTTCAACACGAAATTTGATGAGGTTAATGAAAGTGTCATTAAAGTTGAGGAATAGGTTGCATACGCTTTGTATCATTCCTTACTAAAATACTGAAAGATTGAAGTGATTAAATCTTAATTTGATATTGGGAATGATGAACCTTTATGGGAGTATATGTGTGATTAATATAGGAATTAAGTGGGTAAAACTTCACAACATAAACATAGTTTAGTATAGAATTTTGTTATTTTTTCTTTGCATATCATGTGATGAACACCCTTGATTATTCTTTAAAATGAATATTTAAATTTGATTTTTTTTTTTTTGGATTAGGGGATTGTTATACAAATACATCTATCATATGATGTTTATTTATTAGACATATAAATCTGTGTGATTATGGTAAAAAAAATATAAGAGTATAAACAATAATAGTTTATTGATGAGGTCCATAGGCCTTAATTATCATGGTAGTTATTCCAGTAGAAAAATATGAATTGGGTGCTTATTAACGTATGGGTGTTGCTCAAGTTTGGTTAAGCAAATAAAGGGAAGTAAGATCAGTTGATGCGGTTCCTCTTGATAGAGAACGTTTAAGGTTTCTTTACTTGATATGTTCTTTTCCCTCGAGATGATGGAGGCAAAGAGACTCTAATTCATTAACCATGTCAAAGAAATATGAGTTTTAACGGGTATGCCTTGACATTTACAGAACTTTCTAGATATGCTCGAACTATAGTTGTCGATCGTAGGGAAAAAATTAGCAAGTTCATTTCGAGAGTGTCTGAAATGGTTGTTAAGGAGTCTCATACCGCTATGATCATTAAGAAAATGGAAATTTCTCGTTGAATTATTCATGGTCAACAAGTAGAAAAAGAAAAGCCCGTGGAAAGGTCTAGGGAGACAAAATGGGCAAAAATCAGTGATGTTGACTTTTCACATTGAAGGTGTTATGGACATGTTATTCCTATGTTTTGACAAATGTTTACTAGGGAAGGTTCATCCAATGCTCTCGATCCTAAGTTTAACAAATATATTATGTCCAACCCTAAGCTTGAAGGATGATACTGTAGTTGAAATGGATCTTCGATTTTTAATGCCAAAAATGTAGCTAGAGTCTTCTAGGAAAATGCTTGGTTTGTACGAATTATTTTTTTGGTTGTGTAAAAAATTATCACCCCTTGAGAGATTGTTCATATAGAATTGACAAGGGAAAAGATCGTAGGAAAGCTCTGACTAGTGTTTTTGGATCAACTATTGTAAGGCAAAACCAATTATATTCACCGAAAGCTCGACTCATCAACAAGGTTCTTTGTGTTGTAAGTATTGTATGTTGAAAGTAATACGTGTTAATAATATTCTTTGCCTTATCCCGGTGCTACTTTGTCTTTTGTGACAACGTATGTGGCTATGTGGTTTGATGTTTCTCTAGATTTGGTGTAAGATCCTTTTTCTGTTTCTACCTCTATTGGTGTATCTATTGTGGCTACGAGGGTCTGTATAAGTGTTCTCCTGGTTTTATCCCCATAGAGTCACTTATGTTGATCTTTTAGAGTCGGAAAAAGAAATGACTCTGAAGAAAAAAGTTCACCTACTTGCCAAATGGAATACTAACATGTTTTAGAGGTTTAGGGTGCCATCCATAAAGGCCAACCATGGCCCCTAGGTACGTGGGTTCGTGTATTGGCCACCCAAAAGTTTTTGAGGGACGCAACCACGACCTGACCAATAGACCATCGTTGGGTCCACAGTTTGTGTTCAAGGATCCATATGACAGGCCATAAGTTCCACTATCTACAGAAGAGTGTGAAAGATTGAGCGTTAGTTAGTCCAAGGTTAATAAATCAAGAGTCATGGGTGGGGCTTTGACTATTAGTGATAGGGGTAGTTGGATCTTTTCTTTGTTATATTATGCTTATACTACACCATTTTTTTCAAGTGTCGAGGCTAGTAAATTACTTAAGCATGAGACCTAGGATGTCGAATCACCCCAAGATAACCCTAAAGCTTAAATATTGTTACACCCGATATTCGATAGACGGCAGCCTTCCAAAATTTCAGAAGTTTCAGGTGCCATCAATAGTGGACAACCATGGGGCGTGGGTTGAGCAACAAACTTAGGTAGGTCCATGGAGGAGGCCACCAAACGTTGCGTAAGCCATAACCACAGTTGGACCTACAGTAGGTTTTAGCACATTTCGTTGTCCATGAGCCATAGGTATAGGAAAAAGTCTCTAACAAGGAACGACGGAGTGCAGGACGAACCGTAGGTTCATCCGTAGTCCCTCGGTAGGGATCCTGAGGGTAACTATTGGCAGTTATTTTGAGGGGCAGTTTAGACTTTTCCTAATTAATTAATTCCTATACTATGTCGCTTTGACCATATAAAGAACCCATATATAAGTCTCTTTACCTCCAAATTCCCCTCATTTAATTCATTTTTCCAAATTCAACAAAAGAAATCAAATCTCCTCCCAATCTCTCTCTAGAAAACTAGAAGAAGAAGATTCAGTAATGGTTTGAAGAGAAGGATCAAAATTCTCCATTGAAGGCTAGTAATTGGAGTCAAGGGGTGATAGTTTTAATAGATGAATCTCTTTCATGAGTCACCAAATTCCTCTATTTTAAAAGGTAGAATTCCCCATTTAGCTAGAGTTTTGATCAATCATCATGGATTCTTCTGATTATTTATCTTAATGATTGAATTGTGTTTAAATATGCATGAATTGATGATTTACTATGTTTTTATGATGTTTACCCTATGAACCCATGCCACCCCCCTATTTTTAAAATTGTGATCATATAATGTGGGTTGTTGACTATGAAAGATGAGTTTAATGATCTAATGCATTAAGTAATAGAAGTAGATGAATTTATGATAAAATTCCTATCTAAACTATGATTTCTGTATTTGTGGATTGAATGTAATATTTGAACCATGAAAGGGAAAAGTATGAGTTTATGCATGATCTTATGAAACCATGCAAATATTTAAGCGTGCTTTGAAAGTAAAGTGCTAAATCATGATGTTTTATGTTGTGTGGTAAAAGGATATTCTCATAAACACAAACTAGCTTGATGTGAAAGGTTTTCTCACATAATAAAGTGTCACGACCGGGGAGCACCCCCTAGAAGTAACATGGCGTACTTGACCTCTTGGAGGTCTTATACAAGCCTATAGTCATCATTAATCGCATTGTCATAGGTAAATTTAGAGGAAAATTTAAAACTTTTATAGCACTTCATATGGTAGAACATCACTTCCATTATATATAAAAATCTCATAGTACATAGTTAGACTCTACGTCTCTTTGACATCTTAGACTCAACATCAATAGAGTATAATAGAGACACGACCCTTTAAACGTAAAATATCAACTAAGTTATTAACTAACTTGAATAAAACATAACTTAGGAAATCCTTGAACTTATGGACACCTTTCCTTGAGCTTGGGAAACACATATTATGCCCTTCACTTTAGAGACATCCTTTACGCATCCATAACCTACACTTTGTGTAAAAGGTGAAGAAGAATGGTGTTAGTACAAGAATGCACTAAGTATGACAACCATGCAAAAACATGCATTTAAAAGGGACATTTTATTTTGAAATCATGCAATATTCCTTTTGAAAGAAGCTTCATAAACATTGGCACTATTACACAATATGGTTCCCATACTTCACATAGGCATAGACGCTATTGATGTCAACACACCAAGTTACATGTATTACATATAAAGCATATCAACAATGTTCATAATATTCTTTTCTTTTACCTTAATTCATTAACCCATAAGTAACCCTCTAGTAACTCTTGGTGTAATGTATTAATTGTGTCCTATTCCACCATGCACACTCAAGCATCACCTTAAGGCTATCAAGGTAAATATACATACAACCTTCATTCACCCAAAACATATATTCATAGAAGCGTACCATATCATAAGGCACATACTTCACACTTGACCCGACATACTTTATGGACCACATAGAAGAACTCATTACAAGACTACATACAAGTCAAGACTTACAACATCATCATAGTAAGGCAATAGTCAACATTAACATACTTTAACTTCATTTCACATAAAACATCATAGAACTCTACTCATAATCACAATCTAAGTCTACTTGTGCAATGTACATGTGAAGTCTTATAACCTCACACATACTAAGTAATCTCATAAAGAGACCACAAGCATCATATACTCCATATATCATCAAGACAACTATAGACAACTTCATACATGTCAAGTAAGTCCTAATCATATAGTCAACAAGACCAACATTATGCATCCAGAGTAATACTTAATCATATAGAAATTATAAGACTCATACCATGCATATCATCATACAATTAGGTCAATACCATATTGTCATGCAGAAGAGATACATACATAGTCATATACATATAGAACAACTTCCTAGAACTCCCTTCAAGAGCAACTTGTGCAATGCATAGGTAAAGTCCCATACCTTCACCTACACTAAGCAACTTCCCTTAGGTTATCCTATTTAGGGTCCACTACTTTACTTCCATCTTCCATTTTACTTTAGGGTAGCTATAGCCTTAACCGACAATAAGTCTATGTTAAGTTACACATGATATTTGATGTCATACCTTCACACCAAGAGAGGGTATTTTACTTGCCAAGGTAAGACATAAATATCATTTTAGCATTCTAGATGGATCAACTAGCTAGGTCCTATGGGGAAACATAGTTATGGAACTAGGAGATGTATATTGAAACCCTCTGTATGCCCTTAGGCATTATAGTTTCCACATCATGAGAACATTTGGTGAACAAGCCTTCCTCATTAAGAAGGGAAACCTCTCATTTGTCAAGTTCACTCGGTGCTAAGCTAAGTTCCCTTTATTCAAAAGTCATTATTAACTTTACTTCATAAAATTGATTTGGGAGAATAAACCCCTCATATGCTTAGATCATAGGCTATAGAATAGAATGTTCTTTCATCAACCTAATTAATGTGATAAAACGTTTCACATAGACATAGAATATTCAAGCACAATCTACTTTAGAGTACAATTGAGAATAACTTTCAAGATACTCTCTCTTTACTAGATTATCATACATGCTTCATCATCTACATTCATATGTGTGTATGTGTACTTACATGAGAAGACCTTTCACATAAACACATTTAGACACTACGCATATTCATACTTCATCATATCATATACTTTTATGTTCATAGCTTAATCAAGCATTCATATTCATATTCATATGTAAATAACCTAGGACTATCCTATCAAGGAACACATGTGCAATGTATAGGCAACGACCTATAGAATTGCCTACACTAGTACACCTATCAGGTTATCCTATTTAAAATACATAACATATTTCATAGATACATACTTTACATGCATAATAGTAGACATGAGTGCATATGGGAATTATCCTTTCATTGGACACCATGAACCTATACTACTTATAAGCATGCATGAGTTGTGAGTGTCTGTACATTGGTCAACATGATCACATAATATCTATCAACATCACATTGATGCAGACACCCTGTTCAAACCACAATGCACATTCAACCATAGACTACACACCACATAATAGCATAGGAGACAAGACCACTTCAACATTTGCATTCTAGACTCCTAACATTGCTAAGATCACACATTCATATAAGGGAACATAGGTAGGGGTCATTAACCATCATGACTTCATCAATGGCAGCACCTAAACCACACCCAATAACTTCATTCAAATGAAGAATGTACCATCAACACTTAGCACACGATTCTATATTGAAAGACTAGACAAAACACTTTACATAGTGTGATCATCATAACCACTATTCATAATACATAAATTGCCTTCAAGGACATGATCAACACATATAGAGGATGAAAAGAGAGTAAAAACTGCAACCATAAGTGGACCATACCACTTAATGCCATGCAAGGCCAATCTACCATCAATTTTATATAAAATAGAGAAAATAGGGCACACTTACAATTTCTCCAAGCTTTGATCATCATTGATGAATTCCCATAATTCAACATCAATACATGTACAAAATAGTAGCTAAAGGTACCATTACATACACGATATCATACTTCAAACATCGTGGTTTCAAGATCACATTATGTACACTACATCATCTATCTATAGAAGGTGGAGGAAAACAAGTCAAGCTTACCAAATCTTCAAACCTTGATCCACATTGATCACTCATCAATAATTCACCATCAATATGAATACAAAGAAGTAGCAATAGATAATTCAACATACTTGAATCATAATTCAATCAACATAGAATCAAGATCACAATGCCTACATTATAGGCTAATTTGAGAATTGAGAAGGGTCATGGGTTCATCATGAAATTGGATTGAAAATCAACATAAACACAGTATCGAATCACCAATTCATCATAATCATGCTTTTGAAATCAATTTGAGAAAGAACCCATGGCTAGATTGAAATATGGAAAATTTGATCATGGAACTTCTTTGAAAACATTGGAAGGAACTCCTTAGATGAATGGATAACTAAGGATGAAGGATCACGATACCTCATTACATGAAGAATCCAATAAAAATGATAAATAATACATGGAAATCCAATCTACAAGCTGACCTTGAGCTTCATCTCCAATGGAGGTTTCTAGAGAGTTTTTTTTAAAGGGAAGAGTGAAATTTAAAGAATGACGTCTAATTGGGGTTTTGATATTTTTAACCAACTTAATATACACAAAAATACATAAATTAACTTCGTAGGGTAAGGTTAGGACGTGGAGTGAATTTCACATCATGAGAACAGTTGGTGAACAAGCCTTCCTCATTAAGAAAGGAAACCTCTCATTTGTCAAGTTCACTCGGTGCTAAGCTAAGTTCCCTTTATTCAAAGGTCTTTATTAACTTTACTTCATAAAATGGATTTGGGAGAATTAACCCCTCATATGCTTAGATCATAGGTTATAGAATAGAATGTCCTTTCATCAACCTAATTCATGTGATAAAACGTTTCACATGGACATAGAATATTCAAGCACAATCTAGTTTAGAGTACAATTGAGAATAACTTTCAAGATACTCTCTCTTTACTAGATTATCATACATGCTTCATCATATACATTGATGTGTGTGTATGTGTACTTACATGAGAAGACCTTTCACATAAACACATTTAGACACTATGCATATTCATACTTCATCATATCATATACTTTCATGTTCATAGCTTAATCATACATTCATATTCATATTCATATAGAAATAACCTATGACTTTCCTATCAAGGCACACATGTGCAATGTATACGCAACGACCCATAGAATTGCCTACACTAGTACACCTATCAAGTTATCCTATTTAAAATACATAACATACTTCATGGACACATACTTTACATGCATAATAGTAGACATGAGTGCATATGAGAATTATCCTTTCATATGAACACCATGAACCTATACTACTTATAAGCATGCATGAGTTGTGAGTGTCTGTACATTGGTCAACATGATCACATAATAGCTATCAACATCACATTGATTCAGACACCTTCTTCAAACCACAATGCACATTCAACCATAGACTACACACCATATAATAGCATAGGAGACAAGACCACTTCAACATTTGCATTCTAGACTCCTAACATTGCTAAGATCACATATTTATATAAGGGAACATAGGTAGGGGTCATTAACCATCATGACTTCATCAATGGCAGCACCTAAACCACACCCAATAACTTCATTCAAGTGAAGAAGTTACCATCAACACTTAGCACATAATTCTAGATTGAAAGACTAGACATAACACTTCACATAGTGTGATCATCATAACCACTATTCATAATACATAAATTGCCTTCAAGGATATGATCAACACATATAGAGGATCAAAAGAGAGTAAAAACTGCCACCGTAAGTGGACCATACCACTTAATGCCATGCAAGGCCAATCTACCATCAATTCTACATAAAGTAGAGAGAATAGGGCACACTTACAATTTCTCCAAGCTTTGATCATCATTGATGAATTCCCATAATTCAACATCAATACATGTGCAAAACAATAGCTAAAAGTACCATTACGTACAAGATATCATACTTCAAACATCGTGGTTTCAAGATCACATTATGTACACTACATCATCAATCTATAGAAGGTGGAGGAAAATAGGTCAAGCCTACCAAATCTTCAAACCTTGATCCACATTGATCACTCATCAATAATTCACCATCAATATGAATACAAAGAAGTAGCAATAGGTAATTCAACATACTTGAATCATAATTCAATCAACATAGAATCAAGATCACAATGCCTACATTATAGGCTAATTTGAGAATTGAGAAGGGTCATGGGTTCATCATGATATTGGATTTAAAATCAACATAAACACAGTATTTAATCACCAATTCATCATAATCATTCTTTTGAAATCAATTTGAGAAAGAACCCATGGCTAGATTGAAAGATGGAAAATTTGATCATGGAACTTCTCTGAAAACATTGGAAGGAAATCCTTAGATGAATGGATAACTAAGGATGAAGGATCACCATACCTCATTACATGAAGAATCCAATAAAAAATGATAAATAATACATGGAAATCCAATCTACAAGCTGACCTTGAGCTTCATCTCCAATGGAGGTTTCTAGAGAGTTTTTTTTTAAAGGGAAGAGTGAAATTTGAAGAATGAAGTCTAATTGGGGTTTTGATATTTTTAACCAACTTAATATACACAAAAATACATAAAATAACTTCGTAGGGTAAGGTTAGGAGGTGGAGTGAATTTCACATTCACCCCCTTAATGAAACATTGTGCAGGCGGTGGAGTTGTATGCTGCATCGACGCCCACTACCTACGCCTAGTAGACCCATCGACGGCCCATGCTGGGAACCGACGTTTGGGTCTGAGGCTCAAAATTGGTGGATTTAGATCCTAGGCTAGGTATGAGACTACAACCCGCATCGACAAAGTGACTACATGACTACGGAGCATCGTTTGCTTGGACGTAGGGGGACACTGCCAATGCTGTGTGTAGTGATGTACCGTGGTTGCACGGTATTTCTAATGCTTTTTCCTTAGGTTTAGTGTGTGTCGAAAGCCTTTTTGTGTTGATTTTTATGTAAGTTTCTCTTTGTTTGCAGAAAATCTGTCCAAGGATGAACGCGGGAGTTTTCAAGAAAGAAATGCAGAAAAGACCACCTACGGAATCCATGACGGTCCGTCGAGGCTGTGACGGTCTGTAGGTGGCATCGTAGTGAAGGGAGAAAGTGCTGAAGGAAAATGGGGAAGTCTGACCAAGTGTGGGATTACGGAAGTTCATGACGGACCGTCATAGTCACGACGGTCCATTCTGCTTGTTCGTCGTGATGATCAGAGAAGTAGTCCCAGTACCCAAATTCCAAGAAGTTCAAGTATTTTGTAACGAAGACCCTCGACGAACCGTCGTGCTTGAAACGGTCCGTCATACCTGTCCGTCGAGGGGAATGAATAAAGCAACAGAAGAATGATGAAGTACGGGACGACGGAGTCTATGACGGTCCGTCGTGTCCATGACGGTCCGTCACGTGGTCCGTCGACCCAGACGCGTTTGGACAGATTTTTAGTAAATAGAATCCTTATTTGATTAGACTTTGTTTTTATTATAAATAGTTGGAAAAACCTCGTTTTTTGGGTTAGACTTTCTGGATAATTTTTAGTTTTTAGTTCTTCTATTATATTATTGAATTCTCGATTTTCGGAATTAAGATACTTTTTCGGTAATTGATTGTTGGTGATTTTGTTGATTAATCAAATTATATTCTGGGAAATTATTCATTTTCATAAAAGTAAGTGCATGAATTCTTCCATTAACAATATGAATTGTGTAATTATGAACATGGGTAACTAAACCTCATAGCTAGGGTTGTGGGAACCATGGGTGAATAACAAGGTAAAAATCTAACTTAAATAACAATTCTAGAGTGGTGTCTTGCATGTATTGATAATTCTTTCGTGTAGAAGTCTTTTTAACGGATGGCCAACGTTAGAACTCGCCTTAATGCTACTTGCCGGACCAAGGAGGTAGATAATAGGAAAAGAATTATCAACATAGATTTAGTGTAGACTATCTAATAGGCTAGTATTGGTTGGTACGAGTTAATAACTTAGTCAAATACCGAATACGATGTTTAATATGAGGTAAAGATAAGGGTTAGTATAGCAACACACGTAGCCGGACCAAGGTGCGGAGTGAAATTCTCTAGATTCCGGACCAAGGATTTAGAGATACGTAACTTATCACTTTACATGCAAGATATCAGGATAGAATTGTTATAGTTAGATTTGCCAAGTTAGGAACCTGTGGGGAACACTAAAGCCCTAGTTACTTTTATAATTTGATTAAACTTCGAAAGCTGAATCTGTTAGTTGTTTATTTTTATTTAGTTAAATCATTTTCATTAATTTAGAAATAAAACCCCCCCTTTTTGGTCTATTGATTTCTCGGAAAATAGTTGGCTAAATAATAGTAATAATAGAATAAAGTTAAGTCTGAACTATTTTTCTTGTGGGATCGATCTCAACCTCATTAGTTGGGTTCTTTACTTGATACGACCGCCTTACTTCTTATTTGAGAAGTAAATTTGAGCGTATCATATAGGCAGCGTTTGGGGTCATACTTTAGGGCCTTTTGTGGGGCCCTTGGGGAGTTGTGCTGAAGTTTCCAACGTAAATACCATCATATACAAGTTAGCAACCTTCTATATAAATTTCAACCAAAACGAACAAGTAAAACATGCCAAGGACGAAGACACACATACACATCTCAAGGCTAACTTTCGAACGTCATCAGACGTTCTTGGACGTTTGACCTCCAAATTAGTTCAAATCAAGTATGCATACTGTAAAACACTTACTTAACATATTTTGAACCTTTTTAGGCACATGTGAGGCTCTAAGCACCTTACTTCATTTTGAGAGACCTTATAATATCCCCAACTTGGGACATTATTAAAACACTTTCAAGGACTCAATGAACCATAGAGTAGCTCAAAACATTCAAAACATAATCACACAAATGTCAAAGCACCAACTTACACGGAACACCAAATTCAAATAGTTTTCCACTCAATGCAACACAAGCAAGCAAAAACCTTCACTCACTCACCCTTTAATGCATCAAACACATAGACTCTTGTCATGTTGATAGGAGGAACATCTTTCTCCTAAGCATATCATGGTCTTTCCATTCCATTTCATTAAGATATCACTATGCGACACCCTTTAAGTCACACAAAGGAAAGTTGAACATCACCAAAAAAGCAAATAAGCACTCATACTTCAATGCACATAAACTTGAGTCAAGTAGATCAATAAGGATCCTTATCATTTAGACATAGTGCCATTAAGGCTATACTCAACCTTACCATGCTTAGTTATGTTTAAGGAGGAAGTCCTTCTCCTCAACACACTTACATGTCTTCATGAGTACATACCCAAGCAATGCACAAGATCAATTCATTTTAAATGAGAAATTATAACTTTTTAACCACAACATGCTCATACATCCTTCCTAGTGAAGTAAAAATGGTACATCACACAACAGACATCACAACAATCGAAAGCCATTCCACATAGTTTCAATTTTTATCATGACCTTAGTCTTCTTAAGCATGCATCAATTTGGGAAAATCATAAACTTTATAGGCACACTCAAGGACACTAGATAGACATGCCTTCACTTTTCAATAGTGAGCCTACAATCATACTTCCCAAGTCATAAAAGTCACCAATCTTTTAGAGACTCATCATTTTTCATTTAAAGGAGACTCAAGTTTCCATTAATGGCTTAAAACACCACCCCTTCTAAGTGACATCAACCATGCTCCTTACCTTATCTCATGAAGTTAAATGCACAAATAACATATCAAGATGCACAATCAATAATGAGAAAACATGAATTTGATCAAAAAACTTTTTTCATGCAATTTAGAATCTTCAAAACATGCTTAACATAGTGTCCATTAAGATATACATAACATATGGAGATATGCAACTCATTCTTATGTGCAAGACTACTATCATGAACAAGCTATTAGGAACTCTTTGGTTCCTCATATCATCCTTAAGAAAACCTCATCTTATCAACCTTAATCACTAACCACATCATCCCTTCTTTGGGATCTAAGCTTATGAAAAACCTTGATCAACATGACTTAAAAAGTGATTCTCAACCAAGAGAAATTCAAGGGAACTCCACATAGGAGAATGAAGGGCATTCAAAATCTTACAATCTTGGCACATTATCCACCACTTGGGGTAAGCCTAATCACATCATTCTCTTAAACACCAAGGTCAAAGAATGTAAAAACCAATCGATACACTCCTTACACAAGAAAGTTTGGCATCATTGAGGGTTTTCACTCTTATTTTCACATCAAGGAGCCTACTAACTCAATCATCAAGGGCAAAACCTCCAGTATCATCATTCCTCTAAGTTCAACACCTAAAGGAAATCCATAATAATCAAGTTAGGTTACACTACCTAACCACATGAGGCGTTAAGTACACCATGAATACCAAGGGTCATAACAACCTTAGGGGAAACATAGAGGAGACTTGGCCATAAATGTCACATCCGGGGAGCACCCCCTAGAAGTGACCGGCGTCTTCGTTGTAGAAGAGGACTAAGACTAGCGTCTTAGCTTATATAATTACATTCATAGGTTAAAAATGCGGAAAATTTGAAACTTTTCTATATCTATCTTGAAGTTTACATAGACCTCTCGCATACACATAATATATATTCATATCGAGTATACATATACCCTTCGTATAAGAAGATTACATAGTCTTCTATTTTTATTTCACATACATAGTAAACGATAATCTCATAAAAAGTCTATAATATTGTCTCATATTAAACCATCTAGACAAGAGTATCACAACTTGGGCATAGCCCTTACATCAATAATCACAGCCACATATAGGTTTTACAATTATAGTATCAAATTAAAGAGAATGAACAAAGTGTCTTTAAGACTAAAAACATCCAATAGGTAGATAATGGCATTGTCCTCGGAAAGTGAGAACCTACCGTACTTGGAAGATAAGAATCCAAGTAGTCTTCAAAGACTTCTCTGATATGAAGAGCCGGATAATACATTTGTAGTAAATATCAAACATGGGTTAGTACACACTTGTACTAAGTATGGGTATATGCACATAAAACAAGTGAAATCATGCTAAATAGGATATTTGATCAATACCATGCTAAAGTATTTTGAAAAGACTAATGCATAATCAAGAACCCACATAAGCCAATACTTACACTAATTCAAACACATGTACGACACAAGACAAACATTAACAAGTAATAGTCAAGTCAACACATACAAGAGTTCATAACATCATAATATAAGCAATACCCTTGATCACAACCCACCATTTAGCCAACAAGTGCAATGACCAAGCAAAGCCCAATAATCTTACTCAATCAAGTAAACCAAACAAAGGATCGCAAGTAATGCCCAACTCAACACAACATAGCATAAATAGTAGTCATCATCATATTTAGCAATATAGACTAATAATATGTTCATCAATGAAACCAACAGCATAAAGGATCATCAACATGTCAAGTCCACAAAAGCATAATATTTACTTTATAAGATCATTATAACATAAGAACCTCCTTTTAGGGCTTCCCTCAAACCCAACTAGTGCAACCCCTACCTAGAGTAAGCAAAACTCTAAAGTTATCCTAGTTAGGGTTCACATCAGTACTTAATTTTACTTTCAGGAACACTTGCCTTAACCGACATAGACCACAAGAGCTAAGTGTGGAATTCGATGTTGTAAAACCTTACACCGATTGAAGGCGGACTACCGACCAAAGTAGTACCAAACATGAACATAGCATCTAGGTGGATCAAATAGCTAGTATTCCTATGGTGGAAACATAGTTTATGGAGCTTGTGGGCTATCATGGAAACATCACTCTATTCCCTTTTTGGAATATGAGGCTATCCACCCCGTGAGGACTATGGTGAACCCTACCTTCCCTCATTGGGAAGGCGCCACCCCTCATTTACAAGTTCACTCGGTGCTAAGCTAGAGTCCTTTTTGAAATGTCTTTAATGCCTTTATTATTGATAATAGCTTAATTAGGTCATAGGGTGTATCCCTTATATAATCATCATCATGATAGCTCAATAAATATTGCATGAGTATTGTCTTTTCATTACAATTTATACATGTGAGGTTAGAACCTTTTCATAGTCACATCATAATAAGGCACAATGGTAAGTTATCACCATCATTATAACTTTTACATATTAGCCAACAACTCATAAACCATAGTCAAGGCATTTCAATTCAACATCATACCAACCATATCCATCTCATCATAAGGTATACTTCAATGTAACTTTATCAATAAACATAAGTAATCATAATTGAAGCAAGGGTTAGGATCATAAAGACTTACCCAATAACCTTCAGAAGCCATCATCCATGGTCTTACCATCGACCATCCAATTCCAACCAATAATGAGTGTAATACCATCACACAATAGTAATTAACACAATAGCTAGGTCAATTGCATCATCACTACCCAATTTAACTTCAATTGATAACCTAGGGTTAGGGGAATTAGGGTTCATCATAAATTCTTCAAGAAGTAGATCCAATCCCAACAATACATTACCCTAGTCAATACATACATGAATTAGAATAGATAAAACAAGTCTAATAATCACATAATTCTTAAATTCCCATCAATTCATAAGCAAGATCGAATATTTGAGGAATTGGGGAAAAGGAACTTGATCTACATGAAATTTCATCAATTAAAATCAATTAACCAACAATCTACACTTAATTAGTCATAGGAAATCACAATTTTATCATCTATTTGAATCTTAGAAGAAAACCCATTAGATTAGAAAAACCCTTGGAATTGGGTGTTTTCGAAATCAAGTTTGAGAGAAACTCTTGGGGAAAGGAAACTCAAGAGTGAAGAACCCATACCTTCATGAAGATTAATCCACGAAATTGAAGTGAAATTCTAGAGAAATTGGCTTTCTTCCTCCTTCAATGGAGGATGAATAGAGAGAGAAACTAGAAAGAGGTGAGAGCTTTTGGTTTTTGATTTGGGGATTTGATTTGAGTGAGTAAATGTGAGGAAAAACTTATTAGAAATCAATATATAGACCCCCATGAAATGCGCAAAATATCCCTCACTTAAGTTGACCCTTTAATAAAGTCAAACTTCAAATCCATATTTCAGATTTTTGTCGGGGAAAAAGTCTACGACGAAGAGCTGTTCCCGCATGAATTTCATAATAAATTTTCGAGACAGTAGAGTCGGAGACCTGACCGCGATGCGAGCTTGAGATTTGACCAAAAGCCACCCAAGTTCGCGACGCGGACCTGTTTCATCAATGAGCAATTTGGCTGCTGCCTTGGCAGCTAGCCATGCAAAGTGTGGGTTCCTTTCGTGGACCCCTAAGGCGACCCTTGGGGGGTCGGACCTGGACATTTTTACTCTATATACTTTATTTTACCTATATAAAGTCATTTTACAAGTTTTAGACATCATACACAACTTCCAAACCTTTCCGAAACCTAAGGATGTTTCATTAGTTCAATTAGACTAGCTTCTAGACGTCTTGGACGTTTCTTGTCGTTTTGATTCTTAAACTTCCTAAATGCCTTATATACATTATATATGATCTTAAAACAATGTATAAACCTTTTTACACCTATGTTAGGCTGTAGGACACGTCTTAGACATTTGGAGTATTACATTATCCCCTCCCCCCTTAGGAACATTCATCCCCAAATGACACTAAAATCTTTTAGAATGAAAGGAGTGACTCAAGAATAGCAGCCCAACGAACAAATATACATAGTTACTTGAATTACAATATCCATCATGGCATTTACATATAACAAGACCCCAATTACTACACATAAATCACAACATCACAATATGAGGAATTTCCTTCTCACAACAACATGAGCTCCACATACCATATATGAGTCAACTATGCCAATACTTAACTTACCAACATGCTTAACACCTTTTCATTAAGACTCACCATATCAAAATCACAAGATAACTCAGAACAAGAAGAATTGCAAATTTTCAAGCCTAAAGGTATACTTCACTATAACATAAGCATTATTGCAAAACTTCACCAAAAATCAAAGCAACTTCAAATTTAGTCATTATTTTCATTATTAGAGAGAACAACTAACCTTCACTAGTATAGAGATGAGGATAACGGGACTTCATGTCATCCTCGGCCTCCCATGTTGCTCCCTCAACTAGGTGGTTTCTCCATAACACTTTTAAGGAGTCCACCTCTTTGTTCCTCGACCTCTTCACTCTATGATCAAGGATTTTGAACCGGAACTTCCTCAAGGGATAACTTCTCCTTCACACCAAGAACTTCAATAGGAAGAATGGACTTGGGATTACCAATGCACTTCTTGAGCATAGATACATGGAAAATCAGATGAACCAAAGATTGTTCACTAGGGAGTTTCAACTCATATGCAACCTTGCCAACCCTTTGAAAAATTTCATAGTGACCCATATAATGATGACTTAACTTCCCTTTCTTGCCAAATCTAACCACACCTTTCATGGGAAAAATTTTCGAGTACACCTTATCACCTTCTTCGAATTCAAGGTCTCTTCTCCTATGATCAGCATAAGACTTTTGCCGACTATAGGCTGTTGGCAAACGATTCCTTATGATATAAACTTTCTCTAAGGTCTTATAGATCAAGTCGGGACCAAGAAGCTAAGATCGCCAACCTCAAACCATCCAATAGGAGATCTACACCTCCTACCACACAAGACTTCATAAGTAACCATAGAGATGGATTAATGAAAACTATTGTTATATGAGAACTCCACCAAAGGCAAGTGCTCATCCCAATTTACCTTAAAGTCAATGATACAATCTATAAGCATATCTTCAAGAGTTTGAATAGTCCGCTCCAATTGACCATCCGTTTGAGGATGAAAAGTGGTGCTTAACATCACTTGAGTACCCAAACCTTTTAATGATCTCCAAAATCTAGATGTAAATTGAGCACCTCTATCCGATATGATGGAAAAAGAAACCCCATGAAGACTCACTATCTTGTCAATAAAGATTCTTTCATAACCTTCCGCCGAAGAAGTATACTTAACGGGAATGAAGTAAGCGGACTTAGTCAATCTATCCACTACCACCCATATGGAGTCATATCGCTTTCGAGTTCGAGGCAAACCTACTACAAAATCCATATTAATATCTTCCCACTTCCAAGTAGGAATTTGGATTTCTTGTAGTATACCACTCGGTTTTTGGTGTTCGGCATTCACTTGTTGACAATTAACACACTTTGAAACGAACTCCGCAATATCCATTTTTAGGCCATCCCACCAAAACACTTATCTAATGTCATGGTACATCTTTGTAGAACCCGGATGAATAGAATAACGGCTCCATGAGCTTCTTCAAGGATCCTACTCGTCAAATCATCCGCATTAGACACACACGATGTACCTTGATATCTAAGAACAACATCCCCCCTTGGGAGAATGACTCATTCATCTTACCAAGAACCGATTCTTTCAACTCAATAAAAAATGGATCAAGGTGTTGCTTAGAATTCACCTCAACCACCAAAGACCACTCAGAGTTATGAAGTACAAGCATTCCACCGTTTGAAGAACTTTCAATTCGAACCCTTAAACAAGCCAACCTATGAACATGTTTCACTAGGTTTCTCTTGGATTCTTCAACATGGGACACACTTCCCATGGACAATCGACTTAGAGCATACACAACCACATCAGCCTTGCCGGGGTGATAGAGAATACTCATGTCATTGTCTTTCAACAATTCTAACGATCTCCGTTTCCGGAGATTCAATTCCTTTTGAGTGAATACATATTGGAGACTTTTATGATCTGTATACATAGCAACATGAACCCCATATAGATAATGCCTCAATATTTTCAAGGCGAATGCCACGGCCGCTAACTCAAGTTCATGAGTCAGGTAATTCTTCTCATGAACTTTGAGTTGCCTAGAAGCATAAACTATAACTTTTCCATGTTGCCTAAGATTACACCCCAACCCAACTCGGGATGAATCACAATAGACCACAAAACCCTAATTATCCTCTGGTAGAGTCAATACCGGAGCGGAAGTAAGCCTATCCTTCAACATTTGGAAGCTCTTTTCACATGCTTCCGACCACTGAAATTTCACATTCTTTTGAGTGAAGGTTGTCTAAGGGGAAGCAATAGATGCAAACCCGTCGACAAACCTTCTATAATAACTGGCTAGGCCTAATAAACTCCTAATATCCATAGGAGTCAAAGGTCTAGGACAATGTTTCACTGCTTCGGTCTTCCTTGAATCAACCTCAACACCTTCATTAGAGATAATATGACCAAGAAATGCTACCTACCTCAAACAAAACTCATATTTGCTATACTTGGCAAACAATTGGTGTTCTTTAATCACTTGCAACACCACTCTCAAATGATCCATGTGTTCACCCTCATTCTTGGGAATATCTCTACCTCTCACCCTAAGTTGGTGATATCCCGATCTCAAGTCAATCTTGGAAAAGTAACTCACACCTTAGAGTTGATCAAATAAATCATCAATTCGAGGGAGATGATACTTGTGTTTGATTGTGACTTTGTTCAGTTGACGGTAATGGATACACATTCTAAGGGACCCATACTTCTTCTTCACAAACAATACCGGAGCACCCAATGAAGAAATACTAGGCCGAATAAAGCCCTTGTATAGTAAGTCTTTTAGTTGAGCCTTCAATTTTTTCAATTCGGCTGGAGCCATTCGATAAGGAGGAATTAAAATGGTATTTGTATCCGGTAGCATGTTTATACCAAAATCAATTTCCTGTTCGGGAGGAATACCGGGAAGATCATTAGGAAAGACTTACAAAAATTCCCTCACTACGGGGACCAACTCAATGAGAGGATTTCAGAGTCTAAATCTTGGACTCTTACTATATTGTATAAACACCCTTTAGAGATCATCCTACAAGCTTTCAAACAAGAAATGATACGACCTCAAGGAATAGAATTTCCCCCCTTTCACTCTAAAACGGGTTCATTTGGAAAGTTAAACTTTACCACCCTTGTTCTACAATCTATGGACGTGAACAAAGAATGCAACCAATCCATACCCAAAATAACATCAAAATCAACCATATTGAGTTCTAATAACTCCACATGAGTAACACTATTGGGCAACATTATAGGACAATTTCTATATACTCTCTTAGCAACAACGGACTCACCCATTGGGGTAGTCACCATAAATGGTTCATTTAAGATAGCAGGCAAACTGTCAAACATTTTAACTACTAGAGGAGTAACAAAAGACAGGGTAGCACCGGGATCAAGTAAAGCATATACATCAGTAGAAAAGACTTTCAACATACCGGTCACTACATCAGGAGAAGTCTCTAGTTCACCTCTAGAGCGGAGAGCATAGAAACGTTTTTTCTTCGGAACATCAACATTAGAACCAGTTGCTTGAGCTTGAACACTACCCTTGTCTTGCCCCTTCAAATTTGGACAATCTCTAACTTTTTGCCCACTTTTACCACAACTAAATCAATTGCCATGCCAATGAGACAATCACCATAATGCTTCTTTCCACACATTCCGCAAGTTTGATTCTTGTTTGGTTAATTAGTACCCCTTCCCTTTTGAGGCTTAGGGTTAGACACCCTATCATCATGAGCCTTAGCAAACTTGGAAGGAAATTGATTGGAGAACCTCTTTTTGAATGTAGGCTTGTCTTGGATATCAAGCCTTTGAAGAACCACCATCGAAAGACTTTGCCCTATTTGCATCTCTACTCTTCATCTTCACCCTAGTATCTTCCACTTTTTGACCATGAACCATGGAAAGAGAAATGTTCATAGTATCATGTAGCATAGCCGAATGACATTCTTCTTTCAAGTCATCCGACACTCCCGTCACAAAGCGGCTCATTTCATCTCAAGGGTCGAAAACTAAAGAAGGAGCATACCTTGACAATTTAGTAAGTTTCAAAGAGTAGTCAAGTACACTCATACCTCCTTGATGAAGGTTGATGAATTCTTCCACTTTGGCTTCCCTCTTCTCTCTAGGAAAGAACCGATCAAGAAAAGCCTTCTTGAAGATCTCCCATGTCACCAACCCACCCCTTAAAGGCCTATTATCCCTCCATTGGACATACAAAGTTTGTGCCACATCTTTGAGTTGGTAAGTGGCTAACTCGGCTTTCTCACTAGTAGTCAACCCCATAGCATAGAGAATCATGTAGACTTCCTCAATGAATTCATGGGGGTCTTCCTCAACTTTGGACCCATAGAAATTTGGGGGACTCATCCAAGTGAAATCCCTCAAATGGGAGGCCATGGTTCTAACTTGTTGGTTTCCTCGGGGTACCACCAACCTATTAGATTGGGCCGTCATATATTGTACTTTAGTGGTGACGACTTGTGCTTGGGTAGTAATGGCTTGGCCAATTTGTAGAAAAGTTGCCCTTATATCCCCATCCGCCATAGGAGGATGAGCAACCAAAACTTGATCATCCATAGCAACTTCTTCAAGTTGAGGTACTTGGTTGTATTGTGATCCCACATTAGCGACACCTTCGTCATCCCTTCTTGCGGCTGCTCTTCGGGTATTCATACCTATAACCATCGTACAAGGTTTAGGTGAAAGAACACATAAAGTAGACTCTAGAGGCATGACATAGAATTTTGAGAAGATGAGAGTTTCCTAATCATCACATAGTTCCTCATTCATAAATGTGGCGCGCTTCACAATTATGAATAAGAATCTACAGAGACGTGGTTTAATAGGATATCTTTCTTAAAGATATTCAACATGATGCTCTGATTTCAAGATTGTCACATCCGGGGAGCCCCCCCTTGACGTAACCGGCATCGTCGTCCTCGAAAAGGACTAAGACTAGCCTCTTAGCTTACATCATTACATTCATAGGTTAAAAATGCATAAAATTTAAAACTTTTTATATATCTATCTTGAGGTTTACATAGACCTCTAACATACATAATATATATTCATATTAAGTATACATAGACCGTTCGTATAAGAAGATTACATAGTCTTTTACTTTTATTTCACATACATAGTATAAGATAATCTCATAAGAATTCTATAACATTGTCTAATATTAAACCATCTAGACAAGAGTATCACAACTTGGGCATAGCCCTTACATCAACAATCATAGCCACATATAGGCTTTACAATTATAGTTTACCAAATGAAAGAGAATGAACAAAGTGTCTTTAAGACTAAACAACATCCAATAGGTAGATAATGGCATCGTCCTCGGAATGTGAAGACCTACTGAACTTGGAAGATAAGAATCCAAGTAGTTTTCAAAGCCTTCTCTAACATGAACATCCGTATCCTACATTTGTATTAATCATCAAACATGGGTTAGTACACACTTGTACTAAATATGGGTATATGCACATAAAACAAGTGAAATCATGCTAAAGAGGACATTTGATCAAAAACATGCTAAAGTACTTTCAAAAGCCTTATGCACAATGAAGAACCCATATAAGCCAATAATCACACAATCCATAAGTCAAACCAATGTACGACACGAGACCAACATTAACAAGTAATAGTCAAGTCAACACATACAAGAGTTCATAACATCATAATATAAGCAAGACCCTTGCTCATAACCCACCATTTAGCCTACAATGAAATGACCAAGAAGGGACCCATAACCTTACTCAATCAAGTAAACTAAACAAAGGATAACAAGTAATGCCCAACTCAACCTAACATAGCATCAATAGTAGTCATCATCATATTTAGCAATATAGACCAATAAAATGTTCATCAATGAAACCAACATCATAAAGGATCATCAACATGTAAAGTCCACAAAAGCATAATATTTACTTTATATGATCATTATAACATAAGAACATCCTTCTAGGGCTTCCCTCAAAGCCAACTAGTGCAATGCCTAGGTAGAGTCCCATACCCCTACCTAGACTAAGAAAATATCTCAAGTCACCCTAGTTAGGGTTCACATCACTACTTCATTTTACTTTTGAGAACAATTTCCTTAACCGACATAGACCGCAAGAGTTAAGTGTGGAATCCGATGTTGTAAAGCCTTTCACCAATTGAAGGCGGACTACCGGACAAAGTAGTACCAAACATGAACATAACATCTAGGTGGATCCACTAGCTAGTATTCCTATGGTGGAAACATAGTTTATGGAGCTTGGGGGCTGTCATGGAAACATCACTCTATTAACTTTTTTGAATATGAGGCTATCCACCCCGTGAGGACTATGGTGAACACTAGCTTCCCTCCTTGGGAATGCGCCCCCCCTCATCTACAAGTTCACTCGGTGCTTAGCTAGAGTTCTTTTTGAAATGTATTTAATGCCTTTATTATTGATCATAGCTTAATTAGGTCATAGGGTCTATCCCTTACATAATCATCATCATTATAGCTCAATAAAAATTGCATTATATTGTCCTTTAATTATAATTCATACATGTGAGGTTAGAACCTTTTCATAGTCACATCATAATAAGACACAGTGGTAAGTTATCACCATCCTTATAACTTTTACATCTTAGCCAACAACTCACAAACCATTGTCAAGGCATTTCAATGCAACATCATACCAACCCTATCAATCTCATCATAAGGTATACTTCAATGTAACTTTATCATTAAACACAAGTAATCATAATTGAAGCAAGGGTTAGGAACATAAAGATTTACCCAATAACCTTCACAAGACATCATCCATGGTACTACCATAGACCATCTAATTCAACCCAACAATGGGTGTAATACTATCACACAATAGAAATTAACAGAATAGCTAAATCAATTGCATCATCACTACCCAATTTAACATCAATTCATAACCTAGGGTTAGGGGAATTAGGGTTCATCATGAATTCATCAATAAATAGATCCAATCCCAACAATACATTACCCTAGTCAATCCATACATGAATTAGAATAGATAAAACAAGTCTAATAATCACATCATTCTTCAATTCCCATCAATTCATAAGCAAGATCCAATATTAGTGGGTTGGGTAAAAGGAACATTATCTACATGAAATTGAATGAATTAACATCAATTGACCAAGAATCTACACTTAATTAGTCATAGGCAATCACAATTTATCATCAATTTGAAGTTTAGAAGAAAACCCATTAGATTAGAAAAACCCTTGGAATTTAGTGTTTTAAAAATCAACTTTGAGAGGACCTCTTGGGGAAAGGAAACCCAAGAGTGATGAAATCATACCTTAATTAAGATTAATCCAAGAAATTGAAGTCAAATCCTAGAGAAATTGGTCTTCTTCTTCTTCAAGCTTTCTACTTCCTTCAATGGAGAATGAATAGAGAGAGAAACAAGAGAGATGTGAGAGCTTTTGGGTTTTGATTAGGGGATTTGATTTTAGTGAGTAAATGTGAGGGAAAAATGATTCGAAATCAATATATAGACCACCCATGAAATACCCAAAACACCCCTCACTTATGTTGACCCTTTAATGAAGTCAAACTTCAAATCCAAATTTTAGATTTTCGTCAGGGAACAAGTCCGCGATGCGGAGCTGTTCCCGCATGAATTTCTAATTGTTTTTCGAGACAGTAGAGTCCGTGACCTGCCCGCGATATGAACTTGAGATTTTACCAAAGTCCACCAAAGTCCGCGATGCGGACTTGTTTCATCAATGAGCAATTTGGCTGCTGCCTTTACAGCTTTCCAAGCCAAGTTTGGGGTGTTTTCGTGGACCCCTAAGGCGACCCTTGGGGTCGTACCTGGACGTTATTACTCTATATTCTTGATTTTCCCTATTTAAAATCATTATACAAGTTTTAGACATCATACACCACTCCTAAACCTTTCCAAAACCTAAGGACTCACTAGTTCAATTAGACTAGCTTTCGGACGTCTTAGACGTTTCTTGTCATTTTTTTCTTAATCTTTCTAAATGACTTATATAAATTATATATGATACTAAAA